>NW_006499364.1:3282422-3375245 GCF_000471905.2 Amborella trichopoda
AACTTACTTCCCATTATTTGAACGTATTTTTTAGCACCTTGGTCCCTGTTAGGAAGCAAGTCAATAAAGCCTACACAACAGTGAAAATTCCTGATAGTCTCAGAATTTCCCTAGAATAGCTCACGATCTTCATCAACACTTCAAAAAACCACTTGCCTTGTTTGATTACAATCAGACATGTCTAAGACGATGAACACAAAGAAACAATTTCAGTGAAATCGGTCTCTAGCACCCTAAAATGGACCTAACAACTAAAGTTATACTTTTGGTGTGTCAAACAGCTGTGGGACCACCACCATTGGATCCGACACACTTGAGAACCCCTATGAGTCAAGTTTTAGACTAATCAAGCACTCTAAGACAAACTTATGGGTAAAAGACTAAAAAAAGGTTGGCCGCACACTCTTCCTGTGTGGCCTCACTGCACCAAAACACAATTAAAGGTGGTTGTTTTCACAGTCACAGGAAGTCACTTTCGGGGCCCATATCTCACTCATTCCAAGTTAGATTGCTCCCAAATTTGGTGAGTGTGTTCGTCTCATCAAGATAAACAATTTAATATGTGGTACGCCCCATGATGACACCCGAGCAAAGAGAAAAAGTAATTGAAAGTCGCTGATTCATGAAGGAAGTGGCAGAAAATTCAGCAGCAGCACGCCTCGTTCACATAGCCAGATCACGACGCTCGCATACCAGATTGACAAGAAACCAATTGCAATATGTGCATGAGGTCCGGGGCTATCTTTGATCTGAACCTCATGTATGATGAGCAGTTGGATTTCACACACGAAGGCATCAAAATTGCTGTTAAGTTTTGCCACCAGATTTCAAGATTCCGACAAAAAACGCAAGACGACAAAATCTTCATCTGGACAAAAAATCACGCTACATCTGTTACAACGTGATCGCGATGGAATGCCCAATGTGATTCAATGAAGAAATCATGAAGAAACATCAAAGAACGAGCACACAATTGATCTGAAGGTTTCAAGATTCCTCAAATATTTAAATCTCATGATCATGGCTCAAAAGCGTGATTCATGGCTTGAAGTCGATATCAAAATAATCGTCATGACGAGCCTTAAAAGATCCAACGGGCATCATAATGACGTCGAGTCATCCATAAAAGGTCACACAAGTTCTCTAGCAGTAGCAGGGACTATTTTGAAATTCTACACATTGTTAAGCAGGGGCAAAACAGTCCTTTTGCACCCATTTTTAGAATTTCTTTAACTTCAATTAAATTGTAACTATCTTTAAGTCTAGCTAGTTTTTTAGCATACACTCATTTTTTAGCCCAATCTTATATAAACATGCAAAGCTAAATTATAAGGAGCCTTCGATTCATTTTGGAATGATTTAAAAAAATTTCCATTCCTGCTTGAGTTTGTTAGTACATCATGGAGAGGGAGAGAGGAGAGAGAAGAAAAGGGTGAGTACCCTTCCGACAGGTAATTTTCTCTCTCCTTCACACTTTCTCTCTCCTCCCCTCTTTCTCTCTCCTTCTCTCTTCTCATCTTTATCTCTTTCTCTCTCCTCTTATTTTTCTCTCCCCTCTTTCTCTCTCGCCCTCTTTCTCTCTCCTCCCCTCTTTCTCTCTCCCCCTCGTTCTCTCTCTTCCTCTCTTCTCATCTTTATCTCTTTCTCTCTACTCCCCTCTTTCTCCTCTCTCTCGCTCATCCTCTCTTCTCATCTTTATCTCTCTCTTCTTCTTGTCTCTATCTTTTTCTCTTTCATCCTCTCTTCTTGTTTATATCTCTTTCTCTCTCTTATCCTCTCTTCTCCCTTTTATCCCTTTTGTCTCTCTTCTCTTTTGTCTGTCAGTGAGCCTAGCACCGACTGGTTTCTATCCCTTTTCTCTGTCATCTTTTGTCAGTGGATGCGACCCAATGTTGATAGGTTTTCTCTCTCTTCTTCTGTCAGTCGACAAGACCTAGCAACTACTGGTTTCCTCTCTTTTTTTCTATCAGTCAACGAGACCTAGCGTTGGTTGCTTTTCTCTCTCTTCTTCTATCAATTGGTGAGACCTAGCGTCGACTGATTTTCTCTCTCTTCTTCTGTTAGTCGATGAGTCCAGCACTAACTAATTTTCTCTCTCTAATTTTGTTAGTCGGTGAGGCCCAGCAATGACTAGATTTCTCTCTCCTCTACTATCAGTTGGTGAACCCTAGCACTGATTGTGTTTTCTCTCTCTTCCTTCTAAACACAGTCGGTAATGCTTAACCCCGACTGCGTCTTCCTTCCCTCTCTCCTTTATCCTCTTGTCTTTCATACTCCTCTCTTCCTTTCTTCTCCTTCTTTCTTTCTCTTCTTCTCCTTCTTATTCTTTCCTCATACCTTAATTCTGCCACTGCTTCATTCGACTAAGAGGGATTGAGGTTAACCTCTCATGTTATTCATGTCGTCTAGCCTTAATGTTGTTATGTTAGGATTACTTGATCCACTTATTGCCACGACAGACCGATCATCGCGCTTAGATAGTCGGTATTGGTAATGACATCTAGTAGTGATACTGTGAGCTAGCCTTAGTTACCAAGCTTGTTTTGCTACCATGTCAGACCAATTATCCACCAACCGAGTCACCGCTTTGATCATCTTTCTTAGTCGAATTCTTACCTTCCCCCGTCTTTCTTTCTTCTTTTTTAATGTGCATTCTTGTGTACGTTCATGAAAGAGGAAAAGGGTGAGGTCTAACCCACCTGTCTTATAACCTTTGCCATATATGTGTGTGATTGTGAAAAAGCAGAAAATAAGAAGAATACAAGCCAAGGGAGGTGATTTCTATCTAGTTTTATTACTGGGGGGGCTTTCTTCGTGATTTAAGAGGGTGCCCACGTGAGTCAGCCCGAGTAAGTCCTGAACCCACCTTTAAACTCCTCTCTTACCGGTTGGTAACAGCTGCTCCCGTTTTCAAACAAGGTTCCTGAGATAGCGATCTCAAAAATCTCCCGGGTCTTCTCTCGAATCCCGAGATCGAGGCACCTAACCAGCTTGGTGACTCCATCAGGGACTTACTACCCCTTAGTCGGATCGTTCTTCTTTGGCTAGTTTCTTATTTTATTATCTGCTTCCATTATCTTTTCACATTTTATTATGGCTTGCGGGTTTTGTAACCCATTTATCTGGATCGGGGATTTTCTTATCCCCGTATTCGAGAGTGTCCCTAAGGAACAACTTCCTTCAACTTCATTCCCAGCCATCCTCTTGAGCAAAGACCCCTTGTTTAGCTCCCAAGTCTTAACTTGGACCGGTGTGAGGTGGGACATAAAAATCCCTCACTCCCCATCTCCTCGCTCTGGTCCACCAAGGCATCATGCATCGGCAGCACTTCTGTTGCCTCACACAGCATGCACCCAGCCACCAGCAAGTCACTTGCCGGTCGTGTTTCTGACGTACGTCGTAAGGCTGCCCAGTCTCTATCCATCACACACCACAAGGCTCGTGGGTTACCCACTCGAGCCACACCCCGGGGCAACCCTTCTGTCACCTTGAGACCGTGTTCAAGATCAAACCTTTTAAGGCCAAGTCTTGTGCACGCTACTCATATGCATCTCACTGCTCAAGGCAACGCCATAGTCATGCCAACCTGAGTACACAGGTGACAACCTTCTCTTCCTCCTACTCTGTACACATAAGCGCACCCTGAAAGGGATAGGCCTACTCCTGTTCTCTTGCAGACACTTTCCAAACCACTTGCTCAAGCCTAGGTTGGCCCCCAAGTCACATGTGATCCTTCTTTGAGGGGCTTACATGCGCCACCATCATAGAAGCCCTCTCACCCTCGACTCAAGCTTCCTCGTGGGTCGATCCTTCTCCAGCCCACTCCTTCATCGAGCTAGCCCCTTCAGCCTCGGTACTTAAAGGTTTTTCTTAAGAGTACCATCCTGAATCAGCCCCGTCACTTTGGTCGTGTTTCTCGAGCCCACAAGAGACATCGGGGCATCGACCTGATGGAAGATCGAGTCCTTCATCCTCCCCGGCTAAAGATGACTCTAGTTCGTAGCCCTCATCCGTTGCCGCACCTGATGAAGACTGCTCTGTCCTGTGCAAGAAGAAATGACCAGCGGCGACCTAGTTCGCCGTTTCATTGTGAGGTCCATCAAAACCTCAAAGTTAAACGTGATAGAGGTCTGCAAATTTTGACTAGGGAAGTGACCAAGGCAGTCAAAACAACCAATTCTGACGACCCTCTTCACCTGAATCCCTTCTACCCCCTTCAACAATGAAGCCTGAAGAAGAGCTCCATGAGCCCTGTGTTGTGGTTACTATTCTAGAAAAAGACCCAGCCGCTCAGCAGCCACGGTCCAAAGACTGTCGAGAACCGATCCAAACATGATCAGCATACAAGAGTCGAGTACAGTCAGGGCATGCTGGCCAATTGTTGACTGACCTACCACATACAACCCGTCAAGTTCGCAAGCCCTCTGTTGCCACTAACGTCGACATCCATAGTGAAACGATCAGTGTAATGGTTGTAAGCAAGCTTGGTAATGCATAGGAAGAGCGCATGAACAAGTTTGAGGATATGGTGCATGCGCCGCACCCCAGTCGGCTAATCATGAGGTTAATTCCCATCACTCTTATAGTGCACCTCCACGGCAGTCCCCTCCTTCTACTTCACAGGAAAATTTTGTCCCTCATCCCGTCTCTCAGACAAACGTTGATGCTATGGTCACCCATAGCCTAAAGAACAAACAAATCCTGGGGATACAGGGCGCAACGCCTTTTCAAAGGCCATACCACTCGTAAATTGATCAGGTCCCTCCCTCAGATTGTAAGAAAGGAAAGTTTCCTTTATTCAAATGAACCACATCCCCAAACCAGCATATTGCCCTCTTCAAGGCAGCATGTTGAGAAATAGTGGCTGATGGGAGACTTCTTCTCTGACAGTTCGTTGAGACCCTTGAGGGCCCCGCATTTCAATGGTATGCCTGAGTTCCTTCAAACTCAGTCCATACGTGGGAGGCGAAGGAGAAGCTATTTTATCATTGTTTCTATGAGGTCGAGAGAGAGGTTCAAACCATCAAACTTCTCACCCTGACTCAAGACCCCGATGAACCTGTAGATCAGTTCATATCAAGATGAAGAAACTTGGCCTCCCGCCGTCCTAATCCTATGCTTGAGAAGGAAGCAGTCCAAACTTGCGTGCAGAACATGCGACCTAGGATCGCTCTACATGTTATGGCCTCCAATCCGACAGTCATGTCAGAGCTTATCTCTAAATCAGTCCGCACAAAAATTCTATCGTCTACAAGTTCAGTAAACAACCGGGCCAATGGTAACTCTCAGAATAATACACGGGGTAGCCAACAAAAAAAAGTAATCAGTGCTGCCATCATTGTCACCGATTCAAAGAAGGCTCCCTCCCAAACTTTTGACCTCTCTAAAGGCGTAAACACAACAGAAGTAACACCTCAGGTTGGCAAGCAAAAACAATCGTACAATCGGGTTCCCTCACTGACCAACCTTGATCGAGGTGATTATTTCACCAGGCATAAGATTAAGGTCTACCCCTTTGAGAAGGAATGGGTCCCTGCGCTGTTTCGGTTATTTTGGAACAGAATATGATCCAGCATTCAGAAACCTAATTCCCTGAGCAACTTGGCCTTGACACTCAAGCCAATTATTGTGCCTTCCATCAGAGGATCAATCATCATATAGATGACTGCTACACACTGAAGGATAGTATTGTGGCCTTGATTTTGAAGGGTCAAATACAAATTGGAGACTTAAAGAAGACCTTTGGGGCTGCCGAGGCCTCTCATGTCCTAACCATCCAAGAGGAGAACGAAATGCCTGGTATCATTTACGCCTTTTTCTTTATAATGCTCCAAGAAGGTATAAACACACTGAAGCAAGCAAGGCACCCCCGTCACCTCGTTAAGGGGATAGAAGATTGTTGGTGCCCATACCATCAGATAAGAGGTCATTACCGATCAGATTGCACAGGTTTTGTTGATATATTCGCAAAGAAAATGGGTGAGCGTCAAGAGTTTTGCAATCTCCTTATAAGTGATCCCCATGTAACTTCTCCATCGAGGCATGGAAATCTCCCAAAGCAGAACCTTCTTATCAATGATTTAGACTCTACGGAACCCTCGATTCCCCAGCCATGGACGGTATACCATGGTCGAAGCAGACTCAAATCTTTAAGGCGAGAAGCAGTTCGCCAAGCTAGGGCTGCTCCTCGGCCCAGCGAGGTGCATCAAACATCACCTCAGAAAACCAGAAAAAAACGGGCACCAAGAGCTACTCGCCGAAGAAACAAGACTACTCAAACCACAGGTGAGCAGGAATTTCTTAGGCCCCTTCCTCCACTGCCAAATTTACTAGACTTCATCCCTGACACGATCCTTCTTCCTTTTTCGTTTTGTCAAGAAGACGTCCCCGTGCCATCTCCCACTCAACATGCATCCAATGAGGGTGACAATGTTAAAATAACTCCCCCACGATCTACACAAGGGAAAGACCTAAAGAGCCCCTACACTCGTCCAACCAAGGTGATGACGTAAAAAGCTGCCAGATCGGTTTGATGAGGGGAACGACCATAAAAGTGCCCCACCTTCTAACCCTTCACCTTCTTCTTCTCCTGCTTCTCATTCTCCCACTGCTATATCTCTTGTAGGTACAACCTTGATATGTCCAGACTTCGAGGCTCTAGACCAAGTGCTTGCAGGATCCAAAATAAGCATGACACAGAGGAAGCGATTGAGAAAAACCCTGGCATAGGCAGCAGAATGCCTGATTGTTGCTAATGCCCTGGCAGCTAAAGCCACACCAGAGCCACCTTCTTCAAGGAAGCGAAAGAAATCAAAGTTAGAGAAACCCCAGTGGCCCCTTGAGCCTGACTTTGAGCAGAGATTGAGAGAATCAAATGGGAAAAGCTCTTATTCTCAGGGAGCTTGCCACATGGTGAAAATTTTAGGAGCATTAACCACCACGGGGAAGATAAATCTCAGATCAAGGAGGACACTGCATCCTCCAGTGCAAAAGTCGGGCACCTTGAATTTCCCCAGTCTGCCACAGCCCCCTAATCCAACGATTAGTCTTCCTATCATACAGCTTCCTGATCTCCTTCCTAATCCCGATACCTTAAATAATCCACCTATTATCCAATTTTCTGGGGCCTCTTTTCTCCCATGCACCCAATCTCTTCCAAAACCTCAAACCAAGCCCGCTATGCAATCGAGTCAGTCAGCCGGCCAAAATAAACCTTCTCTACCCAAACTTGCTCCTCAACCGATTGTACCGCCCAAATCAGTGACAGGACCAGGAACACAAGGCCTTGATAAAGAAAAGGTGAAATATGATGTGATAGGGAACCTACAGAAACTTCCGAGTCTTCTCAATGTCTACAACGCCCTCATACTCTCGAAGGATTAAGAGGAGAAAAAACAACGACTCCTTATTTCAACGTTATCCAAGCTGTAGAAGCCCACCGTGGTGTTAGACAAGGCTTAGGGATAGCCTCTTGGGGCAACAAAAGTGTCAAGAGGCAAACAAAAGAAATCACATGAGGTGCAGCAAAAGTAAGAAGAGAATGAAATCATGCAGCAAAGTCGAAAGAGAGAAGCACTTTATTCATTAGTTAAATTTTTTACAAAGTACTGGCAAGAGGAAATGACATGCTTAGAAATGATCAATCATGTTATTGATCTCTGCGCTGCGTATTGCAAGATAAGCCTCGGTGCCCTGGATATGCTCCTTCAGTTCTCCCACCGTTTGAGTTTCCTCTGTCATCACCATAGTTTCTGACTCAATTGTGCCATTGAGTTAAAATATATCTTCCACCAATGAGGCCTCCATGGCCTTCTGCCTAGCCATCTCCATCTCGAGGCCCGTAAATCCTGTTTCAGTATTCGCATTGCCTCTCGGGGTTTAATCATTCTCTTGAAGCTTCCTTGTGCCTCCCCCTTGAAGTCCTGTTGACGGCCAGTTATCGAGGGTTTCTTCTCTATGAGGGCATCTATTTTCTCGCGGCGACACAAGATCAACTCTTTCAAAGAGGCTAGCTTGTCAGTTTCTTCTTCATGATGTAGCACTCCCAACCGCCAGCTCTCCAACTCATTTAGAGTTGCATTAAAATGGGAAAGCACTTCTGGGGCACTCCCAACTACAGTAGTTATGGAAAACTCCCTCAGTTTTGCCAAGGCTTAGCCCAGCTCATCAAGGGGTAGCTCCCTCAAGCCCTGAAGGCTTGCCCTAAGCATGTCGGCAATCATGCTAGAAACACCACTAAAAACAGGCCTAGAGGGTGCTGTTGAGACCACTACTGCTGAAGAAACCTCGACCTTTATGATTGAGCTTGTTGAAGTAGTAGCCATCTGAGCCACTGGTTGCTCTGAAATAAGGGCAAAACCTAGATCTTCTTGCCCCTCCGACTCATAGGCAGCTCCAGTCTCAACCTGCCTGGGTTCTTTAATACCAATCTTGCTGGCTTGACCATCTCTTATGGGGACCTCTACTTCTTCATCCACCTGAACTGTCGCATCCGCATTATCAAGTTCAAGAACTGCCTCTTCTTTTTGGCCTTTACTAGCCAAATCATCTCTAGCCATGGTTTCTTCCATTTGGCTTCCACCTTCAATAGCCAGAACCTCGGCCACAAAAAGTTCAACTTCCTCATCTTCACGACCGTCGTCCACGGGGTAGCAACCTCCTGGTGCTAGAGCACTTCATCAACTTCAAGCTCTTCTCCTTGAGCCATAGCCTCCACCTAGGTGAGTGCACTAAGCTCTTGAGGCATGGAGGTCACATCAAAATCAGAGGCCCTATCTGAAGCAATGGCCACAAGGCCTTCATCCTCCTCAGTCTCCATTCAAGCTGACTTTGACTCTAGAACTATCCCGGGACTCAAGGATGCCTCCCCAAGATCTGGAGTCATCTCCTGATCAGAAGCAATGACAATGGGCTCAGAATGGATGGAATCATCTGCCTCAGTTTCTGAAGAAAAAGAAAATAATTTAGGAGAAGCAAAAGGTGGTTTAGAGAGCTCAGAAGGTGCACGGTCGTTGAAGCTCTCGATATGAAAGGGGACCCGCCTCTTGTTCAAAGAATCATTCCCAAATGAGCCCGAGCCTTCCTAGGGGTATGGAAGATGTCCCTCTGGTTGGTAATACTCATTAAGAAGGGCAATCGTTTATCTCCCAAGCACTAATGCTTGATGTAAGTGTCAGGGAAATAGGCCCCTAGCTACCCTTACACGTAATGCACAGGGATTGGAGTTTTAAAATCCTCAGGAAAAGCCTCTCCTCCAACAATGTTAATCCCTCCTGCTTTTCCTCTAGAGGCCTTACCATGAGAAATGGCCCCCATGCCATGATATATGGTGCACAGGATCGACTGAGCAAGGGCATACTTATGCCCTCGGGCCATGTCATAGGCCATGTACAGTACGCCTAGTTGAATGTCATCTCCTTAGCCAAGAAGCACAAATTTGCACAAAAATAAGGTCGAATACCTGGCCAAGAAGACACAATCATCGTCGGGATCGAGTTGATATACGGGAGGCGTTTCCTTTGCAATTGCCTTCCCTTTCCATTTTGGAGTATCCTGACCACCTTCAGAATAGTCCCCACAAAAGAATTTCACACACTCCGTAAAGGAAACCCTGCCATTGCTGGACCGGTCGGCAATCGACTGATAGACCTCAAAGATCTTTTGAAGGCTGGCAGGTGGCTCTTCATCCCCCAGGTTAACACCACCGAAGATGACTTAGTTTGGGGGCACAAACTCATCATACATAGCCCCAGTCATCAGGAGGCCTCCAGTACAATGAAGATCTAGCAAAAAGATCCCTGCTTCCTCATGCCCAAGAAGCCAGGTATTACTAACATGACTCAATGGCTCCAGCAATACATTTATTGTATTGGAGCAATGATCATAGTAGCTGCTCGAACACTGGATCGCTGCCCATAGTGAAGCACGTTCAAGAGTACTTACTTCTATATGACACCAATAAGTTCGCAATCCAGGAAGTGTATCCCTTCAGGTATTGGTGCTCCCCTTGAATCTGGAGGCCTTTTGTTGACCACATTAGTAGTTGGTTTGCCTGTACCATCTGCTTTCCTAAGGTAGGCAAGTTCTCCCCTAAAGCTATGTTCCTATGCATGCGATGAAGAAGCGTCATTCCTTCTTCAGTACTGATGTTGCCTTCATTTCCCTCGCGCACATCAAAACAAATGGGGTCAGTAATGAAAGTGACCTTGGGAGGCCAGTCTGGTTTGCAAACTATTTGGGTCAGCCAAATTGGCTCATCCCTTGATAAAACTTCGCCTGTAAAATCGCAGACGTCAATCTCTCCCTCCTTTGGAAGCCTCATCACATTGGGAATTTGGTAAGAAGAACCAGCCATTATAAAGGGCTTGGTGGTTTACTCCCAAATGTTGCTAAGACATTGAATCAACGTCAACTAAGTTTGCTAACATGTAGGGCCGGTTACGTTTTCCAATGCCCAACACCGGCTGCATGCCAACAGCTAGCGCCGGTTGAGTCTTTCAAACTTTTAGTGCCGGTTATGAATTGCCAACACCCAACGCCGGTTGCGTGCCAGAGGACTAGCACCGGTTGAGTCCGTCAGCAGTTAGTGTCGGTTGAGATCACCAATACCCAGCGCCGGTTGAGCTTGTCCAAGGCCAACACCTGCTGTGATCGAATGTCTCCCATGTGCAATGAATCTTAGTCGTGACACCTCAAACATAGCTGCGTCGACTGACAACTGTCTCTGTGTCCTTTGACGCCGCCTCACACACGAGTGACTGACAAGCGTCACCACGTCTCGTACACCACCCCTGCGATGGTTCACCTCCTCCAACCGAACACCTTCCATGATGTTCCACCTCCCATGACCATTCGTCTCCCACCGAAACTTCTGCTACAATGCTAAAAATCCACTGAAAAACGTTCCCGTCTACGTTTTTCACCTAGACATTACCAGAACTTCTCCAAAAACTTCTACAAACTTTCCCTAAGTCCCCGGGAACCTCTGAAAAGACCACTAACAAAGTAGGAAAGTTACCACGACTACCGGAAAATTTCTTAAAAATCACCGGAAAACTTCTAAGATGCATGAAAATGCTCACTGTTTCATTTCCTGCCACTTCTACCAAAAACTGCTGCAGCCAAAACTTTTTTGTTTCCCAGAAAATTCCCCAGAGAACTCTTTTTTCCTGCTCTTTTCCCTATAACTTCACCAAATTATTGGCAAAATCTGCACGCCGACGGTCTTCCCGGCAAAACCTCTTGGAATCCCACTGTTGGCTGAAAATGTTCCGAACAAAACTTTTGTTGGAGTCCCACTGGTCATCAAAACTTCAACCGAGCACCCTCTCCTCACGATTAAAGAAAACTTACGCTTAAATTTTTTTTTTGCCCTTGGTGAAAAATGAGGGAAAACGGGATTTTGCCCCTTATATAGACCACACTACCCTTAAATGGCTTTCACAAACTGGGAATCCCAGTCGGGTCCAAGGGAAGCCAAACAACGATGACCCGATCAGGCTTCGACTCAAGGCTCAAGGAACCTCTCATCAACCTAACACTAGCACCCATTGGCATAGAGCCGGGTGAATTTCAAAACAACCCTAGCATCGGTTGACGTAGCGCTAGGTGAATTTCAAAACAACCCTAATGCCGGTTGACTTAGTGTCGAGTGTGTTTCCAAATGACCCTAACGCCGGTTAACCTAGCGCCAGTTATTTTAAAACAATATCACAGGTTGTGCACACTGTCAGCTGAGTTGTTAACAACCCAGCACCAGTTGTGTTTTCAAGAAATCAGCACCGATTGAATACTCGCAAGAAGTCACTAGCACTCCATCTGGTGCCGGTCGTATTTCCAGCACCCTATTGTCACCTACTCCAGGTTGAAGTCTTGTGTGTCCTACCACTTATCCTTAGTGGGTTTGCACCCAAGCCGTGACATGTCATCTTCAGGCTGTTACACCCAAATTGTGGCCTATCATCCCTAATGCAGCTAGGAGCTATCCATCATCCCCAAAGGAGTCACACCCATACTACAGCCCGTTATTCCTAGTGAAGTTAGGGACATTCTTCCCTCTTCAATTCTAGGTAAGTCTGTTTCACACCAAGCCATCTTTCACCCAAGAGAGTATGCTTAACCCCCACTAAGCCTTAGTGAAGTCCACTTCCATTGCCCATCCATCATTAGGACACCATTTCCATTTGAGCCCTCAGTTTGTGAATGGTGTTAACCATTTTATCCCCAAGGAGTTGGATTGCCATTCGCAGACCTATTCCCCATGGAGCTCCACCTACATGGCAACCGACGGAATGGTCTGAATGGTCCAAACTATATGATCTTAAACTATTGCGGAGGTCTACGCTCACGACCTTAAACTGCATGGTCTTAGTTGTATGACTTTAAATTGCATAACCACGGTCCAGCTGTATGACCTTAAACCATAGTAAACGTCCTAGCCGCATGACATTAAAGGCTCAACACCATGGTCTAAACTATATAACCTTAAACTATAGTGGAGGTCTAGTTGCATGACCTTAAACTGCACAGTTCTAGTTGTATGACTTTAAACTGCATAACCACGGTCCAGCTGTATGATCTTAAACCATAGTGCACGTCCGAGCTACATGATGATAAATTACTTTGCACAGGTCTAGGAGGCATGACGATAACCTCGCCCCCACATATACGCACACGCCTTTAAGTGCATTTTCACACACGCCTTCCCTAACCTACCTGTTAGTGTGCACGCACCACTTTCATTACCTACCCAATGAGTTCATTAACTTCATCACCACACCTCATTCCCCAGTTAGTCTCACCTGTGCTCAAAAAATGGTGAGCCATCCCACGACCCATCCTCGTTGTAAGTTAGTGGGTCACCATCATCCACTCACATTTCATACATCATAGGTAACCAAATTCCAATTCCCTAAGTGATCCAAACCATCACCATACTCACTCCAGGGCCTCAACAGATTGCCATTCATCACCACCATGGTCCATCTATATGACTTTAAACCATAGTGCACGTCCAGGCAGCATGACGTTAAACTGTTTCGCATAGGTAATAAAGGCATGACCTTAAACACGCCTTCACATAAAAAATGAAATGAAAAATAACGGGCATGGTGTATACCTGAACAAGGGAACGCTATGAGTAAAAATGATGGACGAGCAAGGTAACGAAACCATGAGAAAAAGAGTTCCGTAACTAAAACAAAAACCGACCGCGGTGAAATCCCGAAAGGGTATCGTGAGTAAAAATGAATGAAAAGGGTTGACATGGTTGAAAGGTCATGAGTAAAAGAGCCCCAAAATAAAAAAGAAGTTGGTGAAAACGGTCTCTATGACGCCGCTTCCCAAGTTCAAGTGAAAATACACGAAGGACGCTTGGATCAATAAACAGGTTAGTACAACACTCAACAGCCAAGAAGAAAATCCCTGGTGTCATAAATACCAGGACTCCAAAAATATGAGCTTCAAGGAAAAGATTCCGACAGCTTGAGTCCGGTTACAAAAGGATGCGAAAGACAGAAGACTCGCCAAGACAGCAAGACAAGTCTCATGAGGAAGAACATTATTCCCATGAGGTAACAAATACACTATAGAAACAAACACTACAAAGGTAAGAAACTGACAAAAGCAACGGGGGAACCTGCCAGAGACGTCAACTTGTCTAACCGACACGACCAGACCTTCGAGATCAGCTACTAGAACCTGCCCCTGACTGGACTCGATAGATGAGACCCATAGTGGTACTCTGAACATCAAATGTAAACCTGGTGTAGCAGAAAATAGCACCTACCAAAGCAAACCAATGAACCTAGATCAAATTGGAACGATGCCCTTCAACATGGCACTCAATTGCCATAAGGGCCTTATTCTGATTAATGAGGTCCGTACAAAATCCTCAGCTTCAGAATCACCAACAGTCCACACGAGAGTGAGGACTTCAACAAGATCCCTCAAAAATGTATCTTCCTCCCCTAAATTCTCCACGGACGGACCTGCAAACAATGCATCCCTACGTTTGAGCAGCCTAGTTACACCATTACGTGAATCACCTCAGTGTTCACGTAGTTCTGTGGCTAGGAAGAAAAAAAGTAAAAGCCGAAATAAATTTTTTGAATGATTAACCTTCTCACTTCTCTTAAAGCACAACAATCGACGGGGCAAGCTGTTTGAATGTATTTTCAACACCTTAGTCTCAGTTAGGAAGCAGGTTAATAAAGCCTACAAAACAGTGGAAATTACCGACAGTCTCAGAATGGCCCCAGAATTGCTCAAGATCTTCATCAACATATCAAAAGACCACCTACTAAGTTTCTTCGCAATTAGACATGTTTAAGGTAGTAAACACAAAGAAACAATTTCAGCAAAATCGGTCTCTAGCACCTTGAAATGGACCCTGTAACTAGAGCTATACTTTTCAGGTGTCAAACAACTGTGGAATCTTTGTCATTAGATTTGACACGGTAAAAAACCCTTATGGGTCAAGTTTTGGCTTAATCGGGCATTCCAGGACAAAGTTATGGATAAAAGACTAAAAGGGGTAGGCCGCACACTATTCCCGTGTGGCCTCACTGTACCAAAACACCATTAAAAGTGGTTGTTTTCATTATCACAAGAAGTCACTTTCGGGGACTATATCTCACTCCTTCCAAGTCGGATCGTTTTTAAATTTGGTGAGCATGTTTGTCTCATCAAGATGAACTATTCGAATTGTGGTATGCCCTGTGACGACGCCCGAGCAGAGAGAAAAACTAAATGAAAGTCGTTGATCTGTGAAGCAAGTTGCAGAAAATTCAGCAGCAGCATGCCTCGTTCTAACAGCCAGATCACAACGCTCGCATACCCGATCGAAACTAAACCAATTGCATTTTGTGCATGTGGTCCGAGGCTATCTATAATCTATACTTCACAAATGATGGACGGTTGGATTTCACACACGAAGGCATCAAAGCTGCTGTAAATTTCAGCCACTGAATTTCAAGATTCCGAAAAAAAATGCAAGATGACAAAATTTTCATCCGGGCATGAAATCAAGCTACGTCTGTTGCAACGTGATCGTGACGGCATGCTCAGTGTGATTCAATGAAGAAATCACAAAGAAACATCAAGGAACGAGCACACAATCGATCTGATGTTTTCAAGACTCATCCAAGATTTAAGTCTCATGATCATGACTCAGAAGCATGATTCGTGGCTCGAAGTTGGAATCAAAATGATTGCCATGCGAAGCCCTACAAGAAAACAATAATCTTTCAATCAAACAAGCATCAGAACGACCTCAGGTCAGCCACGGAAGGTGACGCAAGTTCTCGGGCCACCATAGGGACTGTTCTAGAATTCCACATATTGTTATGTAGGGGCAAAACAATCCTTTTGCACCGATTTTTAGAATTTCTTTACACTCAATTAAATTGTAATTATCTTCAATTCTAGCCAGTTTTTGGGCGTGCACCTATGTTTTATCTCAAGTCTATATAAACATGCAAAGCTAAATTGTAAGGAGCCCTCTGCTCATTTTGGATTGATTCAATAAAATTTTCATTCCTGCTTGAGTTTATGAGTACGTCTTGGAGAGAGAGAGAGAGAGGAGAGCGAAGAAAAGGGCTAGTACCCTTCGGGCAGATTCTTTTCTCTCTCCTCTCCTCTTTCTCACCTCCTCTATTATCATCCCTCTTTCTCTTTCCTCTCTTCTCTTCTCTATCTCTTTCTCTCTCCTCCCCTCTTTCCCTCTCCACCTCTTCGCTCTCCTCCCCTCTTTCTCTCCTCCCATATTTCTATCTCCTCCTCTCTTCTCGTCTCTATCTCTTTATCTCTCCTCCCCTTTTTCTCCTCTATATCTCTCTCATCCTCTCTTCTCATATTTATCTCTCTCTCTCTCTTTTGCTTATCTTTATCTCTTTGTCTTTCATCCTCTCTTCTTATCTCTATCTCTTTCTCTTTCATCCTCTCTTCATGTCTCTATCTCCTTCCCACTATCATCCCCTCTTCTCCCCTCTATCTTTCTTCTCTCTCTTATCTTTTGTCAGTCGACGAGACCTAGCACTGACTAGTTTTCTATCCCTTCTTTCTCTTCTTTTGTAAGTTGGTTAGACCCAATACCGACTGGTTTTCTCTCTCTGCTTCTATCAGTTAGTGAGATCTAACGCCGACTGGTTTCCTCTGTTCTCTTCTATCAATCAGTGAGACTTAACACCGACTGGTTTCCTCTCTTCTCTTCTGTCAGTCGGTGAGACCTAACACCGACTAGTTTTCTCTCTCTTCTTTTGTCAGTTGGTGAGACTTGATGCCGACTGGTTTTCTCTCTCTTCTTATGTTAGTCAGTGAAGTCCAGCACCAACTGGTTTTCTCTCTCTTCTTTTGTCAATCGATGAGACTCAGCACGGATTGAATTTCTCTCTCCTCTTCTGTCTGTTGGTGAAGCCTAACACCGACTGTGTTTTCTCTCTCTTCCTTCTAAATACAGTCGATAATGCTTAACCCCGACTGCACCTTCCTTCCTTGAGGTTAGCCTTTCATGGTAGTTCTGTCGTTGAGCAGTAATGTTGTTGTGCCAATATTACTTGGCCCGCTTTATTGCCACGACAGATCGACCATCGTGCTTAGCTAGCCGGTATTGGTAATGACATCTAGTAGTGATCCCGTTAACCGGTCTTAGTTATCGAGCTCATTTTGCTACCACGTCAGGCCAATTATCCACTAGCCTAGTCACTGCTTTGATCCTCTCCCTTAGTCGAATTCTTCTCTCCCCCTGTCTTTCTTTCTTCTTTTTGAATGCGTAGGCTTGTCTACATTCATCAAAGAGCAAAAGGGTGAGGTCTAACCCACCTGTCTTATAACCTTTGTCATATATGTGTGTGATTGCAGAAAAGCAGAAAACAAGAAGAATACAAGCCAAGGGAGGCTATTCCGAACTGGTTTTATTATTTGGGGGCTTTCTTCGTGATCTAAGAGGGCGCCCACACGAGTCAGCCCGAGTAAGTCCCAAACCCACTTTTTAATTCCCCTCTCATTAGTTGGTAACACTTGCCCCCCTTTTCGAATGAGGTTCCCAAGAGAGCGATCTGAAAAATGTCTCGAGTCTTCCCTCGAAACTCGAGACGCATGCCGCCCGATCCCTGGAGGGTCCGGAGGGCGACATCACGGCACCTAACCACCCATGTTGAGAAATTCAAGAAAAGGTTCGATGGTGAGCCAATAGCTATCATGGAAGAGACGATTGACGTAAACCTAAGAACTGAGAAGGACCTAAGGTTAACCAAGATTGGATCCTCCTTATCTTCTCAGGAATAGAAAAATGTGATTTCCTTTCTCAAGTAATATCACGATGTCTTCGCCTAGTCATACGATAATATGCCAGGGCTAGATCGCACATTGATGCAATATCACTTAATATTCAATGAAGGGGCGAAGCCTGTAAGGTCTAAACTCTGACATCAAAAGACCCACCTCGAGCTCAAAATCAAAGAAGAAATCGACACACTTCTAAAGACGAGGTTCATTACTCACATCGATTATTCAGAATGGTTAGCCAACGTAGTGGTCGTACCCAAGAAGAAAAGAGGATTCAAGTGTGTGTCGATTACAGAGACCTTAATAAGGCATGTCCCAAAAACAATTTTTCGTTATGCCTTGGTCGACAACACTGTGGGCCACGAGATGTTGTCATTCATGGATGGCTTCTCAAGTTACAGCCTGATCTTCTTGACAAAAGAAGACCAAACCAAGACGTCATTCATAATGCAATGGGGAACCTACTATTACAAAGTCATGCCCTTCAGTCTCAAAAACGCAGGAGCAACTTATCAATGAGCAATGACTAGCAGCTTCCATGATCTAATGCATATCATTATGAAAGACTATGTTGACAATATTCTTGTCAAGTCGAAGACCAGGTTTGATCATCTCACCAACCTGAGAGCTATTTTCGAAAGACTCCGGAAACATCAACTCAAACTCAATCCTCAAAAAATGTGCCTTTGGAGTTGAATCCGACAAATTACTAGGTTTTATAGTAAGCCAAAGAGGCATTGAGGTGGACCCATCCAAAATGCGAGCCAGAACTGAAATGCCTCCTCCCCAGAACATCAGAGAAATCTGTGGGCTTCAAGGTCGAATACAAGCCATAAGGCGTTTCATTTCACAACTGGCAGACAAGTGCACACCACTCAATGGACTCCTCAAGAAAGACACCCCATTCATATGGGACAATGAAGGCCAAGAGGCACTCGATCAAATCAAGGAATACCTCACCAAACCTTCCATCCTTAGTCCTCCTAGTCCAGATATACCTTTGTTCTTGTACATGTCAGTGAAAGATAAGACCATGGGGGCAATAATAGGACAATATGATGACCATGGAAAAGAATAAACGATATACTATATCAGCAAAACCCTGGTCGACTATGAGACAAGATACATGGATGTGGAGAAGCATTGCTTAACACTTTGGTCGGCCATGAAAAAATTAAGACATTATGTCTTATCTCATTCAGTTAAGCTTATATAAAAAATTGACCCACTCAAGTACCTATTGGAAAGACTAGTCCTTAACGAACGTTTGGCGAATTAGAGAATACTATTGAGCTAGTTCGACATCGAATATTTCACTCAAAAATCAGTCAAAGGATAAGTTATTGCTGACCACTTAGCTGAACACGCACTGTCAAATAACATTCCCGTTAACATGGAGTTCACTGATGAGAACCTCTTCACAGTTGAGGACTCAATTTGGGAGCAATACTTCGACGGTGCAAAGAATGAGTATGGGTCTGGTGTAGGAGTTGTACTATGCTCACTTAAGAAGATTTTAATGCCAACATCCATCGGATTGAATTTCCCATGTGCCAATAACATTGCTGAATACGAAGCCTTGAAAGCCGGGCTTGAGAATCCATGGAAATGAAAATCCAGCAATACGAGTGATTGGTGACTCCTTACTCATCATAAACCAAGTTCAAGGGATTTGGAGGGTGAAAGAAGAAAAGCTCAAACCCTATCAAGAAATGGTGGAAAAGATGATTCCATATTTCAAGAAAATCACCTTTCAGCATGTAACTAGGGAAAATAATCGGTTCACCGATACCCTTGCGACCCTTGTTTCAATGGTCGATATTTCTCTAGAAATCACCACACTACCATTCTATATCAGAAACAAACATGACCCTTCTCTACTAAGGATCGAAAATGAAAGAGAGCAAGAAAAGGAGAACGTTGGGGAAATGTCTCTCGTGGCTTCAAAGGGGGTAGTTAAGGAAAAATCATGATTTCACGATATTTTGTCCCTGCTAAAAGATGGTTGATACCCCGAAGGAGCCATCAAAAAGGATAAAAAAGCCCTTCAAAGGATTTCTATGGGATTCTTAGAAAGAGGTGATCTTCTACTCAAAAAGTCCTTCAATGGCATAATTCTATGGTGCCTTGAACAGCAAGAAATTGACCAAGTACTAACAGAGTTGCACAGGGAAGGAGGATATTCTAGCGCAGGCGCCTTAGCTAAAAAAAATTAGGCGCCAAGCCTATTACTAGACCACCATGGCTGAAGACTGTTGGAAGTTACTTAAGAGGTGTCTCAAATGTCAACTCTGTGGAGACCTCATCCATGCACCGTCCATATCACTCAACTAAACACCGCTCGTATGGCCCTTTGTCTTGTGGGGTCTTGATATCATCAAAATGATAACACCAAAAGCCTCAATCGACCACCAGTTATATTAACGGCTACAGAGTACTTCACCAAATGGGTAGAGGCGACATCATTTGTTAAAATTGAAGGCCAACATGTTGCCCGTTTCTTAAAGAACATTATCGTATTCAGATTCGGTGTTCCTGAGTCAATCATCACTGACAATGGATCCAATCTCAAAAATGAAAAGGTCACTAAGGTGTGCAAATATTTTGGGATAACACATAAATTCTCTACAATTGACTACCCTCAAGGAAATGGACAAGCAGAAGCCACAAATAAAGGGCTTCTCAGAATCGTATACAAAATAATATAAGGTGGGAAAGGTGGGAAAGATGGAAACGAAAAGCTAAATGACGCCTTATGGGCTTACCGACAATTGAGAGGACACCTACTGGCATGACCTCCTACTCATTGATTTATGGTATGGAAGAAGTGCTACCTATCGAGGTTGAGATACCATCTCTCCAAGTACTTATTCATAAAAATTCAGATGAGGAACAAAAGATCGAAGCACGAATCACTGCCCTCATTAATTTGGATGAACAACTACGAGCAACACAGAATATCGTTGCTTATCAGCGTAGAACTGAGAGGGCATACCAAAGAAAAGTTGTTCCTCGACAATTCAGAGAAGGATGCATGACACTCAAGAAAATCTTCCACATTCCTACAAATCCACACCCTTTTGACAAGTTCAAACCTAATTGGGAGGGGCCATTCGTGGTTACCCGAGTGCATGCAGGCAATTCTTATAAAATAAAAAATCAGGACGGGTACAAAGTCAATGACCCTATTAATGCAATGTATCTCAAAAAATACTACCCGTAACGGGCTAAAAAATGTGGTGAAAACTTATAAAGGCATCACAAAGAAAATAAAAAATAAAAAATTGATGTGGTGAAAACTTGAAAAGGCATCATGGGTAAAAGAGAGAATAAAATCTCCAAGAAGGATCTTTTGATTCAAAACACTCAAGTACAAACAAGTACTTGCATGTTCCAATAATACTGCATAAGTAGACCCTGAGGATAAAGACTCCTCCTAAACCCTGTTGGTTCCCAACAGAACCAACTCAGAAAGATGTAGGAGGGTGACATGAATGGAAAACCGAAGTGATTTCGACGAACCGTAGAAAATGTCGACACCTTCCAAGAGGACACCCGGCAAGAATCCAAAGGGCTCTTCATGGATCCGCGAAGTAGATGATGAAGGGTCCAAAGGTTAAAAGACAACTTAGTGATTTCTGAGTTCTCATGATCCCACAAGGGAATCCTTTCATCATATTTGGGTAGAATATAACAAAGAAAATCACCACCAAAGGGGCCACAGGCGGCAAAACTGTAAGGCCCATCCCTTTTGAAAATGTTGTTTCAATTTGATTGTTAAAATCATCCATTTTCAAAAGCTTTCTCCTTTTATAAGGGACTTCCTCCATCACTACAAGAGGCTAAACTGTTAGTCATTCTTGCCTCGCTCTCGAAGTCAACTTTCTATTCCTGTTATGAAGGTTTGAAACTAGCCAAGCACTCCATGGTTGTATTAGTATAACTACCAACTACCACATATCGGAGATGGGTGAACCTCGCCAAGGACGATATTGGTTAGTCTGGGTCCCCTAAGTCAAAATGAGTCATACTCATTCCCGTGTGTGTGTACGATGTCCCAATAGCTGGAAATTCAAGACAAAGACCCTACAACTAGGGGGATGTGTAACAATTCAGTTTGGATAGTGTGTGCAAAGAAAGTGTTCTACTCTACTTCAACGAGTTAATTGCACACGTATAAGTTAAAAGACCCCCCAACAGGGACAATTAAAAAAAAAAAAGAGAGAAATCAAGCAGAACAGAGAACAAAATTTTTGCTATCTCAAAATTCTGACTTTATGCATCCGTTAAAAAATTGGCTTATTACAGGCATTCACACCATCAAACTTGGTCCTACGACTGAAATTTCTACTATCCCAATGAACTTCAATAAAATGAAAAAGTATTGAAAATGAGAATGATCACAAGATCAACTAACTCATGCCAAGCAAAAAAGTAAAGAGAACAAAATAGTTTGGTTATTCATTCTTCGACTTCGGATTAACATCCTTCTCCTTGAATTCAACTACAAAGTCCAACCGTCGAGCTAATTCACTTTCAGCCTCTTCCAGTATGATGTCCAATGTGTCCTTATTTGATTTGATTCGTTTATTTAAACATGAGGTGCCATCTTCTTGATGAGGCAAAAGATCCTGATCAAGAGCAGAAGACTCGCTATGAAATCTCGAAGACTTGGGGCATAGTGGAAGAGGGTAGGCACATTCCCACCAAGAATCATAGTTCAAAGTGGCCATGGGATTGTCTTACTTGGGTAACCCCTCACTAGAAGAGGACTTCTTCCCCTTCCATGACAAACTTGCCTTGCTCAGAAGAGATGAAGAATGTCGATGAAGCGGAAAGATAGGACGACGATCGACCGCCTCTCCGAAATAAGTGTAATTTGAATGTGGAAAAACTATCGAAGAACCCTTTGAGGGATGAGCGTAACAACGCTCCACGATGGCATGAGCGTAAATTGCCAACAAGTTTCCAAAATTTCAAAAAAATTAAATAAAAAAGAGTGAACACTCCTCAATGGTATGAGCCTAAACTATCAGCCAAAGTCCGATCCATGGAAAAACATTAAACTCGTGCAACATTTAAGAGCAGAGACAGGAAAAACGTCAAACTCGTGCGACGTGAAAGAGTCGAGATAGGAAAAACGTCAAACTCGTGTGACGTTAAAGAGCTGAGATAGGAAAAATGTCAAACTCGTGCGACGTTAAAGAGTTGAATCAAGGAAAACATCAAACTCGTGCGATGTTAAAGAGCCGACACAGGAAAAATGTCAAACTCGTGAGACGTAAAAGAGCCGAGACAGGTAACGTCTAGCCCCGTATGACGTAAAATGTCGGATGTGTTCAGGGGACAACCACCCTGTTCAATGTGTTCAGAGCACAACCTCCCTGTTCAAACTTCTAGCCCCATATGATACTAAAGGTCGGGTATATCCAGTTCAACGTCAAACTTGTGTGACTTAAAAGAGCCGAGACAGGTAACGTCTAGCCCTGTATGACGTAACATGTTGGATGTGTTCAGGGCTTAACCACCCTATTCAATGTTGTTCAGGGCACAACTACCCTGTTCAATGTGTTCAAGGCACAACCACCTTATTCAAACGTATATACCCGTATGATGTAAAAGGGTCAGGCGTATGGTCCATCGCTGGATGACGCTAAACTGCTTCGAGGGCTCTATGGTTGCAGGAGTTAAAACTGCTAACCAACTTTGTTTTTCAAATATCTTTCTAGTTTCAAAGTTTTCACTATATGTCTATGATTTCAAAAACTATAATTTCTTTGTTAAAATCATACCATGTCCCTGCTCCTGGTTCAATTTCAAATCTCCCCGTACTTTCAAAATTTCTGAAACATTTTCTAAAACAAAGGATCTTGGACACCCGTATATGATGAATACCGTGTTCGCGTTTACCGTGTTGCTACCTCGTCTCTCTCTTTGGATTCAGCCAGACAAGTCTCTTCCTATAGAAGGCCTTTTCCTATAGATAGCCTTAGGAAACCCTATGGAGATCAAAGAAAATTCAAGGGACAAAAATTTCAAACTACAAGACCCCTGAAGTTAAGTGGCATAGTCAGAAAATCCAACTCAAGTTTCAAGCTTGTGCAACTCATTAAGAACGCCGAAAACCCTAGGAGGAAAAATGTCCTAGGTGGGTGAGTTCAGTGAGTACAATGACATCCAGGGATAGTTGGTGCCCTCCAACCATCTGACATCAGAACGAAATTTAAAATGTCTACTTTATTTTTGACGTTCACCTTCCTGTCGAACGACAGGGAAGGCTAAAGTGTCTACTTCTTTGCCACTCGCCTGTCCCTCGAAGGAGAGGGAGTGCCAAAGAGGGGCAGATGTAGACACCCCATTTTAAAATGGGAAAATTCCATGGTTTATGAACCCTTAGGACCACATTATCCTAGTAAATCCAAAATCCATAGTTCACACAGCCTACCCTGTGACCCAGAACCAGTCTGCCAGCCCGAAACCCTGTTTTAACCCAGATTTTTGTAAGCTCCCTGCTTTACCAAAACAATCATAAAAAATAGTAAATAAATCTATTTTGATCCAAATTTTCTCTAAGAGCTTCATAAGAGGCTAAGGAAAATACCCAAAGTGAAAAAAATGAAATTTGAACAAGTTTTGAGTTGGGCGACACTGCCAGTGTCGCCCAAGTAATTCCAATAAATGTCCAGTTTTACCAATAAAATCATTAAAAATAGTAAAAAACTCCATTTTGAATTTTTTTTGGTAGCTTACAAGAAGCTGAGGAACGCATCCAAAAAGAAAAGTCTCAATTTGGAAAATTTTTGGGTTCAGCAACACAGCTCGTGTCACCCAGTGCTGCCCAGATTTGGGCGACACTACTAGTGTCGCCCGCCGTTTTTTACCCCGAATTGAGATTTTTCAGTTTTTTTGGCCACACTAGGTGTGTCACCTAGATCCAAGACCTTTAAACACGTTTTTTATTGAGTTTGTTAGTTGGTTATGGGAACATATTCTCCCCAACAAATTTCGCCCCCTTTTTAAGATCTTTTCGAGATGATTTAGAGGGGGATGGAGAAATGGGAGAGAAGAGAGAGACCCTAGGAGAGAGAAAATCATAGGAGATAGAGAGAGTTAGAAATCTGAGAGAAAAACCCTATCAAAGAAAGGAAAAGATAGAAGAGCTAAGAGATGAAAAACCTGAATGAACGACAGGAGAGAAAACCCTGAAAATTACGTCAGGGAGCTTGGGACTCCAAAGAGAAACCCCAGATATATCCTTAGGACAAAACTCACATGAATAGATTGGCTGATAGACTTTCGACTCAGAGAGACAAGAGAAGACCGGTTCTGATATGGGCGAGCCACAGAATGCTCGAGAGTCCCTGGCCATCCGGCCCGGTTTGGTACCATTTCTTTCGTTTTCTTCTTATTTCATTATTTTAACTTTATTTTTATCTGTTTTGTTCTGTTTTTTTGAAATTGTATTTTGGACGCTCTGGATCATGTTGGCCTTGCCACAGACCTCAGAACATATCTACTCATTTCCGGGCAGATCGGGCCTCAGATCTGAATTATATTTGTGTCACCTCTAGTATTTCATTTTCATTAGTTTAAGGTGTTAAAATTGAGAGATCTTCATTTTCAGATCTGTTTGACTTTCATCATAAAAAGTCTCCAAATTCCAAACGAATCAAAAGTTATGACCCTATTTACGACCAGATGTCACGGCTTGAAATTATAGCTAAACACTGTTATTTTGTGATATGAACATTGTGTTTGGTTGATATGGACACCATTATTCTATGAATCGGATACTATTAAAATGTGATGTGCCACTACCAAAATGTGATATTGTTGCTTATGTGTTATGTGAATGGGTACCTACTATGTGAATGATGGTACCGTGTTGCTTATCTTCTATGTGAATGGGTACCTACTGTGGGAATGATGGTTGCTGCTTATGTGTTATGTGAATGGGTACCTACTGTGTGAATGATGGCACCATGCTGCTTATGTGATCTGTGAATAAGCACCTACTGTGTGAATGATGGTGTTGGCAGCTAAGATCTTTCCCTAACTCCCCTTGATAGGATGAGAGTCAGGATGTGAATGTGAATATTTGGAAGTGTCGTGCCCCCCAGATCTATATGGGTACTACGCCAGGGCTCACTCTAGTCTGGGTAAGCAAATGGAGACATGTCAACTTGTGAACCAAAGTTGATTCAGACGATGAGAGGGATGTCTTCCCTGAATTCCCGCCTTACACATTCGGGGTACTCATAGTTAAAGATGTTATTAAGGCCGAGGAGGAAACACCCCAAAATAAAGAATCCAAGGTCAATGAGCAAGAGCCCGAATTCTTTGATTTGATGTGTCTCGAGGTTGAACAAGTAGAGGACTAGAGGGAGAATTGTTTGAATGCCTTTTTCAGCACCTTGATTCCTGATTAGGAATAAGTAGTAGGTCAATAAAGCTGACAAAATAGTGAAAATTTTGACAGTCTCAGAATGGCCTCATAATTGATCATGATCTTCATCAGCATTTCTAAAGACTACTTATCAAGTTTCATCGCTATCACATGTGTTTAAGGCAGTGAACATAAAGAAACAATTTCAGCAAAATCGCTTTCTAACACCCTGAAATGGACCCCGTAACTAGAGCCATACTATTAGTGTGCCAAACAGCACTAAGACCACCGCGATTAGATCTGTTGTGATAAAAAACCCCTATGAATCAAGTCTCGACTTACACGGGCACTCCAAGAGAATGTTATGGGTAAAATATTGAAAAGGGGTAGACCGCACACTATTCTTGTGTGGCCTCACTCCATCAAAACACCATTAAAGGTGGTCATTTTTACAGTCAAGAGTAATCACTTTCGAGGCCTATAACTCACTCGTTCCAAGGGGGATTACTTCCAAATTTGGTGAGCGAGTTCATCTCATGAAGACGAGCAATTCGATATGTGGTACGCCCCGTGACGACTCCCGAGTAGAGAGAAAAACTAAATGAAAGTCGCTGATCCGTGAAGGAAGTTGCAGAAAATTCAGCAGCAGCAAGCCTCGATCAAGCAGCATGATCACGATGCTTGCATACCTGATCGGCACGAAACCAATTGCATTATATGCATGAGGTCCGAGGCTTTCTCTATCCAAACCTCAAGTACGATGAATAGTTGGATTTCACACATGAAGGTGTCAAAGCTGCTATAAATTTAAGTCGCCAGATTCCAGGATTCCAGCCAAAAACTCTAAGACGACAAAATCTTCATTCGGACATGAAATCAAGCTACTTTTATTGCAACGTGATCGTGACGACATGCTCAATGTGATTCAGTGAAGAAATCATGAAAAAACATCAAGGAACAAGCACACAAATGATCTGAAGTTTTCATAATTCATCCAAAATTCAAGTCTCATGATCATGGCTCAAAAGCATGATTCATGGCTTGAAGCTGGTATCAAAATAATCGCCATGTCGAGCCCTACAAAAAAACAATAATCTTTCGATCAAACGGGCATCAGATCGACCCCGGGTCAGCCACGGAAGATCACGCAAGTTCTCGGGCAACAACAGGGACTGTTCTTAAATTCCACGCATTGTTAGGCAAGGGCAAAACTTTCCTTTTGCACCCATTTTTAGAATTTTTTTAAATTCAATTAAATTGTAATTATCTTAAATTCTAGATGGTTTTTAGGCGTACACCCACATTTTAGCCCAAGTCTATAAAAACAGGCAATGCCTCATTGTAAAAAGGGAAGGGATTCTTCTTTAAGGATGGATTCATTCTTCTTGGATCAATCCATAAAAATCTGATTTTTTCTTGAGTTTGTGGGTACGTCTTGGAGAGAGAGAGGAGAGAGAATAAAAGCGTCAGTACCTTACAAGCAAGTAACTTTCTCTCTCCTCTCTTCTCGTCTCTATCTCTTTATCTCCTCTCTTCTCATCTCTATCTCTTTATCTCTCTTCTTCTCATCTCTATCTCCTTCTCTCTATTCTTCTCATCTCTATCATCCCCACCTGTCCTCTTCTAATGCAAATGGTGAAGCCTAACGCTGGTTGGTTTTCTCTTTCTTCTATCAAGATCGACGAAGCCTAGCGCCTGTTGGTTTCCTCTTTTTTCTGTCACAACTGGCAAAGCCTAGCGCTGATTGGTTTTCTCTTTCTTCTGTCACAACTGGCGAAGCCTAGCATCGATTATTTTTCTCTTTCTTCTGTCACAACGGGCGAAGCCTAGCATCGGTTGGTTTTCTTTCTCTTCTGTCACAACTGGCGAACCCTAGCACCCGTTGGTTTTCTTTCTCTTTTGTCTCAATCGAGATGAAGCCAAGCACCGGTTGGTTTTCTCTCTTCTCTTCTGTCAGTCGGTGAAGCCTAGAGCCGACTGGTTTCCTCTCTCCTCTTTTGTTAGTTGGCGAAGCCTAGCATCGACTGGACTTCTCTCTCCTCTTCTGTCAGTTGGTGAAACCTAGCGCTGACCAGATTTCTCTCTCCTCTTCTGCCACAGTCGACAAAGCTTAGCACCGATTGCGTCTCTTCTCGCTTCTCCTCTGTAGAACACAGTCGGCAAAATCGAGTGTCGACTACATTTTCTCCCTCTTCCTTCTAACACAGTCGACAATGCTTAGCACCGACTATGCCTTCCTTCCCTCTCTCTTTTATCCTCTTGCCTTTCATACTCTTCTCTTCCTTTGTTCTCCCTCCTTCCTTATTTCCCTTCTTCTCTTCTTATTCCTCCCTCATAACCTTAATTCTACTACACCTTCGTTTGACTAAGAGGGATTGAGGTTAGCCTCTCATTGTAGTCGTATTCTCTAGCCGTAATGTTGTTGTGCCAAGATTACTAAGCTCGCTTTATTGCCACGACAGACTAACCATCGTGCCTAGCTAGTCGGTATTGTTAATGATGTTTAGTAGTAATCTTGTGAGTTGGTCTTAGTTATCGGGCGTGTTTTGCTACCACGTCAAGCAAATTATTCACCAGCCTAGTCACCGCTCGGATCCTCTCGCTTAGCCAAATTCTTCTCTCTTCTGTCTTTCTTCTCTTCTTCTTTTTAATGCGCATGCTTGTGTACGTTCATCAAAGAGGGAAAGGGTGAGGTCTGGCCCACCTGTCTTATAACCTTTGCAATATATGTGTGTGATTGCAGAAAATAAGAACAATACAAGCCAATGGAGGCGAATTTGAACTAGTTTTATTACTGAGGGGCTTTCTTGGTGATCTAAGAGGGGGCCAACGTGAGTCAGCCAGAGTAACTCCCGAACCCACCTTAAATTCCACTCTCACCAATTGGTAACACCTGCCACCGTTCTCGAACGAGGTTCCCAAGAGAGCGATCTTAAAAACATCTCGGGTCTTCCCTAAAAACCCGAGAAATGTGTTGCTTGATCCCCAAAGGGTCCGGAGGGCAATATCAAGGCACCTAACCAGCTTGACAACTCCACTGGAGACTTATTACCCCTTAGTCAGATCGTTTTTGTTTGGCTAGTTTCTTCTTTTATTATTTGCATTCATTAGCTTTTAACATTTTATTATGGCTTGCGGGTTTTGTAACCCATTTATCTAGATCAAAGATTTTCTTATCCTCGTATTCGAGTGTGTCCCAAGAGAACAAGTTCCTTCGAATTTCTTCCCAACCCTCCTCAAGAGCGAATACCCCTTGTCTAGCTCCCAGGTCTTAACCTGGACCTGTGTGAGGCGGGAATTAAAAGTCCCTCACTCCTCATCTCGGCGCTCTAGTGGAAATTCCATCAAAATGCCATGCATCGACAACACTTCTGCTGCCCCACACAGCATGCACCCTGCCACCAGCAACTCACTTGCCGTTTGAGTTCCTAAGGTATGCCGGAAGGCAGCCCAATCCCTTTCTGCAAGAGTCATTACTTCTGTGGGTCGCCACAAGGCTACCCCCCACATTTTTGTACCATTGGTCTCTATCTCTAGAGGCTCAACACATCGAGTCGAAAACCCTACGGTCTCCATCCCTCACACACACCACGAGGCTCATGGGTCACCCACTCGGGGCAACACCTCAGGGCAACCCTTATGTTACCTCGAGACCATGTCCAAGATCGAACCTTCCATGGCCAGGTCCTGCGCATGCTACTCATATGCATCTCACTGCTCTAGGAAATGCCAATCCGAGTACACAAGAGATGACCTCTTCTTCCTCCTATTCTGCACACACAAGCGCAACCTGTAAGGGGAAGGCCTACACCTGTTCTCTTACAAACACCTGCTCGTAGTTCTCAGCCTCTTAAGGCCAGATCACTCCCACGTAATCCTTCTTCAAGGGGCACACACGTGTCGCCATCTCAGACGTCCCCTTGCCCTTGACTCAAGCATCCTCATTAGTCAACCTTGCTCCTGCCTGCCTACTTGTCCTTCATTGACCAAGGTACCTTCCGCCTCGGTACTTGAAGGTTTTCCCCAAGGGTACCATCCTAAACCAGCCCTGTCACTTTGGTTGTGTCTATGGAGCCCACAAGAGAGCTTAGAGCAATGACCTGATAGAAGATCAAGTTCTCATCGTCCCCAGCCCAAGATGACTCCAGCATCCATTGCCGCACTTGATGGAGACAACTCTATCCCATGAAAGAAAAGCTGACCAGCCGTGACCTAGATCACAGTTTTGGTGCGAGGTCCATCGAAACCTCAAAGCTAAACGCAATAGAGGTCTACAAATTTTGACTAGGGAGATGACCTAGGCAGTCAAAACAACCAATTTTGGCGATCGTCTTCACCTAAATCCCATCTACCCCCTTCAGATGATTAAGCCTGAAGAAGAGTTCCACGAGCCCTGTGTTGTGGTTATTGTTTTAGAAGAAGACCCAGTCGCTCAGCAGCCAAGGTCCCAAGACCATCGAGAACCGGTCCAAACACGACCAGCATACAAGAGTCGAGTAGAGTCAAGGCATGCTTACCCCCTGCTGACTGACCTACCATGTGCGACCCGTCAAGTTCGCAAGCCCTCATTTGGCACTAATGTTGACCTTTATATAGAAACAATCAGTGTAATGGTCGTAAGCGAGCCCGGTGATGCGCAGGAAATCACATGAATAAGTTTGAGCACATGGTGCACGCGATGATGGAAAAGATCGATCGTATCGATACCTCACGCTAGTCGGCTAACCATGAGGTCAATTCCCATCACTCTAATGGTGCACCTCCATGGCAGCCCCCTCCCTCTACCTCACAGGACAATTCTGTCCCTCATCTAGCCTCGCAGACAAATATTGATGCTATGGTCACCTATAGCCTAAAGGACAGAAAAATCCCGGGGATACAAGCTTCAACGACTTATCAAAGGCCATACCCTTCTTATATTGATTAGGTCCCATTTCCCTCAGATTATAAGAAAGGGAAGTTTCCTTTATTTAACGGAACCACATCCCCCAACCAGCATATTGCCCACTTCCAGGTAGATGTCGAGAAACAGTGGCTGACGGGAGACTTCTTCTTCGACAGTTCGTTGAGACCCTCAATGGCCCAACATTTCAATGGCATGCTTGACTTCCTCCAAACTCAGTCCACACATGGTAGGAGATGGAGAAAATGTTCTATCAATGCTTCTATGAGGTCGAGAGAGAGGTTCAAATCATCAAACTTCTCACCCTGACTCAAGACCCCATTGAACTTGTGGATCAGTTCACATCAAGATGGAGAAACTTGGCTTTCTGCCATCCAAATCCTATGCCTGCGAAGGAAGCAGTCCAAACTTGTGTGCAGAAGATGCGACCCAAGATCGCTCTACATGTCGAGGCCTCTAATCCGACCTTCATGTCAGAGTTGATCTCTAAATCAGTCTGCATAGAAATTTTATCACGCCACCATGGTGGGACTCGACAACCATCTATAGGTTCAGCAAACAACAGGGGCAATGGTAACTCTCGAAATAACACACAGGGCAGCTAATAGAAAGGGGTAATCAGTGCAGCCCTCATGGTCACTATTTCAAAGAAGGCTCCCTCCCAAACTTTGGACCTATCTAAAGGGGTGAGCATGGCAAAGGTAACACCCCAGGCCGGCAAGCAACAACAGTCGTACAATCGGGTACCCTAACCAGCCAACCTTGTTCGGGGTGATTATTTCACCAGGCATAGGAACAAGGTATATACCTTCGAGAATTGCGATATTACGATTATTATTGGAACAACAAATGATCTAGCTTCCAGAAATCAAATTCCCTGAGCAACTTGGCCTTGACACTTAGGCGAATTATTGTGCCTACCATTGGAGGATCAATCATCCCACAAATGACTGCTACATGCTAAAGGATTTTATTGACGTCCTGATTCAAAAGGGTTTGATAAATCTTGAAGACTTAAAGAAGGACTTTGGGGCGGGCGACGCCTCTCATGTCGTAACCATCGAAGAGGAAGATGAAATGTCCGGTATCCTTTACGCCATCTTCATTATAATGCTTCAGGAAGGCATAATCACACTGAAGTAGGCAAGGCAACCCCGTTGCCTTGCTAAGGGGATTGAAGCTCGTTGGTGTCCATACCATCAGATAAGAAGCCATTACCTATCAAAATGCACAAGTTTCCTTGATATATTCACAAAGAAAATACGGGAGTGTCAGAAGTTTTACAATCTCCCTGTAAGTGATCCCCAAGTCACTTCTCCATCGGGGCAAGGAGATCTCCCACAGCAAGACCTTCCTATAAATAACTCAGATTCTACAGAACCCTCGATTCCCCAGCCATGGATAGTCTATCATGGCCAAAGCAAACTCAAGTCTTTAAGACGAGAAGCAATTCGCCAAGCTAAGGCTGTTCACCAGCCTAGTGAGATGAATCAAACGTCACCTCAAAAAATCAGAAGAAGACGACACTGAAGAAACAAGATCGCTCAACCCACAACCGAGCAGGAATTTCTCAGGCCCCTTCCACCACTGCCAACTTTACTGGACTTCATCCTTGGCACGATCCTTCTTCCTTCTTCATCCTGTCAGGAAGATGTCCCCGTGCCACCTTCCACTCAACATTCGTCCAATGAGGGTGACGACGTTAATAACACTCGCCAATGTTCTGAGAAAGGAAAAGACCTAAAAGACCCCCTGCACCCGTTCAACCCTGGTAATGACATAAAAAGCTGCCCAGATCGGTCTGATGAAGGGAACAACCTTAAAAGTTCCCCACCTTCTAAACCTTCTCCTCCTTTTTCTACTGCTTCTCATTCTTCCTCTTGTACATCCTCTTCAGGTACAACCTTGATATGCCCGGACTTAAAGTTTCTCGATCGAGAATTCAAAGGAATCAATATAAGCAGGATGCAGCAGAACACAAGCAACAAGATTCTTAACAGTTGCTGATGCCCTGGCAGCTAAAGCTCAGGCAGAGCCTCCTTCTTCAAAGAAACATAAGAAGTTGAAGCTAAAGAAACCCCAGTGGCCCCTTGAGCCTGACTTTGAGCAGAGACTGAGAGAGTCAAGAGGGAAATGTTTTTGCACTCAGGAGGCTTGCCACATGATACAAGTCTGTGAAGAACCAGCTGGATCGAAGCAAACACTCCAGGCATCGGTACGAATACCGTGTGATTTGTATGAAGGCACCCTTCACATCATTATCACTGAACCTCAATGTCCCTCTAACATTCGAAATAAGTTTCTCCAATCTGACATGTTCTCCACGTTTGAGGTTGACCTTTCCGTCACTGGGTTCAAGAAAAGAGCAGGAAGCATGACCTACCCCGGAGCCCAATTGGACACATAAATGTCAGGGTCATGGGTCTCCATGCATGAAGTTGATGAAAAGGCCTCTGAGAACAACGAGGAAGAGTTGCAAGAAGCCCAGAAAGAATGGGAAGAAGGTGGTCAGGTCGCAGTTGATGAACTCGAAGAAATAAATCTTGGAGACGAAGTAGACCCCATGCCCACTTTCATTTCAGCGAATATGTCTCTAGAAGGGAAAGAAGATTTCACTACCTTCTTAAGAGCAAACCGAGAAGTATTTTCTTAGCATCACCATGAGGTGCTTGGTTTAGAACCTCAAGTTGTTGTTCATCGTTTATTTTAACCGTCAAACCTGTCAAGCAGAAATCAAGAAGGCTCAGGCCTGACCTTGAAATGTAGATAGACACTGAGATAACCAAGCTCAAACAAGCAGGTTTCATCCATGAAGTCAAATACCCGAAATGGCTAGCAAATGTCATTTCGGTAAAAAAGAAGAATGATCAAATCAGGGTGTGTGTTGACTGTCGTGACTTAAATACCGTATGTCCCAAGGATGACTTCCTATTGCCATTCATCGAGATGCTCATCGACTCTATAGCTCACTGTCAAATCTTTTCCTTCATGGACGGATACTCCGGGTATAATCAGATAAGGATGGCACCCGAAGATGAGGAGGCCACTGCATTCTTAACTCCAAAAGGGGTCTTCTGTTACACAATTATGCCTTTTGGATTAAAGAATGCTGGAGCCACATACCAAAGAGCAATGACGACCATTTTCATAGACATGAGGCACAAAGACGTGGAATCTTATGTTGATGACTTGGTGGTGAAATCTGAAGAGAAGGATGCTCACATGAGAAACCCTTAAAAGTTATTTAAGCATTTACGTCTTCATCAGCTAAAAATGAACCCGCTGAAATGAGCTTTCGACGTACGCCCCAGAAAATTCTTAGGGTTCATCGTCAGACATCGAGGGCTTGAAGTTGAGCCAGTCAAGATCAAGGCAATCCAAGAATTGTTGTCACCAACTACACTTTGAGAACTGTGCTCTCTTCAAGGGCTACTGACAAGCATTCGCAGGTTCATCTTGAACCTCTCATGTCGCTGTAAATCTTTACACACCTGCTAAAGAAAGATATCCCTTTCATCTGGGATGAAGCATGTCAGGCATCCATTGACGACCTCAGGTATTATTTACTCAACCCTTCAGTGCTCTCTACACCAATATTGGAAAAATCCCTCATTCTATACATGACTGCTTTAGAACAGTTACTCGGAGCATTATTGGCACAAAACAATGAAGAGGGAAAAGTGACTGTGCTATATTACCTCAGCCGCAAGATGCAAGGGGCCGAGAAGAATTATCCCCCTATTGAGAAGATGAGCATGGCCATGATCTTCACAGTACAAAAACATCACCATTACTTTCTTGGTCATGAAGTGAAACTTATATCAAAAGCTGATCCCGTAAAATTTCTCATGACACGCCCATGCTTGTTAGGACGCCTTGCTAAGTGGGCATTATTGCTTATTGAATTCGACATCATGTATGTCCCGTAGAAGGCTCTCAAGGCCCATGCCTTGACTGACTTTCTCGCAGCACACCCCTTACCAGCAGAATTCCTCTATCAAGCGACCTTTTACTTTGACAGAGACTTCCAATCAGATCGAGGAGGTGTCGGAGTAGTACTCTTAACTTCGAGAGGAGGAATATTGCTACTTTCTTTCTCTCTCGCTCAAGCCGGTTCTCATAATGAGGCAAAATATCAGGCCCTTATTATCGGATTGGAGATAGCCTTCAACCTTGGCTTCGAGTAACTCAAGTTCTATGGCGACCCTAAGATTGTTATCCGATACCTCAAAGGGATCTATGATGTGAGAAAAGACACTCTCAAGCCTTATCATGATACTGCAAAATCATATATGGCCCAGTTTGAAGATGTATCCCTGAGTCACATCCCCAGGAGGCTAAACTCGCAGGCTGATGCACTTGCGAAAGTTAGTGCTACAATTCAGTTGTCCTCATCAAGACCCATGCTGTTTTGGGTGGCAGAATGGAGACACATCGAACTAAAAATCGAGGTTGATCCGGATGAGGAGAGAAATGTCTTACCTGAGTGCCCACCTTATCCATTTGGAGCACTTCTATCTGCCAAAGAAGTAATCAAGATTGAACAAGGAATAACCCAGAGTCAAGGAGCTAAGGGTCGAAATCAAGAACCAGAATTCTTTGACCCAAAATTCACCGAAGTTCAACAGGTAGAAGATTGGAGAGAGCCCATCATTACTTTCCTAAAACATGGCACGCTTCAGGAAGATCGTGCCGAGCGCAACAACATATGTTGAATGTCTATTATGTTTACCCTCCTTGAAGGAGACATTTTCTTCAGACGATCGTTTGACGACATTCTCCTTAGATAGTTCGATATCCAAGAAGCAAATAAGGTGTTAGAAGAAGTCCACTCAGGCATTTGTGGACTACACCAGTCCGGTCCTAAGCTCTATGAACCAATACGTAGGTTGGGATACTATTGGCCTTCCATGATCATCAATTCCTTAAGCTATGCTAAGAAGTGCCAAGTATGCCAAATACACTCGAGCTTGGTTCACCAGCCGCTAGAGCCCTTACATCTACAGTTGCATCATGGCCCTTCTCACAATGGGGTATGGACATCGCAGGGCCCATTGACCTTCCTTCCTCAATGGGCCATGTTTTTATTCTAGATGCAATAGATTATTTTTCTAAGTGGGTTGAAGCGGTTCCCCTTAAGCAAGTTCCTGGGGTAACGGTGGCCCACTTCGTTCGACATCACATAATATATCGGATCGGAGTGCCCTATCGAATTATATCTGACAACAATCCTCAATTTAGGAGTCATCATATCGATCGCTTAATTAACCAATTCGGTTTCGAATGCAGGCACTTGACTATGTACTACCCTCGGGTGAATGGATTAGTTGAGGCTTTCAATAAGACTCTGTGCAACTTTTTAAGAAAGTCAGTATCAAAACAAGGAAGAACTCACTGTGGGCCTATCGTACCACTATGCGAATATCTACTGATTCCACTCCTTGTTCTCTGGTCTATGGGGGTGAAGTAGTTTTACCTCTCGAAATACAAATCCCTTCACTGCGAGTCGCTATTCACCAAGCAATAACCGAAGACGCGAGAGTCAAGCTACGGTATCAAGAATTGGATGCACTCGATGAAAAGAGGCTAGCGGCTCAGTAGAGCCTTGAACTCAACCAAGGGAGAATGAAGAGGGCTTTTGACAAGTCTGTCAAAGTCCGCTCATCCACCCGCGGTGATCTAGTCTTAGATGTCAAAAGGCCTATTGTTATGCACGACCATTGTAAAGGGAAGTTTGAGCCTAAGTGGGAAGGTCCCTTTATAGTCAGAAAGGTCTCGCTCAATAGAGCCTATATAATGGCACATCCTGAAGGAAGGGAAGTAATGCTCCCTATCAATGGACAATACTTAAAGAAGTAGTACCCATAATGCGTATTCAAAAGAAAGGGACTCAATGTGAAAACAAGCAAGATAGTCCAAAAAAAATTCTAACTCTTTTTGTTGCAGTAAAAACGAGTTACAAGTTACAAGAAGCCCATTACTAGGGAGGTTACAAGTCTCTTGCATCTGAGGATAAGAGGACAGTTACAAACCAAAACTCCTACTTTCGCTCTTGCATCTGAGGATAAGAGGACCGTTATAGGCAAAAACAAACTTCTGCCCCCTGAGGAAGAAGAAAACCCACCAAAGAAAGGCATTCCTCATGAAGAAGAACCAAAACCACTTGAAGAGTTAGCTTTAATTCATCTGACAAGTAAGAGGATGGTTACAAGCCAAAAGACAAAGTAGAGCGACTCCAAGAAGTTACCCTCAGTCCATCCGACGTGTATCTCAAACATAGAAGCAGAACATCTCATCTGATGTGCATATCAATTATACAATGTAGGATTCATTCGACGTGTATATCAAACATACAAGGTGGGCTACCTTGGCAAGGAACTGGTCTATGACGGAAAGCTTACCGTGTTCACTGTGGATGCCCTTCCACAGAACAACATGAACCTCACTGTTTTGCTGCAGGATTTGGCTTCCAACAGGTACCACAAGCCATGCCTTATCATCATTCACTACTTTTTTTCGGCTCATGAACATCGTCGTACATAGCTTAGCGACGAACATCGCAAATCCTGCACATGACTTATTGCCACATGCGAGCATCACTCTCCACATCATTATAAGCCACACATGCTCATGAGCACTGACTGAAGCTAGCACCGGCAGTGTCCTCCAAAGGCTAGCATCAGTTGTGCTCCTAACCCATCGCACTGGTTCCTTTTCTTGAGGGTTAGCACTGATTGTGTCGGCACTCCAAAACATCAGAGCCGGTTCTCCCAGTGCCAGCTGCACTTCTGTTAGCGCCGACCCTGTCGTGACTGTTCGAGACTCCTCGTTTTCAAAGCATAAGTTTTTGCACCTATGGTCGCACGATTTCTAGCGGTAACCGTACAATTTCCCTATGACGGTTCATCTCCCACAACGGTTCACCTCCTGCAATCGTACACTTTCCACGATGGTCCACCTCTCATGACCGTTTGTCTCTTACCGGAACTTCTCCTACATGGCTGAAAAACCTACTGGAAAACTTTCCCGTTTGCGTTTTTCACCTGGATAGCACTAGAACCTCACTGAAAACTCCTCAAAACTTCTCCTAAGTCCACAAGAACCACTGCAACATCACTAACAACGTCGAAAAGCTACCACGATCCCCAGGAATCCTCTAAAAAGTCCCTGAAAAACTCTTGAGACGCACGTAAATGCTCACTGTTTCACTTCCTGCCTCTTCTACCAAAGGAACTGCAGCTGAAACCTCTTTTATTTCCCAGAAAACTCCTCGAAGAACTCTCCTTTTATGCTCCTTTCCCTGCAACTTAACCAAAATATTGGCAAGTCAGCTCGCCGAAGGCCTTCTCTATAGAAACCGCTTGGAGTCCCACTGTTTGCCTAGAACCATCCCTGCAAAACATTTGTTGGAGTCCCACTACTTGCCAAAACATCAATCAAGCACCCTCTCCTCACCGTTAAGCAAATTTTTGCTTAAGTTTTTTTACCATTAGTGAAAACGTGAGGGAAAACAGGATTTAACCCCCTTGTACAGACCAGACTACCCTCAAATGCCCCAACAAATTGGGAATTCCAGTCAAGTCCAAGGGAAGCCAAGTGAGGAAGAGTCGGGTCAAGCTTTTACTCGAGGACGGGGGTAACTCTCATCGGTCCATGCCCAGCGCCGGGTGAATTTCAAACAGCCCTAGCACTGGTTTACTTAGTGTCGGGTGTGTTACCAAAGAACCCTAGATTGACTTATCATTGGGTGTGTTTCCAAACACCCCTAGCGCCGGTTGACTCAGCATCAGGTGTGTTTCCAAATGACCCTCGCGCCGGTTAACTTTGCACCGGTTGTGCTCAAAGAATATCACGGGTCGTTCACAGCGCCGACTAAGTTGTTAACAACCCAGCACCGATTGTGTTTTTGTGAACACTCAACGCCCATTCTCGCAAGAAACCATTAGCGCTGCACCTAGCACTGACCGTATTTCAAGCAGCCTATTGTCACCTGCTTTAGGCTGAAGTCTTGTGCATCCTACCACTATCCTTAGTGGAGTTACACCCAATTCGTGACCTGTCATCCCTAGTGATGTTGCACCCACGCTGTTGCACCCAAATTGTGACCTATCATCCCTAATGGAGTCACGAGCTATCCCTCATCCCCAAAAGAGTCACACGTATACTGCAACCCATTATCCTCAGTGAAGTTAGGGTCATTCTTACCTCTTCAATTCTCGGTGGGTTTGTTTCACACTAAGTAATCTTATCCTCAGAGAGTACACTTACCTCCTTAAGCCCTGGTGAAGTTGGCTTCTATTGGCCACCCTGCCAGGTCACCATTTCAATCTAAGCTGTCAGTTTGTGAATGATCTTAACCATTTCATCCCCACGGAGTCAGATTGCCATCCACTGACCTATTCCCCATGAGTTCCACATACATGGCGACCTAATCATGGTTCATACTGCACGAACCTAAACTGCCCAGCTTTGGTGCAAAATATATAACCATAAACTGTATAGGAGGTCTAGCTGCATGACCTTAAATTGCCCGATCAGTGCTGCACGACCCTAAACTACATAGCCTTGGTCTAGTTGCACGACCCTAAACTGCACAACACCAAGGTCCAAACTGTATGACCTTAAACTGCACGGTGCTAGTTGTATGACTTTAAACTACATAACCACAGTCCAGCTGTATGACCTTAAACCGTAGTGCATATCATAGCCGCATGACGATAAAAGGCTCAACACCATGGTCCAAACTATATGACCTTAAACTGTAGCGGAGGTCTAGTTGCACGACCTTAAACTGCGTGGTCCTAGTTCTATGACTTTAAACTGCATAACCACGGTCCAGTTGTATGACCTTAAACCATAGTGCACATCCTGACTGGATGACGACAAACTACTTTGCATAGGTCCCAGAGGTATGACCTTTAAAACTTTTCCCCGTAAATGCGTACATGTCTTTACGTGCACTTTCACGCATGCCTTCCCAAAACTACCTATTAGTATGCGTGTGCCATGTTTACTACCACTCCAATGTGTCCATTTACTTCATCACCACACCTCATTACCTAGTGAGTCTCACCCACGCTCACAAAACGGTGACTCAACCCGCCATCCATATTTGTTGTAAGTTAATGGGTCACCATTATCCGCTCACATTTCATACATCATCCACATTTCATAGGTAGCCTAATGCCATTTCCCCAAGTTTCAATTGTTTGAATATTAAACTAGGGAATTTGAATATTATATTGAGCACAAATTTCTTGTAACTAGATAAAGAATCCTTTTGTTTCTCTTCCTTTTTTTAGAAATTTATTGTATTTTGTTCTTTCTTTTTTTAGAAATTTGTAAGTTTGAAGATGTTGTAGGTATTGATGGAGAAGGAAGGATTATAACTTCTGGGGTTGTATGACAATATTTTCTTGCAGGAACTAATGGCTTCCGAATCGTTTTCCTATTTATGTCTAAGTCATCTTGTGATTTATTTTTTTGAAATTTTATTTCAATATTGCCATCCTGATGTTCTATTATTTGGCTGGGAATATTATTCTTAGGTATTTCTCTTGGTTGGTTTTCATTATGGATAGACCATGTTTGTGGTAGAATAATATCTGACCAAGTAATAGTTTTTGGAATAATCGTATTAGATTTTTCTATATTGGTTTGAAATAAAATAGTTTGATCCTTCTTATCTGTTTGCATCATAATATTGGGACAGAGGGTATTCATAACTTTATAATATATACGGTATACGATAGCTAGATTTTGAGATCCAGGAGTCATATTGAATCCATGGGTCTTAAGGTTTATTGTTAATATTTCCAATATATTAGGGTCTGTTAATGAAACAGAAAAATTTGGAAAACAGTTGAAATAAATGGGTCCACTACAAAGGCTGGATTCAACCATGCCTTGGAGTGAGTCGGAAAACTTATTGTGCCTCGTATCTCTTAGGCATACGAGCACTGAGTTCTTTAAACCTAAACATGTTAAAGGTTTTATGGCTATTTGTATTAATCCAATGTGTAAATACTTGTAATTATTTTCTTTATGTTTTTTAATTATTTTTCTTGATAACAGTTTGAAGTCTTCCTGGTTTTGTGTCACTGATAAGCTTTCCTCAACTATTTTACTAGCATATCCAAGTTTGAATTTCAATGTTCCTTTTTGATAAATGTCTTTTATCCTTACTTTGGGGATATTCCAGTTTTGTATATAATGTTCAATATCATTTATGACTATCTCTTCCTTATTTTTCACTCTTAAGGTTAGAGGTTGAGTTACTGTGTTACCTTTAAGATTCCTAATTAAATTTGTCATCTGTAGGTTGCGGATAATGACAATCTGGACGACCAAGGGTCCAGCGTGTTCCGCTAAGCGGCTCTTCCCGGCCTTGGCGGGTACTTTGCCTAGACTTCTTTCGTCTCTTGCCTTAACTCTCAGACCAACTTTCTTAGATGTAAATTTAGTTAGGTTTCTACAGTAATACGGTAACTTAGACTCTTAAACAGTTTCACTGTTTGGCTCTGATACCAAATGGGGTTAGGATCTACAGTGAATTATTTTAATGATATTTAAAGTAAGTATGTGAATACTAAGCTATTATACTTTACTAGTTCTTATAAAATAGGATAATAGTTTAAACAGAAGAGTAATATGCAAATGAATGGAATGAGAGATATGTCAATAACAATCCACAGTGTGTGAGCTAGTCTTAGTTATCGAGCCCGTTTTGCTACCACATCAGGCCAATTATTCACCAGCCTAGTCACTGCTCTGATCCTCTCGCTTAGTCGAATTCTTCTCTTCTCCGTCTCTATTCTCTTCTTCTTTTTGAATGCGCACGCTTGATACGGGTGCCGCCCTATCCTTAAAGGGTCCGTAGGGCGAGATCGTGGCACCTAACCAAGCCTATCATGGACTTCATAAAACATGAAAGGCTACCTCAAGATCGAGTGGAACACAACGACATACGAAAAATGTCCATGAAGTATGCCCTTCTTGGCGGGGGTGTCCTCCTTCATCGGTTGTTTGATGTAATTCTCCTTAGAGGCGTCGATGCACAAAAAGTAAGTAAAGTGCTTGTGGAAGTGCACTTCAACTGGTTAGGTGCCTCGATCTCGCTTTCCAGATCCTTCAAGGATTCAGTGACAGCGTCTCGGGTTTCAAGGGAAGACCCTGGACATTTTTGAGATCGCTCTCTCGGGAACCCCAATCGAAGACAGGGGCAGGTGTTACCAACCGGTGAGAGAGGAATTTAAAGGTGGGTTTCGGGCTTACTCTGGCTGACTCGTGTGGGCGCCCTAAGAATTAAAATGGTTCGGAATCGCCTCCCTTGGCTTGTATTCTTCTTGTTTTTTGCATGTTTGCAATCACACACATATATGGCGAAGGCTATAAAATAGGTGGGTCAGACCTCACCCTTTTCCTCTTTGATGAACATAAACAAGAATATGCATTCAAAAAGAAGAAGAGAAGAAAGAGGAGGGAGAGAAGAATTCGACTAAGCGAGAGGATCTGAGCGGTGACTGGGCTGCTAGATGATTGCTTTGACGTGGTAGTCAAGCGTTCTCGGTAACTAAGACTGACTCACAGGATTACTACTTGATGTCATTACTAATACAGACTAGCTAGGTACGATGGTCAGTCTGTCGTGGCAATAACGCAGGCCAAGTAACCCTGGCACAATAACAATACAACTAAATGACAAAACTACCATGACAGGTTAATCTCAATCCCTCGTAGTCGAACGAAAGAGTAGCAGAATTAAGGCTATGCGGAGAGAATAAGTGGAGAAGAAGGGAAAGAAAGATGAGGGAGAAGATAGAAAGAGAAAGGTAGGAAAGACAAGAGAATAAAGCAGAGAGAGGGAAGGAAGGCACAGTCGAGGTTAACCATTACTGACTGTGTTTAGAAGTAAGGGAGAGAAAACAAGTCGGCACTAAGCTTCACTGACTGATAGGAGAAGAGAGACAAAATCAGTCGGTGTTAGGTCTCACCAACTTATAGATGAAGGAGAAAACCAACTAGTGCTAGGTCTCACTTACTGATAGGAGAGGAGAGAGAAGACCAGTTGGTGCTAGATCTTACCGACTGACAGGGGAAGGGAGAGAAAACCAGTCGACATTAGGTCTCTTTGATTAATATGAGAGGAAAGAGAAGACCAGTCAATGCTAGGTTTCGTTGATTGATAGAAGAAGAAAGAGAAAACCAGTCGACACTAGGTCTCACCGACTTATAGACAGAAGGAGTGAGAAAACCAATCGGTGTTAAGCTTCACCGATAGATAAAAATGGAGAGAGAAGAAGAGAGAGAAAACCCGTTAGTGTTATGTCTCGTCGACTGATAAAAGAGGAGAGAGAAGGCCAGTTGGTGCTAAGCTTCACTGATTGAAATATAGAAGGAGAGAGAAAACCAGTCTACGTTATGTCTCATCGATTGATAAAAGAGGAGAGAGAAGAAGAGAGAGAAGACTAGTCGACAATAAGCTTTATCGATTGATAGACATAAGGAGAGAGAAAATCAGTCAGTGTTAGGTGTCACTGACTGACAAAAGAAGACAGAGAGGAAGAGAGAAGATCCGTCGATGCTGGGCTTCACCAATTGCCAAACAGAAGCAAAAAGAAAACTAGTCGTTGCTAGGTCTCGTCGACGGACAGAAGAGGAGAGAAAAGACCAATCAGTGCTAGGCTTCACGGACTGATAGACAGAAGAAGAGAGAAAACTAATCAGTGCTAGGCTTCAGCGATTGATAGAGGAAGGGGAAAACCAACAGGCACTAAGCCTCGTAAGATATGACAGAAGAAAGCCAACCAGCGCTAAGCCTCGTCAGCTGTGACAGAAGAAAACCAACCGGTGCTAAGCCTCACCATTTGCATTAGGAAAGAATAGATGGAGATAAAGATGAGAAGAAGAGAGAGAAAGATATAGAGATGAGAAGGAGATAGAGATGAGAAGAAAGATACACAGAGTATGCATTCACGATCATGTTGTAATTAACGTAACTTGATTTCGTGTTTGGATGAAGATTTTGTCGTCTTGAGTTTTTGGCTGGAATCTTGAAGTCCGACGACCGAAAGTTATAGCAGCTTTGATGCCTACATGTGTGAAATCCAACCATTCTTTATACGTGAGTTTTGGATAAGAAATAGCGTTGAAGCTCATGCACATAATGCAATTGGTTTCGTGTCGATCAGGTATGCGAGCATCGTGATCTTGCTGCTCAAACGAGATGTGCTGCTGTTGAATTTTCTGCAACTCCCTTCATGGATCAGTGACTTTCATTTAGTTTTTCTCTTTGCTAGGGGGTCATCACGGGGCATACCACATATCCAATTGTTCGTCTTGATGAGACGAACACGCTCACCAAATTTGGGAGCGATTCGACTTGGAACGAGTGAGATATAGGCCCCGAAAGTGACTACTTGTAACTGTAAAAACAACCACCTTTAATGGTGTTTTGGTGCAGTGAGGCTACACAGGAATAGTGTGTGGCCTAATCCTTTTTAGTCCTTCACCTATATCTTTGTCTTGGAGTGCCTGATTAAGCCAAAACATGACCCATAGAGGTTTCGACTTTGCCAAATCTAATGGTGGTGGTCTCATAGCTGTTTGACGCACCAAAAGTATAGCTCTAGTTACGGGGTCCATTTCAAGGTGCTAGAGACAAATTTTGCCCAAATTGTTTATTTGTGTTCACTGCCTTAGACATGTCTAATTATGTTGAACCTCAACAGGTGGTCCTTTCAAGTGCTTATGAAGATCTTGACCAGTTCTGGGGCCATTCTTAGATTGTCAGGAATTTCCACTTTTTTGTAAGCTTTATTGACCTGTTTCCTACTAGGGACCAAGGTGCTAAAAAATACATTCAAATAGCTTCCCTCACTGAATGTGGCTTCAAGAGAAGCAAGAAGTACAATCGTTAGAAAAATTTCCTTTGGCTTTTACTTTTTTTCTTCCTAGCCACAGGACCACTTGAATGTTGAGGAGATTCATGTAATGGTGTGACTAAGCTGCTCAGGCGTAGGGATACATTATTCGCGGGTCCGTCCGTGAAGACTTTAGGGGGAGAAGAGATCTTTTTGAGACATCTTGTCCAAGTCCTCACCCTCGTGCGGACTGTTTGTGATTCTAAATCTGAGGGTTTTGTACATCAGTCAAAATCAGGCCCATCGGGCAATTGAGTGCAATGTAGAAGGGCATCGTTCCCATTTGGTCTGGGTTCGTTGGTTTACCTTGGTCGGCACTATTTGCTGCTACAACAGGTTTTCTTTTGATGTTTAGAGTACCACTACGGGTCTCATCTACCGAATCAAGTCAGGGGCAGGTTCTATTAGCCGATCCCAAAGGTCTGATCGTGCCTGTTAAACGAGCTGACGTCTCTGGCAGGTTCTCTCCTCACTTAGTAAGTTTCTTACCTTTGGAGTATTTGTATCTAGTGTGACCTCGTGGGAATAATGTTCTTCCTCATGAGACCTGTCGTGTCGTCTTGGCAAGTCTTCTATCTTTTGAGTCCTTTTTACAATTGGACTCAGGCTGTCGAAATCTTTTGCTTGAAGCTCATATTTTTTGAGTCCCAATACTATGATACCAGGGATTTTTCTCCTTTTGGGTGAGGGCTAAAGCCGCCTGTTGAGACGAGTGTTGCATTATCCGGTTTATTAATCCAAGCGTCCTTTGTGAATTTTCACTTGAACTTGGGAAGCGACGCCGTAAAGACGGTTTTCACCAACTTCTTTTTATTCTGGGGCTCTTTTACTCATAACCTTTCTGTTATGTCCACCCTTTTCATCCATTTTTGCTCACGATGCCCTTTCAGGTTTTCACTGTGCCCAGTTTTTATTCACGGAACTCTTTTACTTATAGTTTTGTGACCATGCCCGTCCATCATTTTTACTCATGGTGTTCTCTTGTTCAGGTATACACCACATCAAACCTGTTATTTTTTTAATTTCAGCTAAGACCACAATGGAGATGGATGACAGTCGGTGAAGGCCCTAGAGTGACTATGGTGGTGGATTGACTCACTTGAGGGAAATGGTGCGAGGCTACCAATGATGTATGATGTGTGAGTGGATGATAGTGACCCATTAACTTACAACGAATATGGATGGCGGGATGGTTTACCATTTTGTGAGTGTGGGTGAGACTCACTGGGGAATGAGTTGTGGTGATGAACTGAATGAACTCACTAGGGAGGTAATGAAGGTGACACACGCATACTAACAGGTAGGTTAGGAAAGGCGTGCGTGAAAGTGCATGTAAAGCCGTGCACACATATGTGAGGGTGAATTTATGATCATGCGTCCTGGACCTTTGCAAAGCAGTTTATCGTCATGCGGCCTAGACACGCACTATGGTTTAAGGTCATATAGTTGGAGTATGGTTATGCAGTTTAAAGTCATACAACTAGGATCGTACAGTTTAAGGTCGTGCAGCTAGACCTCCACTACAGTTTAAGGTCATATAGTTTGGACCATGACTGTGCAATTTAAGGTCGTGCAACTAGACCATCGCTACAATTTATGGTCATATAGTTTGGACCATGGTGCTGAGCCTTTTAACTTCATGCGACTAGGAGGTGTACTATTGTTTAAGCTCATACAACTGGACTGTTGCCATGTAGTTTAAAGTCATACAACTAGGACCGTGTTGTTTAAGGTCGTGCAGCTAGACCTCCGCTACAGTTTAAGGTCATATAGTTCGGATCAGAAAGTTGAGGGTTGTGCAACTTACACCATCGCTACAGTTTAAGGTCATATAGTTTTCGACCATGCAGTTTACGGTTGTGCAACTAAACCATCATTACAGTTTAAGGTCATATAGTTTAGACCATGGCGCTGAGCCTTTTAACATCATGCAGCCAGGATGTGTACTATGGTTTAAGGTCATACAACTAGGACCGTGCAATTTAAGGTCATGCAACTAGACCTCCGCTACAGTTTAAGGTCATATAGTTTGCACCATGGCTGTGTAGTTTAAGGTCTTGCAACTAGGCCATCGCTACAGTTTAAGCTCATATAGTTTTGACCATGGTGTTGAGTCTTTTAACATCATGTGACTAGGACATGTACTATAGTTTAAGGTCATACAGCTGGACTGTGGTCATGCTGTTTAAAGACATACAACTAGGACCTTGCAGTTTAAGGTCATTGAACAAGTCCTCCGCTACAATTTAGGGTCATATAGTATGGACCATGTAGTTTAGGGTCGTGCATCTAGACCTCCACTGTAAATTAAGGTCATATAGTTTGGACCATGCAGTTTAGGGTCATGCATCTAGACCACCACTGTAGTTTTAGGTCATATAGTTTGGACCATGCAGTTTAGGATCGTGTATCTAGACTATCGCTACAGTCTAAGATCATATAGTTTGGACCATGCAGTTTAGGGTCGTGTAACTAGACCATCGTGTTGGTCAGGTGGAACTCTATGAGGAATAGGTCCGTGGATGGCAATCCGACTCTCTGGGCATAAAATGGTTAATGCCATACACAAGAAGAGCACTCAGATGGAAATGGTGACCTGATGAAGAATGGCCAACAGAGGTGGTCATCACTAGGGCTTAAGGGCGGCAAGCTTACTCCCTGGGGTTAATATAGCTTGGTGCGAAACAGGTCCACCGGGAACTGAAGAGGTAAGAATGACCCTAACTCCACTGGGGATAATAGGCTGCAGTATGGGTGCGACTCCTATGGGGATGAGGGATAACTCCTGACTCCATTAGGGATGACGAGTCACAATTTGGGTACAACATCACTGGGGATGAGAGGTCACTGCTTGGGTGCAACCTCACTAAGGATAAGTGGAAGGATGCATAAGACTTCAACCTGGAGTAGGTCACAATAGGCTGCATGAAATACATCCAGCTTCAGGTGTAGCGTTAGTGGTTTATGGCAACTGCTCAATTGGAGCTGAGTTCTCAAAAACAAAACCTGCACTGGGTTGTTAAAGAATCAGTTGACACTGTGAATAGCCTGTGATAAAGTTTGAAGACAACCGGAGCTAAGTTAACCAGCGCTGGGGTCATTTGGAAACACACCCGGTGCTAAGTTAACCAGAGCTAGGGTTGTTTTTAAAACACGCCTGGCACTAAGTCAACGGGCGCTAGGGTTGTTTGGAAGATACCTGACGCTAAGTCAACTGGGGTTAGGGTTGTTTCGAAGGTACCCAGTGCTAAGGTTAGGTCGATGAGATTTACCTCGGGCCTCGAGAGAAAGCCCGATCCAGCTCATCGTCGCCTAGCTTCCCTTGGACGCAACTGGAATTCCCAGTTTGTGAGGGGCATTCGTGGGTAGTGCAGGTTATATAAGGGGGGTAAAGTCTCGTTTTCCCTCATTTTTCATCTGGGGTAAAAAAAACTTAAGCACAAGTTTTCTTTAACCGTGAGGAGAGAGTGATCTGTTGAAGTTTCGATAAGCAGTGGAACTTCGACAAAGGTGATGCAGAGGAAGTTCTTGGCCAACAGTGGGATTTCAGGTGATTTTACAGGGAAGACCTTCGGCATGCGGACTTTGCTAATAATATGGTGAAGTTGCAGGGAAAGGAGCGGGAAAGGAGAGTTGTTTGGGGAGTTTTTCGGCCAATAGGATAAGTTTCGGCTTTAGTCCTTTTCGATAGAAGAGGTGGGAACTGAACCCGTGAGAATTTCCACCCATCTTAGGAGTTTTTCGGGGATTGTCGCCACTTTCCAAAACTATCATTGGTGTTGCAGAGGTTTTCGGGGACCCAAAGAAGTTTGCATAAATTTTTGGTGAGGTACTGGTGCTATCCATGTTTTTGGTGGGAAAGTTTTTCAGCGAGTTTCTGGTCATGTGGCAAACATTTCGGTGGGAAACGAATGGTCACTGGAGGTTGACTGTCGTGGAAGGTGTACAATTGGTGGAGGTGAACCGTTGTGGAGGTGATCCATCGTAGGGAAGGTGTACGGTTACCTCGGGAAATTGTGTGACCATTAAGGAAGTGCGAAAATGTAAATGAGGAGTCTAGGGAAGCGAACAGTCACGATAGAACCGGCACTAACAGAAGTGCAACTGGCACTGAGACAACCAGCCTGATGATGAGTGCTGACACAAACAACGCTGACCTTCAAGAAAAGCTGTCGGCACTGGCCTTTGTAGGATACAGCTGGTGTTAGCTTAAGTCGGTGCTCATCAGCACATGAGGCTTATCATGGTGCGGAGAGTGATGCTCGCTTATGGTAGAAAGTTACGTGCGGGATTTGTGGCACTCAGCGACGAGCGACATATAGTGATGTTCATGGATCAGCAAAGAGTGTTGAGTTATGATAGGGCGTGGCTTGGGGCACCTATTGAAAGCCAACTCCTCCATGATTACAGTGAGGTCCATGTTGTTTTGTGGAAGGGCACCCAGTGTGAACATGATATGCTTTCCTTCATAGGCCAGTTTCTTACCAAGGAAGCCCAATTTGTATGTTTGATATACACGTCGAATGAATCCTTTGTTGTATATTTGGTACACACGTAAAATGAGATATATGGCTTGTATGCTTAATGTACACGTCAGATGGACTAAGGCTAACTTCTTGGAGTCGCTTTGCTTTGTCTTCTGGCTTATAACCATTCTCTTACTCGTCAGGTGAATTAAAATTAACTCTCTAAGTGGTTTCGCTTCTTCTTCATGAGGAAAGCCTTTCTTTCGTGGCTATGCCTCTTCCTCATGGGGCAAGAATTTGTTTTGGCCTGTAACCATCCTTTTATCCACAGATGCACGGGCAAAAGTACAAGTTTTGGTTTGTAATTGTCCTCTTATCCTGAGATGCAAGAGACTTGTAACCTCCCTAGTAATGTGTTTCTTGTAACTCATTTTTACCACAATAAAAAGCGTTAGCATTTTTTTTGGACTATCTTTCTTATTTTCCCGTTGAGTCTCTTTCTTTTGAATACGCATCATGGATAATACCTTTTTAAGTATCGTCCATTGATAGGGGCCATTGCTTCCTCTCCCTCAGGATGTGCAAGTATATAAGCTTCGTTGGGCGAGACCTTTTTTATTATAAGGCGACCTTCCCACTTAGACTCAAACTTCCCTTTACGCCGACCTTGCATAACAATCGGCCTTTTGGCAGCTAAGACAAGATCAAGATGGGTGAATGAATAGACTTTGACAGACTTGTTGAAAGCCTGCTTCATTCTTCTTTGCTTGAGTTTAAGGCTCTGCTGAGCCTCTAACCTCTTTCCTTCGAGTGCGTCCACTTCTTGATACCAGAGCTTGACTATCTCATCTTCGGTTATTCCTTGGTGAATAGAAACTCGCAGTGAAGGGATTTGTATTTCAAGAGGTAAAACGGCTTCACCCCCATAAATGAAAGAATAAGGAGTGGAATAAATAGCATTTCGAGTAGTAGTGCGATAAGCCCATAGGGCTTCAGGAAGCTTATCATGTCAGTTCTTCCTTGTTTTTGATACTTTCTTAAAATGTTGCATAGAGTTTTATTGAAAGCCTTAGCTAATCCATTTGTCTGAGGGTGGTACATAGTCGAGGACCTCCATTCGAAACCGAATTAGTTAACTAAGCGATCGATGTTAGGACTCCTAAGTTGAGGATCATTATCGGATATAATTCAGTTGGGCACTCTGAAGCGATATATGATATGATGTTGAACAAAGTAGGCTACTGCTATCATAGGAACCTGCTTAAGGAGGCCCGCTTCAGCCCACTTAGAGAAATAATATGTTGTAGCTAGGATAAAAACATGGCCCAATGTGGAAGGAATGAGCCCTACGATGTACATACCCCATTGTGAGAAGGGCCATGACGCAACCGTAGGGTGTAATGGATCTGGGGGCGGGTGAACCAGGTCAGAGTATATTTGACATACTTGGCACTTTTTAGCATAGTTTAAGGAATCGACAATAATGGAAAGTCAATAGTATCCCGTCCTACGTATTTGCTCATAGAGCTTAGGACCGAACTGGTGTAGTCCACAAATGCCTGAGTGGGCTTCTTCTAACACCTTATTTGCCTCTTGGATATTGACGCATCTAAGAAGAATGTCATCAAAACGATCGTCTGAAGAGAGCATCTTCCTCAAGGAGGGTATACTTAGTAGACATTCACCGTATGTTGTTGCGTTCAATATGATCTTCCAAGAGCCTGCCATGCTTTAGGAAACTGGTGATGGGTCCTCTCCAATCTGGGTCAAAGAAATCTGATTCTTGGTTTTGACCCTTAGCTGCTTGACTCTGTACTATTTCTTATTCGGCCTTGATTCCTTCTTTGGCTGATAAAAGAGCTCCAAATGGATAAGGAGGGCACTCGAGGAAGATATTTCTCTCGTCGTCTGCATCGATCTCAGCTCTTAGTTCGATGTGTCTCCATTCTGCTACCGAGACAAGCGTGGGCTCTGATGAGAGTAATTGAATTGTAGCACAGAGTTTCACAAGTGCATCAACCTGCAAGTTTAACCTTCTAGGGATGTGACTCGGGGATACATCCTCAAACTGAGCCATATACAATTTTGCAGTATCGTGATAGGGCTTGAGAGTGTCTTTTCTCACATCATAAATTCCTTTGAGCTGTCGGATAACCAACTCAGAGTCGCCATAGATCTTAAGCTGCTTCAAGTCGAGGTCGAAGGCTATCTCTAGTCCGATTCTAAGGGCTTGATATTCTGCCTCATTATGAGAACTGGCATGAGCAAGAGAGAAAGAAAGTGGCAATATTCCTCCTCTCAGACTTAGAAATACTACTCTGGGGCCTCATCGATCCGATTGGAATGCTCCGTCAAAATACAATTCCCACACAAGAGTAAGGTCAACATATAATCTTCTTCATCAGGGAGGTCGCTTGATAGAGGAGATTCTACCGGTATGGGGTGTGTTGCGAGAAAGTTAGCCAAGGCCTGGCCCTTGATGACCTTTTGTGGGACATACATGATGTCGAACTCCATCCGTAATAATGCCCTCTTAGCAAGGTGTTCTGACAAGCATGGGCGTGTCGTGAGAAACTTTACAAGATCAGCTTTCGATATAAGTTTCACTTCATGACCAAGCAAGTAATGGCGGATTTTTTATACTACGAAGATCAAGGCCAGACACATCTTTTCAATAGGGGGATAGTTTACTTCTCGGTCCCTTGCATCTTGCAACTGAGATAATATAATGCAGCCTTTTTTCCTTCTTCATTGTTTTGTGTCAACAATGCTCTGAGGGACTCATCTAAAGCAGTCACATATAGAATGAGGGGTCTTCCCAATACTTGTGTCGAGAGAACTGGAGGATTGAGCTTGATGTCGTTAAGGATTGCTGCATCCCAGATGAATGGCATATCTTTCTTTAGCAGGTGCATAAAAGGTTTACACCGACCTGAGAGGTTTGAGATGAACATGCGAATGTATGTCAGTTGCCCTTGGAGGGAGAGCAGTTCTAGAAGCTTTGTCGGTGACAACATTTCCTGGATTGCTTTGATCTTGACTGGCTCAACATCAAGCCCTCGATGTCTAACGATGAACCCCAAGAATTTTTCGGAGCGCACGCCAAAAGCGCATTTCAGCGGGTTCATTTTTAGTTGATGAAGGTGCAACCGCTTGAATACCATTCCAAGGTCTCTCATGTGATTTCTTAATTGAATGCCTCTCGACACTTTCATTGCGCCAAGAGGTTAATACCCTAAGCCTTGTCTAGCCGCATGATGGGCTGCCGTGGCTTGGATAGCTTCGGAATGGGGAGTTGATACTTTTCCTTTTTTAATGTCTAATTAGCCAAGGGCTCATAGTTCATTTTACTCATGTTTTGGGGAGGCTGGTCACTGTAGATAGTCCAGTCAAGAGGGGCCTTGGCCACCATTAGTGTCTCGTTTACCTCAAGCTCATCATAACTTTTAATCTTCGATACGAACTCTTTGAGATGCTTTGAAGCGATAAGCATGACCACCAATTTACTCTGGAGACTGCGGACTTCGGTTGTTAAGTTTGGTAGGGGATCCTGCACATGACGGGAAGAAAGTAACTCTTTATTGAACTGCTCTCTTGAGAGGTCGGGGAGAAGTAACACTTTTAGCTGGTCACCGATCTGAGGAGTGTCCTCTGTACTTATAGCAACCGAATTTTGAAAAATATTTCGTGGCGGTTGCCGCGCAGCTTCGGCTCTCAAGAGCGCAATGGGGATATGTAAGACTTTCTGCTGGTCTGGCGTATAGGTGATCCTTGGAGCCAGGAATTCTATCCCCACGGCTTGCTCAATCTCAAGAATGACCTCTGGTTCATCGTCCAGCCAAGGCGGCACAAAGCTGAGGGGAGAGGGCCAAGACTCCTTTTTGGGCGTAGGAGGAGTCTCTTGAGGGATGATGGTTGGGATGTTAAAATGAAGAGTAGTTAGGGGTAAAATTCTACCCTGCCTTTCTTCCTCTATGAGCATGTTCATCAGCGCCCTCCTAACATCCTCAACATCTTCATGAGATAACGACACAGTCTTGCTCGTAGACTTGTGACCTTCATCATTCGGCTTCTTAGGTGAGGCCAAATCTGTGAAGTAATATTTAGCATCTGCATAGTGACTTTCAGCCACATGGAACGGTCTCTTATCAACGTAGACCGTACACTATCTCCCATCTCAACTATATTTGTAGCACTGATGCAATGTTGATGGAACCACCCCCGGGTCATGGAGCCACGACCGATCGAGGAGAATATTGTAAGAAGTTTTAGTGTCGATTACATGAAACTGGGCGTAATCGTTCAGGGCCTCGATCTTAAAGCGAAGGCGTAATGTGTCGGTTTGCTTCGCTCCTTACTGGTTGAACCCTTGAACTATGATGTGGGTTGGGGTAAGATCTTTGGATCCCAACCCAAATCGAGTAAGGATCCCCCTTGGAATAAGGTTGACCACCGACCCTCCATCTAACATAATTTGGATGATGAGACATGCATGTAATTCGCCAGTAAAAAAGAGAGGGCGATTATAAAATTTTTCCCTAGTTGCAGATCGTCCTCTGAAAAGGTGATTGGCATACATCCTTGTAGAATTGCCGAGTCTACATCAATGGGTTCTACTTCGTTTCATGCACTTATGGGTAAGAGAGAGTCTGAATCAAAGCCATCTGGTAATCCTTCAAGAGCATGTGGGCATCGTAGACAGTCAGAAGGGCTGGAAGCTTTCGTAGATGCCCTATCACATCATATTTCACATTTTCTTAAACAGGGCCTTGTACTCCTGGTCCTGCCACCGATTTGGGTGGTTTGTTGGGTTGAGGAGGAGGTTTGGGTAGAAAAGGTTTATTTTGGCCTGCTGGCTGACTTAATTGCACAACAGGCTAGGTTTGAGTGATGGAAGTTTGAGGGTTTGGAAGAGATTGGGTGCAAGGCATAAAAGAGGTCACAGAAATTTGGAGAATAGATGGACTGCTTGAAGTATTAGGATTAGGAAGGAGCCCAAGGAGCTGTAAGATAGGTAAACTAGTCTTTGGATTAGGGGGCAGTGGCAGACTTGGGAACTTCAAGGTGCCCGACTTCTACAGTGGAGGCTACAACTACCTCTCCGATCTGAGATTTATCTGCCCCGTGGTGGGTATTGCTCCTGATATTTTCACCATGTGGCAAACTCCTTGAGAATAGGAGATTTTCCCATTTGATTCTTTCAATCTCTGCTCAAAGTCAGGCTCAGGTGGCCACCGGGGTTTCTTTGGCTTCGACTTCTTGTGCTTCTTTAGAGAAGGTGGCTCTGCCTTGGATTTAGCTGCTAAGGCATCGGCAACTGTTAGGAATCCTGATGCTTGTGCGAGGTCTTTCTCAATCGTTTCCACTGCATCCTACTTATATTGGCTCCTGCAAGTTCTTGGTCCAGAGCCTCTAAGTTCGAGCATATCAATGTTGTACTTGTAGAAGAGATAGAAGAAGGAGAATGAAAAATAGGAGAAGAAAGAGGAGAAGGGTTCGAAGGTGGGGGGCTTTTAAGGTTGTTCCCCTCATTAGACCGATCAGGGCGGCTTTTTACATCATCACCAAGGTTGGATGGGTGCAGGGGGTCTTTTAGGTCTTTCGCTTGCTTAGACCGTTGGGGAGTGCTTTTGACATCATCAACCTCATTGGACATATGCCAAGTGGGAGATGGCACGGGGATGTCTTCTTAACATAAAGAAGAAAGAAGGGTCGTGCCAAGGATGAAGTCCAGTAAATTGGTAGTGGAGGAAGGGGCCTGAGAAATTCCTGCTCAACTGTGAGTTAAGCCATCTTGTTTCTTCGACGAGTAGCCCTTGGTGCACGTCTCTTTCTAGTTTTTTGAGGTGATGTTTGATTCATCTCGCTGGGCTGGCGAACAACCCTAGCTTGGCGAACTGCATCTCGCCTTAAGGACTTGAGTCTACTTCAGCCATGGTAGACTATCCATGGCTAGGGAATCGAGGGTTCTACAGAGTCTGAGTCATTGATAGGAAGGTCTTGCTCTATGAGACCTTCTTGCCCTGATAGGGGAATGACTTAGAGATCACTTATATGGAGATTGTAGAACTCCTGACACTCCTACATTTTCTTTGCGAATATATCAAGGAAGCTTGTGCACTCCGATATATAATGGCCTCTTATCTTATGGTATGAGCACTAACGATCTTTAGTCCCCATAGTAAGACGAAGAGGCTGCCTTGCTTGCTTCAGTGTGATTATACCTTCCCGAATTATTATAATCAAGAAGGTGTAAAGGATATCGAGCATTTCGTCTTCCTCTAGGATGGTTATGACATGAGAGGCCTCGGCTGCCCAGAAGCCTCTCTTTAAGCCTTCAAGTTTTATCTGACCCTTCATAATCAGAGCCTCGATAATATCCTTCAGCATGTAATAGTCATCTGTAGGATGATTGATCCTCCGATGGTAGGCACAATAATTCGCCTGAGTGTCAAGGCCAGGCTACTCAAAGAATTTGGTGTCTGGAAGCTGGATCATATTATGTTCCAATAATAACCGGAACGACGTGGGGACACATTCCTTCTCGACGGGGTAGACCTTGTTTCTATGCCTGGTGAAATAATCACCCTGATCAAGGTTGGCTGGTGGGGGTACCCGATTGTAAGATTGTTGTTGCTTGTTAGCCTGGGGTGCTACCTTTGTTGTGCTTACCCCTTTAGAGAGGTCCAAAGTTTGGGAGGAAGCCTTCTTTGAATCAGTGACCATGACGGCCACACTGATTACTCCTTTTTGCTGGCTGCCCCTTGTGTTATTTCGAGAGTTACCATTGCCCCGATCATTTGCTAAACTTGTAGATGGTTGTCGTGTTGCATTATGGTGGCGTGATAGACTTTCTATGCGGACTGATTTAGAAATCAACTTTGACATGGAAGTCGGATTAGAGGGCTCGACATGTAAAGCTATTTCGGGTCGTATGTTCCGCATGCAAGTTTGGACTTCTTCCTTCTTAGGCATAGGGTTAGGATGGCGGGAAGACAAGTTGTCCATCTTGATATGAACTGATCCACGGGCTCATCGGGCTCTTGAGTTAAGGTGAGAAGTTCCATGGTTTTAACCTCTCTCTCGACCTCATAGAAGCGTTGATAGAACAACTTCTCCAGCTCCTCCCATGTGTGGATTGAGTTTGGAGGTAGTCGGGCATACCATTGAAATGTTGGGCTGTCGAGGTCTCAACGAACTATCGAAGAAGAAGTCTCCCATCAGCCACTATTTCTCGACATGCTTCCTAGAAGTGGGCAATATGCTGGTTTGGGGACGTGGTTCCATTGAATAAAGGAAACATCCCTTTCTTATAATTTGAGTGAAACGGGACTTGATCAACATATGAGAGGTATGGCCTTTGATAAGGCTTTACACCCTGTATCCCACGGATTTGTCTATTCTTTAGGCTATGGGTGACCATAGCGTCAATGTCTATGTGAGAGACAGGATGGGGGACAACATTGTCCTGTGAGGTAGAAGGAGGGGGTTACCTTGGAGGTGCACCACCAAAGTGATGGGAATTGACCTCATGGTTAGCCGACTATCGTGCAGCATCGATACGATCAATCTTTTTCATCATCACACATACCATATCCTCGAACTTGATCATGCGCTCTTCCTGCATATCGCTGGGCTTACTTACGACCATTACGCTGACCATTTCACCATGGAGGTCAACCTTAATGGCAACAGACGGCTTGCGAACCTGACAGGTTGTACATGGTAGGTCAGACAGCTGGGGCTAGCATGCCTTGATTGAACTCGACTCTTGTAAGATGATCGTGTTTGGATCGATTCTCGATGGTCTTAGGACCATGGCTACTGAGCAGCTAGGTCTTTTCTTACAATAGTAACCACAACACAGGGCTCATGGAGCTCTTCTTCAGGCTTCATCGTCTGAAGGGGCTAGAAGGGACTTAGGTAAAGAAGGTCGTCAGAATTGTTTGTTTTGACTGCTTTGGTCACCTCCCTAGTCAAAATTTACAGACCCTTATCATGTTTAGTCTTGAGGTTCTGATGGACCTCGTGCCAAAACTGCGATCTCAGTCACGGTTAGTCAACTCTTCGTGCACAGAAGAGAGCTGTCTCCATTAAGTGCGGCAATAGACGAGGGCTAAGAACAGGAATCATCTTGGGCTAGGAAGGATGAAAGACCTGATCTTCCATTAGGTCCACGCCCCGAGGTCTCTTGTGGGCTTGAGAGACACGACCATACTGACGGGGCTGGTTAAGGATGGTACTCTTAAGGAAAACCTTCGAGTACCAAGGCTGAAGGGGGTTGCTCGATGAAGGAGCAGGCTAGAGTAGGGTTGACTCATGAGGAGACCTGAGTCGAGGGTGAGAGGGCGTCTGTGATGGCGACGCGTGTACGCCCCTTGAAGAAGGGTTACGGGAGACTTGGGGGTATACCCGGGCTCGAGCAAGTGTCTATAAGGGAACATGTAGATGCCTGCCCCTTACAAGGTGCGCTTGTGTGTTCAAAGCAGGAGGACGAGAAGGTCATCAGCTGTGTACTCGGGTTGGCCTGGCAATGGCGTTGCCCCGAGAAGTGCGATGCATATGAGAAGCATCCGCAGGATCTGGCCTTAAAAGGATCGATCTGCCCTGAGGTGTGGCTAGAGTGGGTAACCCACGAGCCTTGTTGTGTGTGTGAGGGGTGGAGACCGTGGGGTTTCCACCGCGACATGATGAGCCTCTAAGGATAGAGAGCAATGGTGTAGAATAGTGGGGGGTAGCTCTATGGCGACCCACAGAAACAATGGCAACCTTTTTACCTTTTGCAGAAAGGAACTGGGCAGCCTTCTAACGTACCTCAGAACCACGACCGGTAAGTGACTTGCCAGTGGCTGGGTGCATGCTGTGTGGGGTAACAGAAGTGCTCCCGATGCAAGGTGCCTTGGTGGAGTTTTCATCAGAGCGAGGAGATGGGGATTGAGGGATTTTTAGGTCCCACCTCATGCTGGTCCAGGTTAAGACCTGTGAGCTAGACAAGGGGTCTTTTCTCAAGAGGATGGTTGGGAACAAAGTTGAAGGAACTTGTTCCCTAAGGACACTCTCGAAAATGGGGATAAGGAAATCCCGATCCGGATAAATGGGTTATAGAACCCGCAAGCCATATCAAAGCCTGTAAAGACAATGAAAGAAGATAATAAAAGAAGAAACTAGCCAAATAAAAACGATCTGACTACGGGGTAAGTAAGTCCCTAGTGGAATCACCAAGCTGGTTAGGTGCCTCAATCTCACCCTCGGGATCCTTTAGAGATCCGACGGCAGCATCTCAGGATTCAAGGAAAGACTCGGGATGTTCTTGAGATCTCTCTCTCGGGAACCCCATTCGAAGATGGGGGCTGGTGTCACCAATAGGTGAGAACAGAATTTAAAGGTGGGTTTAGGACTTACTCGGGTTGACTCACTTAGGCGCCCTCTTAGATCACGAAAAAAGGCCTCCACTAATAAAACTGGTTCGGAATCGCCTCCCTTGGATTGTATTCTTTATGTTTTTGGTTTTTCTGCAATCTCACACATATATGGAAAAAGTTATAAAACAAGTGAGTCAGACCTCAACCTTTTCCTCTTTGATGAACGTACATAAGCACGTGTATTCAAAAAGAAAAAGAGCAGAAAGACGCGGGAGAGAATAATTCGACTAAATGAGAGGATCATAGCGGTGACTACGCTGATTGATAATTGATCTGACGTGGTAGTAAAGTGGGCTCAGTAACTAAGACCGGCTCACAGGATTACTACTAGATGTCGTTACCAATATTGACTAGCTAAGTACGATGGTAAGTCTGTTGTGGCAGTAACGCTGGCCAAGTAACCCTGGCACAACAACATTACGGCTAGACGACAGGACTACCACGAGAGGCTAATCTCAATCCCTCTTAGTCGAATGAAAGAGCAGCAGAATTAAGGCTATGAGGAGAGAATAAGATGAGAAGAAGGGAAAGAAAGAAGGAGGGAGAAGAAAGGAAGAGAAGAGTATGAAAGGCGAGAGAATAAAGGAGAGAGAGGGAAGGAAGCATAATTGAGGTTAAGCAATGCCGACTGTGTTTAAGAGGAAGAGAAAGAAAAATAGTTGACGCTAGGCTTCATCGAATGACAAGAGTAGAGAGAGAAAACCAGTCGACGCTAGGTTTTGCCGACTGAGAGAGGAAGGAGAAAACCAACCGATCTAGGTCTCGCCTACTAATAAGAGAGGAGAGAGAAGGCCTGTAGGTGCTAGGTCTCGTCGACTGAAAGGGGAAGGGAGAGAAAACAAGTCGGTACTAGATCTCTCTAACAAATAGGAGATGAGAGAGAAGACCAATCAGCACTAGGTTTCACTGACTGACAAAAGAAGAGAGAAAAGCCAGTCGGCGTTAAGTCTCGCAGACTATCAAATAGAAAGAGAGAGAAAACAAATCGGTGTTAGGCTTCACCGACTGATAGAAGGGGAGAGAGAAGAAGAGAGAAACCAGTCAACGATGTCTCATCGATTGACAGACAAAAGGAGAGAGAAAATGAAGAGAGAGAAGATCAGTTGGTGCTAGGCTTCATCGACTGACATATAGAGGAGAGAGAAGATCAGTTGGTGTTAGGCTTCGTCGACTGACAGACAAAAGGAGAGAGAAAACCAGTCAATGTTATGTCTCATCAATTGACAGAGGAGGAGAGAGAAGAAGAGAGAGAAGATTAATCGATGTTAGGCTTCACCGACTGAAAGATAGAAGGAGAGAATAAACCATTCGGTGCTAAGTCTCACTAACTGATCAAAGAGGAGAGAGAGGAAGAGAGAGAAAATCAATCAACACTAGGCTTCACCAATTGATAGACAAAAGGAGAGAGAAAATTAGTCGACGTTAAGTCTCAGTGATTAACAAAAGAGGAGAGAGAAGATTAGTTGATGCTAGGCTACACCGATTAACAAACAGAAGGAGAGAGAAAACCAGTCGATGCTAGGCTTCACTAATGGACAGAGGTAGGAGAAAACCAGCCTGTCCTAAGCCTCATCAATTGTGACAAAAGAAAATCGAGCTGTTCTAAGCGTCGCCGTTTGCATTAGAAGAAGACAGATGGAGATAAAGATGTGAAAAAGAGAGAGAAAGATATAGAGATGAGAAGGAGATAGAGATGAGAAGGAAGGAGATAGAAAGAAGAGAGAGAAAGAGAGGAGTAAGAAAGAGATAGAGAAAGAGAGAAGGAGAGAAAGAGAGAGAAAGAGAGATAAGAGAAGAGAGGAGAGAGAAAGAAGAGAGAGAATGAGAGGAGGAGAGAGAAAAATATAGAGATGAGAAGAGAGGAGAGAAAGAGAGGAGGGAGAATGTTACCTACCTAAAGGGTATCGGCCCTTTTCTTCTCTCTCCTCTCTCCCTCTCTAATATGTACTCACAAACTCAAGTAGGAATGGAAATTTTATTGAACCAATAAAAAAAGAACCGAAGGCCTTTGTGTTGTTCTCTACAATGAGGTAGTGCCTGTTTATAGAGAATTAGGCTAAAACATGGATGTATGCTCAAAACTAGCTACAATTGAAGAAAATTACAATTTAATTGAATTCAAAGAATTCTAAAAATGGGTGCAAAATGACTGCTTTACCCCTACCTAACAATGTGTGTAATTTTAGAACAGTCCCTGCTACTACCTAAGAACTTGCGTGATCTTCTGTGGCTGACCTGAGGTCATTCTGATGCCTGTTTGATCAAAAGATTATTGTTTTCTTGTAGGGTTCAGCATGACGATCATTTTGATCCCAACTTCAAGCCATGAATCATGTTTTTGAGGCATGATCATGAGACTTGAATCTTGGATGAATCTTGAAAACTTCAAATCGATTGTATGCTTGTTCCTTGATGTTTCTTTGTGATTTCTTCATTGAATCACAGTGAGCATGCCGTCACGATCATGTTGCAACAAACGTAGCTTGATTTCGTGTCCGGATGAAGATTTTTTCGTCTTGATTTTTTGACCGGAATCTTGAAATTCGATGATCAAAATTTACAGCAGATTTGATGCCTTCGTGTGTGAAATCCAACCGTTCATTGTACGTGAGGTTCAGATCAGAGATAGCCTCGAACCTCACACACATAATTCAATTAGTTTCGTGCTGATCAAGTATGCGAGCGTCGTGATATGGCTGCTCAAACGAGGCGTGCTGATGCTGAATTTTCTGTAACTCCCTTCACGGATCAGCGAATTTCATTTAGTTTTTCTCTTTGCTAGAGTGTCGTCACGGGGAGTACCACATATCGAATTATTTTTCTTGATGAGACGAACACGCTCACCAAATTTAGGAGCAACCTGACTTGGAACGAGTGAGATATAGGCCCTGAAATTGACTACCTGTGACTAAAAAAACAACCACCTTTAATGGTGTTTTGGTGCAGTGAAGCCATATGGGAATAGTGTGTAGCCGACCTCTTTCTAGTCTTTTACCCATAACTTTATTTTCGAGTGCTTGATTATGATGAAACTTGACCCATAAGGGTTTTTGACCGTGCCGGATTGAAGGCAGTGGTCCCACAGCTGTTGATGCACCAAAAGTATAGCTCTAGTTATGAGGTCCATTTCAAAGTGCTAGAGACCGATTTTGCTAAAATTGTTTCTTTGTGTTCACTGCCTTAGACATGTCTGATTACGATGAAACTCGGCAGGTGGTGCTTTGAAGTGCTGATGAAGATCCTGACTAGTTCCGGGGCCATATTGAGACTGTCTGGAATTTCCACTATTTTGTAGGCTTTATTGACCTGTTTCCTACCAGGGACCAAGGTGCTGAAAAATACGTTCAAACACCGACATTTATGGGTTGCATCAGTTGGCCCTAAGCTCTGGGAAGGTATACGTAGACTTGGCTATTATTGTCCTTGCATGGTTTTTGACCCCCAAAATTACTCTAAAAGATGCCAGGTGTGCCAGATCCACTCAAGCCTCACTCATCAACCCCCGGAGCCTCTCCCCCCTATATTGACATCGTGGCCCTTTTCCCAGTGGGGTATGGACATTGTAGGACCTATCGATCCCCTTTCTGCCTTGGGTCATGCCTTCATTCTAGCAGTAATAGACTACTTTTCTAAGTGGGTTGAAGTGATCCTTAGCAAGCAGGTTCCAGGGACTGCGGTAGCCAACTTCGTACATCATCACATCATCTATCGATTCGGAGTTTCGAACCGAATAATCTATGATAATGGCCCCCAGTTCATAAGCCATAATGTTGATCACCTAGCCAACCAGTTCCGCTTCGAGTGGAAGTACTGGATTATGTACTACCCTCGAGCCAACGGTTTGGCCAAGGCATTCAACAAAACTTTGTGCGAGGTGCTCTAGAAGTCAATTTCGAAGTCAAGGAAAGATTGGCACGAGAAGTTGCTTGAAGCTCTGTGGGCTTATTACACCACCACTCAGAATGCTATATACTCCATTCCCTATTCCCTGGTCTATAGAGGTGAGGCAGTCTTACCTCTTGATGTTCAAATACCCTCGCTCCATGTCGGTATACATCAAGGACTGACTGAAGATGAGAGGATCAAGCTCCCTTACCAAGAGTTGGACGCCCTTGACGAAAAGAGATTAGAGGCCCAACAGAACCTTGAGCTCAATTAAGGAAGAATGAAGAGAGCCTTTGACAAGTCTGTCAAGGTATGCTTATTCGATCGTGGGGATCTAGTCTTAGCAGTCAAGAGACTTATTGTCATGCATGGACGCCACAATGGAAATTTCGAGCTCAAGTGGGAAGGTCTGTTCATAGTTAAAAAGGTCACACCAAATGGGGCCTATGTACTGACAAACTCGAACGGAGAGGAGGCAATGTCCCCTATCAACGTATGATTCCTGAAGAAGTATTACCCCTGATGTATCTTTAAAATGCGATGTGCACAGTAAGAAAAGAAGGAAATGAAAAAGAAGAACATTAAGCCAGTTCAAAAGAAGTTCATTTCTTTCATTGCATTAAAAAGTGTTACAAGTTACAATTAAAAGCCCATTACTGGGAAATTACAAAGCTCTTGCATTTAAGGATAAGAGGAACGCTCTCCTCATGAAGAAGAAGCAAACCTATCGATGACATGCTCTCCTCATGGAAAAGAGGCAAAACAACTTGGAGAAGAAGAAGCCAACCATTTTTGAGTTAGCTTCAATTCATCTGACGAGGTATGGCTAGCTTCCAAGGAACCGAACCACGACGAAACAACATGGACTTCACCCATACACTGAAGGAATTGGCTTTCAACAGACCTCGGCAGCATAGCCTTCTTGTTTGCCATCACACTAGACCCCCGCGAGACATCGCCATCCATGATCATCACCATGCATGACTCAACACCATGCGCAGCCATCGCCGTGTGCAACACAATGTCACGTTCTACCATCACCATGGGAAAACCAATGCCGCGCGAGCCTATCGCCGAGACCAGCATGCTCCTGAACATGGCTATCGTCGTATGTGACCTAGGGATGTGCAAAGGCGGCATCGCAGACGACTTAATGTCATGCATGACCTTGAAATACCTCGGTTCCCACCGTCCCGGACCGTCCACCTTTTCATCCCCCAACCCTTCGGGTTCTGACTTGCGTTTCCCCTCCTCGCTGGGAATCCACTAGGAAAACCCTGCCCTGCCTTCCACTCACTACCAAAATTAGTAGAAAACCATTGGAATCCCCAGAAGGCTTCCCTGGGACCCTACGGATCTCCCTTCTCCCTTCTCTTCCCACTTCAACAAGTTCACCATCAACTCACCAAAATTCCACTGAGTTCCCAGAGAGCCTACTGTTGCTCTCCCTTCTTGTCCTTCGATAATCAGAGGACCTACAAAGCCCTTTGAACTCGCTGCAATCTCCCCTTCAGTAGTAGAACGACCAGAGAAACGTTCAAACCCCGGCAGGGCACCTCTGCAAATCTTGCTAAGGTCTTTGAAAGCCCTGTTCCTTGCTTAGAAAGCCTCGGCACTTCTTGAAAAGGTTCGCAATCACGGTACAAAGCTTCGCAACCTCTTGAAGCTCCCCAGAAAAGCTCCTAATTGCCTGTCTCTGCAAATTTTGGCCGGGAAATTCTCGTCAGAAAACCTTCACCAAAAGCTTTGAACCCCCCTGTCTAAAACCCTTCTACTGTTTTACCCTTTGGTAAAATAGTAAAGTGGACTTTTTCCCCCTTTTATTCCCAGCAGTGCCATAAGTTGCCCTCGACAAACATGAAATGATGTCCCAGTCCCCAGTTCTTGGCGACAATAAGACCAGGCCGGGACAAGTCAAGCCTGAGACCTGAGAGGGCTATCGCCGTGCCCTTCGCCCAGAGGGCTATCATCGCGCGCCTTCCTCAAGGGACATCGCCGCTCACCCTTGTGAAATGGTCATCACCGCGTGCCTTTGTCAAGGGCCATCACCGTGCGCCCTCGTTAAAGGGTTATCACCGCAAACCTTTGTCAAGGGCCATCGCCACACGCCTCGTCGAAAGAATTATCGCTGTGCATTTTGCCAAGGGCCATTGTCACGCGCTTCACCATGGGGCCTAATGCCACGTGCGCCATCTGAAACTTAGTGCCACGCGCACGCCATGGCACTCTCAACTAGACCATCGTCCGGTACTCTCAGGAATTTCGTCCCATGCACCATAGCCTCACTTCTCGGGAAGTCTAGGTTCCGATGACTACTTTGTTCCCCATAGAGTCAAATTCCCTCACCACGCCACGGTTTAGATGCACGACCCTAAACTGCACGGTCCTAACTATATGACCTTAAGTTGTAGTGAAGGTCTAGTTGCATGAACTTAAACTACATAGTCCTTATCTCATGACTCAAAACTGTACAACCATGGTCCATGCTGCATGACCTTAAACTGCACAGCCATGGTCCAAACTATACGACCATAAACTATAGCGAAGGTTTATTTGCACGGCCTTAAACTGTACAGTCCTAGCCACATGACTTTAAACTGCATAGCCATGGTCCAAGCTACAAGACCCTAAAATTGTAATGCACGGCACGACAAAGCATCCATACGCACAACTCCAATTGAGAGATATAACACCTCCTTACTGAAAGGGTATTTCATCAACATCCCCAGTGGAGTTTGATGTGTGCAAGAGTCATACCCACCCCTTAACCCCTAATGGGTATGTTTCACACCAACATTTCAGTGACGTCTTGCTACAAACCACTATCCTCAAGGAGTCTAGGGTCGTTATTATCCTCTCAACCCTCATGAGATTCATTTGTGCTCTAGCCTGTCATCCTCAGCAGAGTCACATGCATGCCATTTCTCATTATCTCCAATACGTCACAGTGGTCCTCCTAGTCCCTGGTGAGCTCACCTCCGTTTGCCACTCCTCGAGCGCCGTCATCTCTATCTACACCTCTCACTTGTGTATTGCCTTAACTATCTCCATCCCTAGGGAGTTAGATTGTTATCCACAAACTATCCCCATGTAGCTTTACCTACATGATGATCCACACACTGGTCCATACTGCATGACCGTAAACTGCACAGCTCTGGTCCATGTTGCATGACCTTAAACTACATAGCCATGGTCCAAATTATATGACCTTAAATTGTAGCGGAGGTCTCATTGCACGACCTTAAACTATAGTGCACATCCTGGCTGCATGACATTAAACTGCTTTGCCCAGATCCAACAGGCATGACCTTAAAGACGCCCCTACATACATGCACACGTCTTTTATGTTCATCTTCACGCACGCCTTCCCTAGCTAGCTTGTGCGCATCACCTTCAACATCATTACCATCTTGTCCTCCAGTGAGTCTTACCCATGCTCACCAAATGGCGAACCCTTCCACAAGCCATACTCGTCGTGAGCTAGTGGGCAACCATTGTTCACTCACCAACCATTCATCATCAACTCTTCAAAAGGCAACTTCATGCCATCTTCCCAATTGAGTTAAAGTCATCACTAAGCTCACTCTATGGCCTCTACAAACTACCACTCACCACCACAAACTACCACTCTATGGCCTCCACAAACTATCACTCACCACCACTACGATCCAACTGTAGGACCCTAAACTATAGTGCACATCTTGGTTGCATTACGTTAAAAGGCTTCGCACAGGTCTCGAAGGCACGACTCTAAATAAGCCTTCACATAAAAAAAAATGGGCATGATGTACACTTGACAAGGGAACCCCATGAGTAAAAATGACGGACGGGCACGGTCATGAAACCATGAGTTAGAAAGTTCCGTTGAAAACAAAATCCAGGAATGGTGAAAACCCCAAAGGGCATCATGAGGAAAAAGAGATGAAAAGGGTAGAGATGACCGTTGGTCATGAGTAAAAGAGTCCAAAAATAGGAGAAGTTGGTGAAAAACGTCTTCACGGTGCCACTTCCCTTGTTCATGTGAAACTGCAAAAGGGTGCTTGGACCGCCAAGATAGGCTGACGCACGACCACTGCCTCAGTCGAAATTCAATCTTCAAACAGTCACAATCCTAGCTAATGAGGTCTGCCAAAAATCCTCAAAAGCCAGCATCCAATCACAACACCACATGGCTCATTAGGGAATGAGAGCCACATAAGATCTCCCCAACAATCATGGCTCCTCAGGGGGTGAGAGCCGCACAAGATCCCCCAAGTTATAACATGGCTCATTAGGGAGTGAGAGCCACATAAGATCTCCTAACCATCATGGCTCAATAGGGGGTGAGAACCAGTTATGATCCCCTACATTCAACATGGCTCATCAGGGAGTGAAAGCCACATAAGATCTCTCAACACTCATGGCTCGTCATGGGGTGAGAGCGACATAAGATCCCCCATGCTTCAACATAGCTCATCAGGGAGTCAGAGCCGCATAAAATCTCCGCAGTTCAACAACAACAAGAGTCCTTAAGGGTGAGGACGATGACTAAAATATCCCTTTGGAAATGTTAAGGACCATTGTGAAGGTAAGAAACTGATGAAGCAAGGGTCTAACCTGCCTCAGGCTTCAGGGTACGTCTCGCTAAAACCCCCAAGCTTACATGGGACCAGGCTTTAGGGATGGGTCAGAGGCCCCCAATTGGACCTCTCTAGATGGGACCTACAGTGATACCTTAAGCAACAAAAGCAAACCTTGTGTAGCAATGAACAATGCCCACCAAAGGCTCATAACATTTGGCCTTCAAAAAAGGACTGGTAGTCCCTTGAGGGTGAGGACTTTGACAAGATCCCTCAAAATTTATGAAATTATTGCACTTCTCAATTCTCTCGAAGCACAACTTTCGACAAGACATGTTGTTGGAAGGTACTTTTCATCAATATGGGGCCCCCACTCAATAAAGCTTAGAGAACAGTGGAAATTTCAGCAGTCTCATATTAGCCCTGAAATCGGCCAAGATCTTCATGAGGTCTCTCAAAAGTCTTTTGCCAAGTTTCATCATATTTCAACATGTCTAAGGTAGTGCAGACTGATAAACAGTTTCAGTAGAATCCACCTCTTGCACCCTGAAATGGCCCTTATAACTAGAGCTACATTTTTGATGTCTCAAACTGCTGTAGGACTACCATCATTGGATCTGACATGATTGAAAACTACCAGGGGTCAAATTTCAGCCCGAACGAACACTCAATGAAGATGTTATAGGTAAAAGAGTGAAACAAGAGGGGGCGCACACTATTCTCGTGCGGCCACCATGCAACTCCACGCGATGGAAAGGACAGTCACGACCAGTGACTTTCTCATATCTCACCTGTCTCAAGTTGGATCGTGCTCAAATTTGGTGAGCATGTATGTCTAGTCAAGACGAGCGATTCGTTAAGTGGCACGCCCCATGATGAGACCCGAACGCGAAGAAAAGCTAGAGAGAAGTTGCTGATCCGTGAAGAAAGTGCAAGAAATTCAACAGCATAATGCCTCGCTCGTACGGCCATATCACATCACTCGCGAGCCATATCGTCATGAGAACAATTCCATCGTGTGCGTAGGATCTCAGGCTATCACTGACCTGAACCCCGTATGTGATGAATGGTTGGATTCTGCATACAAAGCTGATGAAGTAACTGTAAATTTCGTCATTGAAATTCCTGATTTCGACCAAAATTCTAAAGATGCAAAATCTTCGTTCGGGCATGAATCAAGCTGTGTTTGTTGCCCTACAATTGTAACGGCATGCTCAGTATAATTCAGCAAAGAAATCTCTGAAAAACATCAAGGAACAAGTACACTATCGATCCGAAGTTTTAAGATCCATTCAAATTTCAAGTCACATGATCGTGTACTAAAAACACGATCCATGGCTCGAAGTTGGTATCATATCGATCGTCATGTCGATCCCTACAAGAAAACAATCATCTTACGATCAACCGAGTATTAAAATGATCCTGGATCAATCATGTAAGATCGCACAAGTTCTAGGGCAACACAGGGACTGTTCTTGAATTCTACGAGTTCTTAAGAAGGGGTAAATCTGTCATTTTTCACCATATTGTTTAATTTCTTTTAATTCAATTTAATCTTAATTTTCATCAATTAGGGTTACTTTTGATCATCTACCCATGTTTGGGGCAAATTCTATATATACGTACCAACATCGTACGCACTAGAGGACTCAACCTTTCACAAAAGAAAGAGTTTTTACTGAATACAAGTTTCTCTTTCTTCTCATTGTTGGGTCACATTTGAGAGAGAGTGAGGTGAGAGAAACTTTTAATCGGTACCCCTAGGTCCGAGGTAAATCTTCTCTCTTCTTTTCCTTTTCTTCTTCTCTCTCTTCTTTCCTCTCTTCTCCTTCTTCCCCATGTTGGCTTCTCACAGGGGTCATGCACGGTAGTGGTACTACCGTGCATGCCTCCCTTGAGGTCACACAGGTTGCGCATGACGATGGCAGTGCCATGCGCGAGCCTCCTTCTCCTTCTTTTCTTCTAGCCCTTTTACCTAGTGGGGCCTGCAGGCGGCGTTGCCCATAGTCGTCCACAGACGTAGCTTGGACGTCTTAGTGAAGAACCCAGACGGTGAACCCGTTGCCGCTCGTAGGGGTATTTCCCTATTACGCGTCTAGAGTAGATGGCGATACTCATTGCCGCCCTGTATAGGCCTTAGCAACGTCTACCGTCTTTCATGCTCTTCCTTCACGTGTTCACTTTCATCGCCGTCCATCCTGTGTCCCACGCCTATCGTCATGCACCTCGTGAGGATTACTGCCACACGCTTCACGAATGACCATCGTCATACGCTTCATCAGAAACTATCGCTGCCCCTACGGTGGTGTGTTGTTTTCTTATGTTGCCAATGGAAATGCCTAGCACCTTTCGTAGTTCATTTCTCAATCTCTAGCCATGAGCAGTAGTGTCGAGCGCCGCCTAAGGGCAATGACACTGCTACTCCACGGTCGTGAGCCATAACTCTTAGCATCGTCAAGAGCTCATCCCTCTAATGTCTCGTTTCTTCTTTTCATTTTCTTGTCTCTTCTCGATGACATCCCGGCTGCAATGCTAGTCTCACCTCTTCGTCAAGTTTTCTTCCCTTTTCTATCATTATTTAAGCCTTACGCTTCATTGCCCTCTCGTGTGAACGTACAGTGCCCTAAGACAAGGGTGGGTCTCTTTGACTCACTTGTCTCGCAAATTAACCATATAAGTGTTGTGCTGAAAATTAGAGGAATGCAGGTCAAGGAAGGCGATTTCGAACCAGCTAAAGCAGCTGGGGGCTTTCTTCATTATCTAAGAGGGCACCCACGTTAGCCAGCCTGAGTAAGTCCCGAATCCACCTTAAATTCCTCTCTCATCGATTGGTATACTTGCCCTTGCTCTCAAGTTAGGTTCTAAGAGAGCGATCTCAAATCCCGGGTTCTTCAGAAACCTGAGATATGTGCCTCCAGATCATTTAGATCCGAAGGGCGAGATCAGGGCACCTAACCAACCTCAAATGGTGATGTGCCATTTTTAAAATGTCCAAGAGCACTATAGTTAGGTGCCTTTTTCTCGCCTTTCGGATCTAGATGATCTGGCGGCAGTATCTTGGGTTTTTAATGAAGCCAAGATTTGAGATTTCTCTCTCGGAACCTTGCTCAAGAGCAAGGGTAAGTATACCGATTGATGAGAGAGGAATTTAAGGTGGGTTCGAGACTTACTCGAGCTAGCTCGCGTGGGCACCTTCTTAGATCATGTCAAAAAGTTCCCCAGCTGCTTTAGCTGGTTAGTAATCTCCTCCTTGACCTGTAGTCTTCTTGTTTTTCTCCACAATACTACTATGGTTAATTTGCAAGACAAGTGGGTCGAAGAGACCCACCCTTGTCTTAGGGCATTGCACATCCACGTGGCTAAGAATGTGCTAGGTTAGAGTGACGAAGTGGAAATTTTGAACAAAGGTTGAAAACAAAGAAGAAAACTTGATGAAGGGACGAGACTAGCTTGATAGCTGGATAGTGATCGACTCAGAGTGGTAGCAAGATGGGCATGGTACTCAGGACCAGCATGGCAGCGATACTACTCGAAATCGAGACCGATGTGGTGATGCTAGGCTAAGTCCACCTCAATCAAGTGAGGAGAGAAAAGAGTGAAGAGAAGGAAAGAGAGCGAAACGACGTAGGGGATAGGGTCCCGACAGCGCTAGGCATTTCCACCCTTGACCATGGAGTAGCAGTGTCACGGCCTAGGAATGGCGCTAGACACTACTGCTCATGGCTAGAGGGTGAGTAGAGGACTATAGACAGTGCTAGTAACATAAGAACGTAATGCGCCTCTGCGGGGGCGGCAACAACCTCTCATGGAGCATGCGACGTTGGCCATTTGCGAAGCGTGCAGCGATAGTTCTCATGAGGCGCACTGCGACAGGCGTGGGACGCATGAAGAATAACGATGAGCACCAAACGCACAAAGGAAGCTCGCAGATGACGATGGGCACTGAGTTCATGAAGGAAGCTCGTGGACAGCTATAGTTGTTGCCGAGGCCTCTAGCAGGTGGCGATAAGTATCACCGTCTACGATAGGTGCGCAGTAGGGGAATACCCGTGCGGGTGGCAACGAGTTTCGCCATCTAGGCTCTTCACTGAGATGTCGAAGCTTTGGCTGCGGATGGCGATGAGCAGCACCATTTGCAGACCTCACTGGGAGAGAGACAGACGAATAAGAGGGGAAGAAGACTCATGCATGGCAATGCCATCACCATGTGCGACCTGCGAGACCATGGGCAAGGCATGCACAGAACTGCCACTGCCGCATATGCCCTCCGCGAGGAACTCAGACAGAGAAGAGGAAGAAGAAATAAAGGAAGAGAAAGAAGAAGAAGAAGAGAGAGAAGAAAAGAAAAAGGAAGAGAGAGAAGATCTACCTCAAGCCTACAGTTACTTATAAAATGTTTCTCTCACCTTACTCTCTCTCTCCAAACGTGACCCAACAATGCTAAGAAAGGGAAACTGCATGAAGTAAAAACTCTCTCTTATGTGAGGGATAGAGTCATACAATGATGGTACGTATATATACAATGTGTCCCAAACATGGGTGGATGATCAAAAGTAACCCTAATTGCTGAAAATTAAGATTAAAATGATTTAAAAGAAATTAGACAATAGGGTGCAAAATGATAGATTTTTCCCCTCCTAACAATTTGTGGAAATCCAAAACAATCCTTGTGTTTCCCTAGAATGTGCATGATTTTTCATGGATGATTTGGGGACGTTCTGATACCTAGTTGATCGAAAGATGATTGTTTTCTTGTAGCGCTCGGCATGGCGATCGGTTTGACACCATCTTCAAGCCATCGATCGTCTTTTTAGTGCACAATCATGTGACTTGAAATTTGAATGGATCTTGAAACTTCGGATCCATAGTGTGCTTGTTCCTTGACGTTTTTTAAGGATTTCTTTGCTAGATCACACTTAGCATGCCATTACAATCATGGGGCAACAAACGCAGCTCGATTCCATGCCCGTACGAAGATTTTACAACTTCAAAATTTTGGTCGAAATCAGGAATTTCGGCAATGTAATTTGTAGTCGCTTCATCGGCTTCATGTGCAGAATCCGACCGTTCATCATTTACAGGGTTCGGGTCAAAGATGGCCTGAGACCTTATGCATGCGATGGAATTGGTCTCATGTTGATCGGGCTCACGAGCAACTTGATTTTGCTACTCGAGGGAGGCACGATGCTATTAAATTTTGTGCACTTTCTTCACAGATCAGCAACTTCTCTCTAGCTTTTCTTCGCGCTCAGGTATCGTCACGGGGCGTGCCACATATCGAATCGCTCCTCTTGATACGACGAACATGCTCGCCAAATTTGAGCAAGATCTGACTTGAGATGGGTGAGATATGAAAGTCGAAAGCTACTGTTCATGATTGTCCCTTCAATGGTGTGGAGTTGCAGGGTGGCTGCTGGAGAATAGCGTGCGGCTTCCTCTGTTTAACCCTTTTGCCTATAACGTTTTCCAAGAGTGTCCATTTGTGTTGAAATTTGACCCCTGGGGGTTTTTAACCATGCCGGATCCAATAGTGATGGTCCCATAACAGTTTGAGATGTTGAAAATATATCTCTAGTTATAAGGGTCGTTTCAGAGTGTTTAAACCCAATTTTACCAAATCTGTTTCTTAATCTGCACTGCTCTAGACATGTCGGAATGTGACGAAACTTGGTGGGAGACTTTTGAGAGACCTCATGAAGATCTTGGCCAGTTCAGGGGTTATTTTGAGACTGTCAGAATTTCCACTGTTTTGCTAGGCTTTTATTGAGCGGGGACCCCATGATGATGAAAAATATCTTCCAACAGCATGCCCCACTGAATGTTATGCTTCAAGAGAATCGAGAACTGCAATCATTTAGGAAGTTTGAGAGATCTTGTTGAAGTCTGCACCCTCAAGGGACTATTTGCGATTCTGAAGCATGAGGACTTTGTAGGGACCTCCTTAGACAAAATTAAGCCTGTGGGATCTTGTCGAAGTCCTTACCCTCAAGGAATTATTTGGTATTCTGTAGCGTGAGGCCTTTGCAGGGACCTCCTCGGACATAATAAGGTTAAGGGATCTTGTCGAAGTCCTCAACCTCAAGGGACTATTTGTGATTCTGAAGCGTTAGACCTTTGTATGGACCTCCTCAGACAGAATTAGGCCCATGTGGAGGTCGTTCTTCGCTGCTACACCAGGTTTTCTTTTGATGCTTAAGGTATCTCTGTAGGTCCCATCTACAGGGGTCCATTTGGGGGCTTCTTACCTATCTCAAAAGTCTGGTCCCATGTAGGCTAGGGGATTTGGCAGGGAATACCCTGAAGCCTGTGGCAGGTTAAACCTTGGCTTCGTCAGTTTCTTGCCTTCGTGATGGTCTTTAGCATTCCAAAGGGATATTTTGGTCATTGTCCTCACCCTCAAGGACTCTTCTTGTTGTTGATGTTGAAATGTGAGAGATCTTATGCGGCTCTCACTGCCTGATGAGCCATTTTGTGTCGGTTGATGTTTGACATTTGAGGATTTTAGGTAGACCTCATTAAGATTGTGATTATTTAAAAATTGAGTGTCAGCTGAGGCGTCGGTCGTGCGTGAACCTAAGCGCCCATTTGCAGGTTTTCACTTGAACAGGGGAAGTGGCACCGTAAGGACGATTTTGTCACGACTCCACTCCCTGACCCCTACGAGAGGGCGACGGAGTGCGGGATCACGACCGGAGGTCGTGAATGCCACTCAGGTGGGAGTGGCTCAACGCATAGAAATAGGGAATCGAGAGCAAACCACGAAAGGAAACTAGAATAAATCCATTCCTTAAATAAATATGAATCCAAAAGGTTCAGACATTTCATTCCTTCAATATCAAAGGTCTTTACAATTTCTTCAAGGAACTAATGGCCCAAAATACATAAAATGAAGTATACATCAGTTGCTGATATCACAAAAACATAATATGAAAATCTTTGAAACAAGGTTTCCCAAACTTCTAAACTTTGAGCATCAAAACCCCCAAACGGCCACCCACCTTTAGTATGGATGCCACCACCATTCACTCTACAGTTATAAATTACAATGAAATGAGCTAAAAGCCCAGTAAGTAGATCTATAACATTGCATTCCAACCAACATAACAATGATACAATATGCAATACACACACACACACACACACAAAAACACACACACACACACACACACAAAACACACACACACACACACACAAACATATATATATATTCACAAGGTAACAAATGAAAACCTCGAATATGCTTCTCATCATTATAATAGTAATATGATAAAAAGAAGTTAAATATACAATGCATAAGTCACAATCACCTTACTTAAAGTGGAGTAGTAAGGACAACAAATCACAGGTATAGTTAAAAGTTCATGCAGAAAGCTTAAATAAGACAAGAAAATAAATTTATGTACTCTTGAAGTAGAAGCCACATTGGTTAGGCTAAGCTAATCCTGAACTTGGGACTTCAACCCTCACTCAGGAAGGAGGACAATGACAAATGGGTAAATCCACTTCGTAATATCCTTACTCACGGACACAATCCTCGACGCGCTTGGGGGTTTCGAAAGGCAGTGGCCTTGCAAGACAGAACCCTCTCCTTATTCCCTACTGGCGAGAGAGCATTACTCTACCATTAGGTGATCCAATGCATAGTGCCCACAAATATCTGAGAGTGCGACTCTCCCAACTACTTACATCTTGAGTCTCGTCCTATCATGGGGAGTTAGGGGAAGATTGTAGCTGCCGGCACCATCATTCACACAGTAGGTGCCTTTCCCAACAGGCAGCTGCCAACACCATCATTCACACAGTAGGTGCCCATTCACATAACACATAAGCATCACAGTTGCCAGCACCATCATTCACACAGTAGGTACCCTTCCCAATAGGTAGCTGCCAGCACCATCATTAACACAATAGGTGCCCATTCACATAATACATAAGCAGCATGATACCATCATTCACACAGTAGGTATCCATTCACATATCCCATAAGCAGCATGATAGCATCATTCACACAGTAGGTATCTATTCACATATCATTAGTTAGGTGCCTCAATCTCGTCCTTCGGATCCTTTTGGGGATCGGGCGTTGTCTATCAACTTCTTCACCAAAGACGGGAACATGATCAACTCAAAGAGAGAAGCCCAGTTGAAAAGTTGATAAGCGGCTCTAAGAAGATCATGTCTGTTGTCTATGGAAACATTATGGCGATTGAGCCTGGTGAGTTGTGCAGGGAAAGGCATCATGGCCTATGAAACAACAAAGCATCCCCGAATGTGCCAACCAAGAAGATGAGTAACTTGTCCCGAAAAGAAAGTGACTACCAAAGCTGAGCTTATGATAAGTTATCTTCGAGCGGAAGACGCATGACCCCCTCTCAAGGTGGCAAGAGGGATTGCCTTGTTGCCCATGATTATCAAATCATACTCGCTCTCACCTCCAAAGATAGGAGGTTGAGGAGAGGGATGCAGTTCATTCTCAGTAGAAAGAGGGTCCTCATCCTCAATAACCACAAGGTCCCTACTTGAAGAAGACTGCCTCCTAGTAGCTTTAGAAGCCTTGACTGATCGACGAGAAGGCATTTGTCGAAGGACACTAATTATCGTCAAAGTCAGGACTATCGCCGTCTTCCACTAGGAGGAAATCGTCGCCTCACAATCAACCGAGGTTTATCGCCATCCCACAACCAAGGCGTATTAATGCCTTGCTCTAGCCGTCAGCACACGTCGCATGTGCATCCCTTGAAATCTGGGCACGCCGCCTGACACTTGTGGTGTGGCCTGTCATCGAATGCGGAGAACGACCGTTCGCCATCCCACAACCCTCCGTCTTCACCATCGTTACGGTCCCACAACCCTTCGGGTTCCTATCGACATTTCTCCTCTTTGTTGAGAATCCACACCCGACAGCCGAAAAACCCTTCCCCGCCTTCTACTGGTTACTGGAGTTAGCGAAAACCACTTAAAGTCTCCAGAAGACTTCCCAGCAACCCTGCGGGTCTCCCTATTCCCCTAGTTTCCCACTTCAATAGTTCGCCAAAGCTCACCAAAATTCCACTGAGTTTTCGGTGAGCCCAATGCAACCCCATCTCTTTCTCCTTCAACAACAAGAGGACTGAGAGAGCCCTCTAAACTCTCTGTGACCTCCTCAGCCACAGAACGACTAGAGGAGCACTCGAACCCCGACAGGTCACCTCTGTCAATCTTGCTAAGGCCCTGAGAAGCCCTCTTCCTTGCTCAGAAAGCTTTGACACTTTACAAAAAGTGTTCGCAATCACCCTGCAAAGGATCGCACTTCCTGAAGCTCACTAGAAAATTTTTGGTCGAAACATTTATGCCAAAAAATCCCTTGCCAAAGGATCCGGCTCTCTCTCTCTTACATTATTTTACCATTCGGTAAAATAATGAATGGGGTTGACCCCCTTTTTATACCCAGTGATGCCGTAAACTGCCCTCAACAACACGAAATGAGATTCCAGTCCCCAGTTCCTGAGGACAGAAAGACCAGGCTGAGTTGGGTCAAGCCCGAGACCCGAAAGGTCATCGTCACAAGCTTCATTCAAAGGTCAGCACTGCACGCTTCGTCTTAGGACTATCATCGCGCTCCTCGTCTGAAGGCTCTCGCCGCACCCCTCATATAGGGGTCATCGCTGCACACGTCATCAAGGGGTTATTGCTGCACTCCTCGTCAAGAGGTCATCATCACGTGTTTTGTCAGGAGCTACCGCCTCGCGCTTCACCAAGGGGCCTAATTCCGCATGCGCCATCTGACACATAGTGCCACGTGCATGCCGTGAAACTCTCAGCAAGACCATCATCTTGTACTCTCTGGAAGATCATCCCCTACACCACAACCTCCCTCCTCAGGGAGTCAAGCCTTCGGTGACGGCTCTACTACCCATGGAGTCACATTCCCTCACAATACCATGGTCCATGCTACATGACCTTAAACTGTACAGCTGAGGTCTAGTTGTACGACCTTAAACTGCAAGGTCCAAACTATATAACCTTAAACTGTAGTGGTTGTCTTGTTGTACTTCCTTAAACTGCATAGTCCTCGTTTCATAACTCTAAACTGTAGCAGTGGTCTAGTTGCATGACCTTAAACTACAAGGTCCAAATTGCATGACTTAAACTGTAGCGGTGGTCTAGTTGCATGACCTTAAACTGCATACTCCTCGTTTCATGTTTCTAAACTATAGGGAAGGTCAAGTTGCACGACCTTAAACTTCGAGGTCCAAATTATATGGTCTTACACTATAGAGAAGGTCTAGTCGCACAACCTTAAACTGCATAGTCCTAACTGCATGACTTTAATTGCATAGCCATGGTCTGAGTTACAAGACCCTAAAAATTATAATGCACGGCGTGACAAATGGCCCATGCGCACAGATCTAGCCGAGAGATATATGACTCCTTCGCTATAAGGGTACCTCAACAACATCCCCAGTGGAGTTAGATGCATGAAGGGGTCATGCCTATCCCCTTAACCCCCAATGGGTATGTTCCGCACCAACATCCCAGTAAGGGTCACATCCTACTGCGACCCACTATCCTTAGGGAGTTAGGGCCATCCTTATCCCTTCAACCCTCAATGATGTTCACTCGTGCTCTGGCCTGTCATTCTCATTCGAGCACGTCTTACCTAATCGACCCATTCAGGTGTACACTCCACCTCCATATCCTCCCCGGTGAGTCTACATACACACACACACGCCCTTTGAGTGTATCTTTATGCATGCCTTCCCTAGCCATCCCATTTGTGTGCGGGCACCCCCTTCACCATCATTACCATCCTTTCCCCTAGTGAGTCTTACCCCTGTTCACCAAATAGCGAACCCTTCGACAAGCCATACTTGCCATCAGCTAGTGGGTCACCATTGCTCACCCACCATCCAGCCATCATCAACTCTTCACAAGGCAACTTCATGCCATCTTCCCAACTGAGTCAAAAGTCATCACCAAGGTCACTCTATGGCCTCCACAAACTGCCATTCATCACCACTATGGTCAAGCTGTATGACCCTAAACTATAGTGCACGTCCTGGTCGCTTGATGTTAAAAAGCTTCGCATAGGTCTCAAACGCACAACCCTAAACACACCCTCTCAAAAAAAAAGGGCACGGTGTACACCTAGACAAGGGAACGCCTTGAGTAAAATGATAGACGGGCACGATCATGAAACCACGAGTAAGAGATTTCAGTGGAAAACAAAATCCATGCACGGTGAAAACCCCGAAAGGGCATCGTGACTAAAAACGGATGAAAAGGGTGAACGTGTGTGACGACCCAACTCTTCCCAACTGGATAGAGTGCATGGCAGGAAAAGGAGGAAAGAAGGATTGAAGAGAGCCTAACGCTGGCTGTGTAGAGAGCCCAATGCCGGCTATGTAGAGGAGAAAGTGTCAGCATCGGCAAGGTTGAGTGCTAGCGCCGGTTGGGTTGTGTGCTATGCCAGCTAGGTTGTGTGCAGTGCCAACTGTGAAGAGGAGAAGGTGCCAGCGTTGGTTGGGATGTGTGTAGTGACAACTGTGAAGAGGAGAAAGTGTCAGTGCTAGCTAGGTTGTGTACAGCACCTGCTAGGTTGTGTGCAATGCCGGCTATGTAGAGACCAACACTAACTGAGTAGAAAGCCCAGTGCCGGCTGTCTAGATAAGCAGCGTCGGCTGTGTCTCAAACATGCATGAGTTGAGTATGCCACTTGTTGAATGCATGTTGTTTGAGTGCCACTTATCCAGATTTTGAAGTCCTTTGGTGCCACTTGGGCTGCCATCCCACCCACAAGAATACATAGGCCTCCTCTGTCACCCATGCCACTCACTTTCCCCTCATCTCTTCTCTCTCTCTAAAGTAAGGACTCAAAGGAGTGGCTATTGGAGGGAAGCCATTGTTGAGTTGGTGAGAGATGTGAATGGAAGACTTGAGAAGGCACCGTTGCTGTTTATGTAAGTGTACTTATCACCATTGCATGGTAGTCGTAAGGATGCATAGGAATTTATGCATGTGAAATAAGCAAGGAAAGTGTATGTGATGTCCTTTTGCATTGAAATTTGGGGGCTTTGTTCTTTAATGAAAGTGGATGCTAAGACTAAATGTATGATTCTTAGATTATGTGAGAAATAGATGTTACGTGTGTACATTGTGAGTGAATGGTTGTTATCATGTTCCTCACCATGAAATGATGGCTGTGGAGTGTGTTCTTGAGATATGTTATATGCGACTGTGAAATTTCAGAAATATGAGTGTTCTTTTAAGAGGATTTTGAACAGTTAAATGGGGTCCGATTGACCTCAAATCACTGTCATGGGAAAGATGTATGAGTCTATGTTTGAACTCTTTACAAAAATGAAGTTATGTTTCAAAATGAGAAGGTATATCATTGTTGACTATTTTCCTGGAGTTTTCATTAATACCATTGTGGTCATTGATTTAACCAACCAAACGACATTAATTTTAAACTAAACCACAACTATTTGAAAGATCATAGAATGGGCTAAAATTTACATGAGAAACTATTTTGAAATTCTTTTTAGATTAAAAGTTATGCTTTGTTTTATAAAGGTATGTCACTGTGGGCAGTTTTGATAAAACTCATGAACTATCACCTTGTTTGGAAATAATTTTTGGACCACCAAATAGAATCCAAATGCTTTAGCTTTGGTAGAAAGATATGCGTTTTGGCTTAAACATTGATTTTGGAAATTATCAAAAGTTGCTTCACAGTTTGGGAGTTATAGTGATCTTAAGCAGGGTATGTTGTTGTCCCCTGCATCGCAGGGTGCAGCTAATAAACCCTCACCTCTTTGAACCTTTAAGAGGTCAAATGGGGCCCAAATTATCTTCAAACCAATTTCATTTGAAGGATAGGTGTGTTTAGTACTAAATTGGTTCTGGAATCGTCTTCAAACTCTAAACGGTCTAAACCTTACTACCCTCGTGGTGAGAGCATATCATTGCCGTTGATGGTAGGAAAATTACGCTATAAAGCTTAACTGGAATAATGTTGGCATTACTATGGTACTGTCATTATGATATTGCTTAAATGGGATACGCCACTCTATAATGTGATATTGCTGTTATCATGATGAATTATTGATATTGTCATAATGTGATATCATGTAGCTTAGGTGATATGTGAATGGATACCTACTGTGCGAATGATGGTATCATGCTGCATATGTGATATGTGAATGGATACCTACTGTGTGAGTGATGGTATCATGCTGCTTATGTGATATGTGAAAAGATACCTATTGTGTGAATGATGGTATCATGATGCTTATGTGATATGTGACTGGATACCTACTGTGTGATTAATGGTATCATGCTACTTATGTGATATGTGAATGGATACCTACTATTTGAATGATGGTATCATGCTGCTTATGTGTTATGTGAATATGCATCTACTGTGTGAATGATGGTGTTGACAGCTGCCTATTGGGAAGGGTACCTACTGTGTGAATGATGATGCCAGCTGCTGTCATGCCTATGTGTTGTGTGAATGGGCACCTACTGTGTGAATGATGGTGCTGGTAGCTGCATGTTGGGAAGGGAGCCTACTGTGTGAATGATGGTGCCAGCAGCTACGATCTTGACCTAACTCCCCATGATAGGACAAGACTCAGGATGTGAGTAGTTGGGAGAGTTGCGCCCCACAGATCTATGTGGGCACTACACATTGGTTCACCTAATGGTAGTGTAACGCTTCCTCACCAAAAGGGAATAAGGAGAGGGTTGTGTCTTGCAAGGCCACTGCCTATCGAAACCCCAAAGCGCTCTAGAGATTGTGTGCGTGAGTAAGAACATTATGAAGTGGATTTACCCACTTGTCATGGTCCTCCCTCCTGAGTGAGGGTTCATGTCCCAAGTTCAGGATTTGCTTAGCCTTACCGATGTGGCTTCTACTTCATGAGTAAATAAATCTGTTTGCCTGTCTTATTTAAGCTTTCTGCATGAACTTTTAACTGTACCTACGATTTGTTGTCCTTACGACACTGCTTTAAGTAAGGTGATTGTGACTTATGCATTGTATATTTAACTTCTTTTTATGATATTAATATTATAATGATGAGAAGCATATTCGAGGCTTTCACTTGATACCTTGCGATTATATATATATATATATATATATATACAATATACATTTCATAATGTGTCACTGTTATGCTGGTTGGAATGCAATGGTGTAGATTAGCTCATTCCATCTTAATCTCATACTTGTAGAGTGAAGGGTGGTGGCATCTGTGCTCAAGGTGGGTGTCTGTTTGGGGGTTTTTGATGCTCGAAGGTTAGAAGTTTGGAAGCCGTCTTCTGAAGACTTTCACAGTATGTTTTGGTGATTTCTGCAACATGATGTATGCTTCATTTTGTGTATTTTGGGTCAATAGTGCCTTGAATAAATTGTAAAGAGCTTTGATATTGAATGAATGAAATGGCTGAACCTTTTGGATTGATATATGTTTTAGGAATGGATTTATTCTAGTTTTCTTTCGTGGTTTGCTCTCGATTCCATGTTTTTATGTGTTGTGCCACTCCCACCGGAGTGACGTTCGCAACCTCCGGTTGTCATCTCGCACTCTGTCGCCCTCCAGCAGGGGTCAGGGAGCATGGTCATGACATTTAAGGTATCAGAGCAGCTAGGATAGGATTCTTATTCTAAAGAGTCTTAAGAGTGTTTGTTGGATTGTTCTTTGATAGACTAGTAACTGGATGCTTATGTTTTAAGTTTGAGATGCTAAGGACTCGTACCAACCACACGAGTTCAAGTAACGGGAACACCAAGGCCATCAGTGAGCTCATCAGAACTTTGGAGACGATGACACAAGTGATGAGAGAAGTTGTACCGGTGTCATCTACCCCCACCTCTGATATGAATGATAGTAATATGATAGAACGAATAAGGAGGATGGCGCCTCCAAGCTTTGTAGGGCATGGGGGAGTATAAAAGGCTGAAAGATGGAGAAGGCTGATAGAAACGATCTTTGAAGTTCTTAATTGCACAGACGAGCATAAAGTTAGGTTGAGTACATTTATGCTTGAAGGAGAAGCTGGGCACTGATGGAGCTCAATAAAACAGTCGTGGGAAGGGTCAGGAGTTGTGACTACTTGGGAGAATTTTCTAGAAGTCTTTTATGAGAAATACGTCACCGACTCAGTGAGGGGAAGGAAATAGGTGGAATTCATAGAGCTACAACAAGGGAAGATGTCCGTTGAGCAATATGCAACGAAATTTTCTAAACTCTCTAGATATGTGCCGCATATCATTAGTTTTGAGGCGCGAAAGGCTAGTAAATTCGTGAAGGGCCTTGAGCCCAGATATAAGGAGAAGGATTATCGTAGCCAACCTTAAGACCTTTACCCCGTTGCTGGACTTAGCTCTAAAAATGGAGAGAGATGATGACGACTTTTGGGCCAAAAGAGATGGAAGTTTGGGTGTCGCCCAGCCTGGGAGATTTAAGAAGAAGGAGTGACCACCTCCAAGGAGAGAGTTAAAGGGGAGAAACAATCAAGGTGGTTCCAGGATTCCAAGGGTTGTTCCAACTGATGTGAGGGGCAACCGATGCCCAATCTACCCTCACTGTGGATTGGGAAACCACACGGCGGCTGAATGCTTCAGAAAGATCAAGACCTACTTTCGCTGGGGTAAATTGGGCCATCTAATGAAAGACTATCCCATCAGGGGTCAGAGGACCGATCAAGGGCTCAAGGGCTGGTGTTCGCCCTGACCGAGAAAGAGGATAAGGAGTCAACCTCTTTCATTCAAGGTACGCTTTCTGTATGTGGAATTGAGGCAAAATTTTTAATTGATCCTGGATCATCCTATTCATTTGTTGCAGCACACTTTGCATGTCAGTTGAATGTTAAGTCCATACAACTTGTTTGGACTTTGGTAGTACGTATGCTTATGGGAGAATCAGTAGAATTTGATATAATGTATAAACAGTGTGGGATTTTGTTTGAAGGGCATTTGGTTCCTATAAATTTGATACTTTCAGATATTCAAGACTTTGATATTATTTTGGGTATAGATTGGTTGTCTACCCACCATGCTACAGTGAATTGTTTTGATAAGATTGTAACTTTTAGATGCTCGGGTCAACCTGAACTGTATTTTATGGGCATTAAGAATGTGGATCCTTTGCATATCATCTCAACCCTTCGGGTCTCTTGCTTGTTAGCCAAAAGATGTGTTGGATACTAGGCTTATGTAGTAGAAAGCCGGGCTGTTCAGTCTAAGCTAGAAGAGATACCGGTGGTGAGAGAATATCCAAAGGTCTTCCTTGAAGAGTTAACTTCTCTGCCCCCAGTTAAAGAGATTAAATTTGAAATAGAGGCGGCCTCTGGTACTACTTCTATTTCTAAAGCCCCATATAGGAGGGCCCCAGCTGATTTGAAAGATATGAAGGAGCAATTGCAGGAATTATTAGATAGGGGGTTCATCTGACCTAGTGTGTTACCATGGGGCGCACCAGTTCTATTTGTGAAAAAGAAAGACAGGTCTTTGAGGCTATGCATTGATTGTAGATAGTTGAATCAGATTACAGTAATGAATAAATACCTGCTGCCCAGAATTGATGATTTATTTGATCAACTGCAAGGGGCCCAAATATTTTCTAAAATTGACCTCCGGTCTGGGTGCCACCATAAAGAGGATATCTCCAAGACTGCGTTCAGGACTCGTTATGCCCACTACGAGTTCTTAAACATGCTATTTAGGTTAACAAATGCCCCGACTGTCTTTATGGATCTAATGAACATATTTTTTAGACCCTATCTGGACGACTTTGTGGTGGTCTTTATAGATGATATTTTGGTGTATTCCAAGAATCAGACAGATCATGAACAACATTTAAGAGTGGTCCTCCAGACTCTAAGGACGGAAAAATTGTATACCAAGCTCAGTAAGAGTGAGTTCTGGCTTCTAATCGTGGCTTTCCTTGGGCATATCATTTTCAAAGAAGGGGATGCAGTTGACCCTTATAAGATTGAGGTTGTACTTAAATGGGAAAGACCAATGAATGTATCTGAAGTTCGCAGTTTCTTGGGACTGGCAGGGTATTACAGGAGTTTTGTAGAGGGGTTCTCGAAGATAGTACTTCCTCTAACTCACCTAACCTAAAAGGAAGTCAAGTTTGTGTGGTCTATTAACTGCGAGAGAAGTTTTCAAGAGCTAAAAAAGAGATTAACTACAGCCGCGATACTGAGGTGAATGAAGATTTTGTGGTTTTCTACCGATGCCTAACACAAAGGGCTTGAGTGTGTACTGATGCAAAGGTGAAAGGTTATAGCCTATGCCTCAAGGCAGTAAAAACCTTACGAGCAGAACTATCCCATTCATGAATTGGAATAGACAGCTATGATTTTGCCCTAAAAATCTAGAGACATTACCTGTATGGAATTCAATTTAAAGTTTTCACCGACCATAACAGCCTCAAGAACTTCTTTTCTTAGAAAGAATTGAATATGAGGCAAACACGATGGATGGACTTGCTCATTGATTATGATTATACCATTAACTACCACCCAGGTAAGACCAATGTTGTGGCAGATGCCTTAAGTAGGAAGCCCATGGTGTTAATGGGTCACATGATAGTCCGAGCTACTAGAAGATGTAGTAGAATGGCACCCAACTCGGCCCCTTGATGATAGGAAAGGAATAATTTCATGTATGAGAATTGCAGACACCCCATTTTAAATCTGGCAAATTCTGTGGTTTTCTGAACCCTTGGGACGACACTTAACCTATTAAACCTAAATCCATAGTTCACATAGCCTACCTTGAGGTCTGGAACCAGTTTGCCTGCCCGGAACCCTGCAGAAACCCTGTTTTAACACAAATTTCTTTAAATGCCCTGTTTTACCAAAATAATCATTTAAAATATTAAAAAAATCCGTTTTGACCCAAAATTTCTTCACAAGAGGCTGAGGAACGCACCAGAAGTGAAAAATATCAATTTCGACAAAACTTGATGTGTGCAACATGGGGCGTGCCGCCTAGGTGACACGACCCGTGCTGCCCAGGCGACACAACCCGTGCCGCCCAGGGTACACGCCCCGTGCCTCCCTGGAGACATGCCCCATGCTACCCAGGCGACACGACCTGTGTCGCCTATATCCGAGACCTCTAAAACTGATTTTTTACTGAGCGTTTTGGTTGGTTATGGGAAGATATTCTCCCCAAGAATTCTCCCCCCCCTTTAGCATCTTTTGGGGACAATTTAGGGGGAACGGAGAGAGAAACAGGAAGAGGCTGGAGACAAGAGAAAAAACCCTAGAGATAGAGATTAGAAACCCTAGAGAGCTACAGGAGATAGAGACCCGAGAGAAAAACTCGGAGAGAAAACACTAGCTAACCTAAGCCTATGAATCCCAGTTGCAAGCCATTTTCCAGGGCACAACTACCACCAAAGACTTTCTGATCGACATTTGGACCAGAAGGGCAAAAGGAATCGGTTCTGATACAGGAGAGCCCTAGAAGGCCCGGGAAGCTCGGGCCGTCCAGCCCGGTTTTGTATTCTCTTCACCTTCATTTTCTCTTTTCTTTAGTTGTATTTATTTTATTTTTATCTGGATTTGACTTTTTTATTGAAAATCGTGTTTTGAAATGCTTCGGATCACGCTGGCTCCACCACAAATCTGAGAGTGGCTCCACCACAAATCTGAGAGTAGATCTGCTCATTTCCAGGCAGATCTGATCTAAGATCTAAATTCAATTGTTCCCACCTTCTCTACCATTGTTTTTAATTTCATTTATCAATTTAAAGTGTCAGATCAGAGTGATCTACATTTGTCGATCTCTCTGATTTTTCACGGTAAACAGTTTGGCCCCCATCGTGGAGCAAATCGAGCGTGATCCGAGCATCAAAATTTTTAAATATCAGAATATTTTGAAACTTTGCAAACACGTTCCAGATACCATTTTGTCACTGTTCCAAAATAAAATATTTAAAAATACAAAAAAAATAGTTTTTGATAGATTTGCAGTCCCCTCATTTTGCTTTATTTTAATTTATTTTCATCAAAAAAAAATTTGTTTGTTGTTTCTCCAAGTTTACCGTAATATTATTTTATCAATATCTACAAGGAAAAAATATAAAACAAATAAAAATAATAATTGTTTGGGTAACACTAGGCGTGCCGCCCAGGTCTAGGGCGACATGCTCTCTGGTTCCCCTTGTCACCCAATCCAGAAGTTTTTGAAAGTTTTTAGGCTGGGTCTTGGGACACTTTTGTGACTGTTCACACAAATTCAAAGCAAAATAAAATTTTTAAAATTACCAAAACAAATATTTTGCTTGTTACATGTCTGTTATATCCGTTGTTCTTCTGTTTCACTTTGTTTTAATTTTATTTCATCAAAAGTTCTGATTTTTCTACTTTTGCAAGATTTGATAGCCTTATTTCATCAAGATCATCAATATAAAAATAAAACAAATATTATTTTTTTTTAGCGACACAACCCATGCCGCCCAACCTATAGGTGCGACAAAACCCATGCCGCCCTATCGTAGAGGTCCCAAAAAATTCTTGGGACCCCAAAATACTGTTTCAGAGAATTTAGGCTCCCTGTTGACCAATTTTTTACTTAAAACAAATTTTTTAAAAATATCAAAAAAATATTTTGCTTCATATAAGTTTGTCTTGCTCTTGACTTTTTCTTTTTTATTTTAGTTTATTAATTTTGGTTGAAAATGTTTTTTCTTGATTTCACCATTCTTAGTCTAATTGTATTTCATCGAAGTTAAAAAAGATAAAAGTTAAAAATATATATATATATATACATCGAGCGCTGCTTTCACTCTTCCTAAACCGTGTCCCGTTCGAGTCACCCTCGACTCGGGTCGGGCTCGACTTAGCATGGACTGTGCCTGGTTTCATTTTTCTGACTTAAACTTCTTAGGGGTTTCTTACCCCTCCATCTATATTATGCTTCGAGCGAGTTTCGCCTCGAAGCATGCATCGCTAAGCACGATCAGTGCCGAGCACCCACTTATTTTCTTTCTTTGCATTGTGTGTTTCGGTGCTTGACATTATTTTCATTTCCGTGCTTCTTTACACACTCTAGCACACACCGACTAGGAATCCAAAAAAACCAGAAAATAAATTTTTTGAAAACCCCTAAAATCTGCATTAACAGCGAGAGGGGAACCTAGCATTGAGAGCCGAGGCGGTTGTGATTCACATACTTTAACTGTGAGCGCCCCTCCATAATCCTCTGCCTCAATGCAACTTCGCGTATGATAGGACCTAGTAAACATCATATAACAAGAGGTTAGGACCTATGTGGGGACCTATATCAGCCTAGCCGCATTTCAATAGTTAGGAACCCACTCTCAAGCCAAGCCTACGCATAATCAGACTAGGTCAAATGTTTTCGTGTACTTTCTTGGTTATTCCTAATCGGTTAATCTTTGATTCTAGTCCGGATCCGCTTTTGGTAAGAGCTGAAGCTTCTGGGTCCAAGTTCAAGCTTATTCTCAGCCTAGCCCAGGTTCAAACCAAATTTCGCCTTAGTCCGAACATAGGTCCCCTCTTGGTCTGAGTCGAAGGCTCGTTCCTAGCTCATCTTTGATCCAGTCCAGGTCCGCGTCTGGTCTGATCATTAAAACTCTTTGGGTCCAAGTCCGGGCTTGTACCCATCCTGGCCCAGGTCAAAACCAGGTTCACACCCAGGTCCAAACCTAGGCCCCCTCTTGGTCCGAGCCGAAGGCTCGTTGCTAGTTTAATCTTGATCTAGTCTGGGTCCACATCCTGTCTGAGTTTCAAAACCGTCTAGGTCCAAGCCCAGGCTTGCACTCAGCTCAGTCCAGGTCTGAACCAAGCTCACACCCTAGTCCGAACCTTGATACACCCTTGGTCCAAGACGAGACTCGTGCAGCATCTAGTCTAGATCTTAGTCTAGCTTCTAGCATAGAGTTGCCTCTAGAGCTAGACTAGGCTTACCTTAGTTTAGGGTCTGAACCAAAACCCATTGAGTCTAGCAAGTCTAAGATTCAGTCTAATCTTAGCCTATGTCTTAGTCAGGGTTGTACCTCTAGAGTTAGGATAGGTGTTCCTTAAATCATCGACTTCCCCAAGTCTAGATTCTAGAACCCCGCCAAAAGAAATCACCATGATTGTCACTCAAGCCGACTATGATGATCACTCCACGACCAACTCTAAGCCTAAGTTGCCTAGACCTAGGGACCAATTTGTTGCAATCCCTTGGAATTATCAACAGACCTCAGATGGAAAATCAATTATCCAACTCTTAGGTTTTCAGTTAGAAACAAAGTCCCAAACATCCGCTCCTAATCTTGAAATTGGTCTGATACAAAAGGTTGGTTCAGCCCAAAAGACTCTGAATAGTCAAGGGGTCAGACCTGGAGTAGTCTTGCATGGGGTCTTAGGCAATCAAAGCAGGAGTCGTGTGAGGGAAGAAGTTCATGCGGCATCTAATGCCAATTCCCACAACTCGAACTAAGATAACCCCGAGATGTAGCTATTTCAGAACCAAGATCCACCTCGGTCTAGGAGTTTCAATCCAGCCTCGAGCCACCATAGTACCGCTAACGATGTTCTTAACATTATACGGAGTAGAGGCGCCAATTTATATCAACCCTTAAGAGAGATAGGTGTCCAAGCTGCCCTTAAAAGTCTGGTTCACTTAGGTTGCACTGCTCAAGCCCCAACTCATGGGTTAAAGCCAAACGAAGTTTGCGGTACAAGCCCACCCCAAGCACAACCGAGTCAACCGATTCTTCATTTGGCCCCCTTAGTTCACCCGATCCAACAGACCGTGCGATTTTCGCAACTGGTCGTGACACCGATGGGTCAGTACGCCCCTCAGGCACAAATGTCGCAAACTGTCCGAGTGACCGCGGCCCATACTGGTCCACATCTCCCCCAAATCTCAACTTACCAATCTATACTTGGGAACCCACCGACCGGTGGGCCTACTGTCATGCCAAATACTCAACAAGAAGGCACTTTAAATATGATGCAGGATATGATCGTAAGAATGGGCATGCAGGATAGTTTACCTCCAAAGTCGTATGTTCAAGAGACCCTTGGAGGCATGGAAGACCTTCCCCTTGGTTTTGTCATCCCAGAGTATAGAACCAAATTCAATGGGAAGAATGACCCAGATATTCACGTCAACGTGTACCTCCTCTCTGTCCGAGCCTTACGAGACATGCCCAACCAGTTGAAGGTCCTGTTTTCACAAACTTTGACCGGCAAGGCTATAAACTGGCATGGAAGAATAATGACCGCTCAACCACACATAACTCCAGATTAAATGTTCAACCAGTTCGTCTCTCATTACCATGGGTCGACATCAAGATCTCTTTCCCTGGGTGAACTAAGTGCAACCAAACAAAACCCAAGAGAATCCTTCGAGGATTTTATCAGTCGATTCCGCTAGGCGGCGATGCGGGTCATCGAATGTCGACTAACAAATCCAGCTAAAATCTCCATGGCCTTAGAAAATGTAGCTCCTGAATAAACGACCTTCTTTAACCAGGGACTTATCCCCCACTCTTTCAACTCCATGATCGAGTGGGTGACACGACATGAAAGGGCGAGAGGGACACCTGTTAGTACTAGGCCTGATAACAAACCCACCATGACTCCCCAGAATAAAAATAAGAGCAACGACAAGGGGAAAGCTTCCAGTCAGGTTAACGAAATTGTTGTGAACGGACCGGCTCAGCCACCCAGCACAATAATAGGAATCAAAATCGAAGGGGTCAGCATAGAGCCAATGCTCAAAATAACAATTGAAGACAAGAGGACAACTACACTCCTGTCAAAGACCCATTAGATAAAGTGTTGGAGTTACTCTTGAAGAAAAACATTGTTCAACTCCCGCCGCCATCTGAACCACCATTTGAGTTTATGGATAAGAACAACTGGTGCAAGTGGCATAGAAACCACGCCCTTGATACCCAAAACTGTTTCTACTTGAAGCGGGTGATTCAAGGGTTGATTAATAGGGGCGACATCACTATTGGATGTAGAAATCAACCTGTTGAAGAACCTAATCAAAAGATGGGTATCTTCACAAACCCACTCCCCAAAAATATGGCCACAACACCCGAAGAAACGAGAGCTCCGAGTAACTCAAAGGAGGATGTTATCATTCACATGATTGAAAATGGAGATGAATAAGATGATCCTAGCCAATTTATATTTTCTTGTGATCATCCTCTACTTGTGATCATCCTCTACAAGTAGTTGAAGAAGATCTTTTGAGTCTTCTTAGAGGAAACTCTTTGTCCGTGGACTCTGGTGATCTTTCTAAGTGAGACCAGTATGACAAAGATGATGCCCTCGAGATTGACATGGTCAAAGCTGATGAAAAGTGAACATCTTCCAAACAAGGGGCCAACACCTCGACGTCTCCCATTACTCTCACTAAGGCTGACCCTATCGAGCTCTACGCTAGAGAAGTTGATTCCTTAACCCGAAGAGGTCGAGTGTTCAAACCCATCCAATTGATGGTGGGCACTCTTAATGAAATAGTGGGAGCCACTTCAACAGTCACACCACCAGCAGGGGTTGCGAATCATGAACCTAATAGAAGAACTCAAGGATCCGTATCCACCTATGATCTATCGACTCATCTCGGGAAGATTCAGTCTCAAATATCCATCTTAGAGCTGCTTGCGCATTCACCGGCACATAGAGTACAATTTGAAAAGGGTCTTACTAAGACCTACATCTCAAGCAACACACAACCGAATGAGTTGTGCGGGATGATCAACCAACTAATGGCACAAACGTCAATCATATTCACGGAGAATGACATCCTGGCTAATGTCAATCACTTTCATGTCCAGCACTATTTTCATGAAACGATATGCGATAAGGAGAGTGCTAGTTGATAATGGGGCATCCCTGAATATATGCCCTATGAAACCGGTGAAGAAGATACGCAAAATCCCAGATGACTTCGAACCATGTCAATTAACCATCGCTTCATATGATGGGACAAAGAAGCAAGCTAAGGGCATACTACCTCTCACACTCAAGATTTGTCCCACCATTCAACCGGTAAAGTTTTATGTCTTAAATATTAAACTTTCTTTCAACATGCTACTAGGAAGACCCTGGCTCCACGAAAACCTCGTGGTCGTCTCCACGCTACAGCAATGCCTAAAATTTCCAACAAAAAATCGTGTTGCAAAGGTTTGTGCCGACCCCCCTTCTTTTCTTAATCCTAGAACACATAGCAGAAAGCTAGCCGTAGGGATCGAGCTCGGGGAAATCCCGCTCGCTTCCTTCAAGCAAGATGACTGTGCCACTTTACACGTAGAGGCCGGCAACCCCGTTCCTCAAATTTTGCAAACTTTCGCATCGATGGAGGATATTATCCAATGTCAGCATCGACAGGACTTCGGGTCCCTTAAAGCCTAGCACACGCTCCTCTCCCAAGGCTTCCAACCAGGCCAAGGCTTGAGGAGTCAAGAGCAAGGGGTAAAGGAAGCGATTTTCGCATCACCTAAAGCAAAAATTGGAAAAGAGGATCGAAGAGGGCTTGAGTGTACTCTCACCCTATTTTAAAGCTAGATAAAGCCTTCAAGCCCTCCATGCTTCATATCAGAGGGCATTCAAAGCCACGATCCTCTCGATGCCCGTCCTCCAAAATGGTCGAAAGTGATCCTCGAATCCCCACTGGGAATAACTCTTCTTCCACATCTCAACACACACAAGGACTACGAATTGAAGACCTATTTGCTGACCTAGATCTAGAGGAGGTGTGCACAGTTGGCTCTAACACAACCAAGGGTGCTCATCTACCAACACTAACCCGGGGACGGAATTGGTCGATCATTCTTTTATCTTGAGAATCACTGGAAGCATACCAGTGGCACCTTCAAGTCTCGGTGCCGAGAAACAGATGAGTGCGGGGTGGCCATCTAACCACCCTGCACGTCCAGTCCCCAACATTTCTCTCGCACGTCCCATAAGGGACACCTTTTCCAATATTTCAAAACCGGTGAAAATTTAAAACATGATAAAGTTGATAATAATGAAAAGGAATTTTCCAAAACAGTGCTCACTCAAGATAGCCCAGTAACAGTGCATAATACCCAAGGTGATGAGTTGGACAACTAAGATGAAGATCAAGAGAGTCAAGAGTCTGAAGAAATCTCTCAATCGGAGGAACTTACTTCCCATGTTAAGCAATTCAAGAAGAGGTTCGATGGTGTCCCAACGGCTATCATTGAAAAGATGATTGACGTAAACCTGAGAAGGAACCAATGTTAACCAAGATTGGAACCTCCTTATCTTTTGAGGAGTGGGAAAATGTGATTTCCTTTCTCAAGGAATTTCACGATGTCTACGCTTGGTCATACGATGATATGCCAGGGCTAGATCCCACATTGGTGCAACATCACCTAATATTCAACGATGGGGCGAAGCCCGTTAGACCGAAACTCCGACATCAAAAGACCCACCTCGAGCTCAAAATCAAAGAAGAAATTGATAAACTGCTCAAGGTGAAGTTCATTACTCCCATCGATGACTCAGAATGGTTGGCCAACATAGTGGTCGTACCCAAGAAAGACGGGAAGATCCGAGTGTGTGTCGATTACAGAGACCTCAAAAAGGCATATGCTAAAGACAATTTTCTATTACCAAACATAGTTGCCTTAGTTGACAACACTGCGGGTCACGAGATATTGTCATTCATGGACGGCTTCTCGGGCTACAACCAAATCCTCATGATAGATGAAGACCAAACCAAGACGTCATTCATAATGCAATGGGAAACCTATTGCTAAAAAGTCATGCCCTTCGGTCTCAAAAGCGCAGGAGAAACTTATCAACGTGCAATGATTAGCATCTTCCATGGTCTAATGCATACCATTATGGAAGACTATGTCGATGAAATTCTGGTCAAGTCAAAGACCAGGTCTGATCATCTCACCAATCTGAGAACCATTTTCGAAGGACTTCGAAAACATCAGCTCAAACTCAAGCCATAGAAATGTGCCTTTGGAGTTGCATCT
>NW_006499364.1:3375572-3402689 GCF_000471905.2 Amborella trichopoda
CCATCACTGAAATAGCATCTCCCCGGAACCATCTGAGAAATTCGTGGGCTTCAAGGTCGCATACAAGTCGTAAGGCATTTCATTTCACAACTAGAAGACAAGTGTGCACCATTTAATAGGCTCCTTAAGAAGGACACCTCATTCATATGGGACAATGAATGCCAAGAAGCGTTTGATCAAATCAAGGTGTACCTCATCAAACCTCCCCTTGATCCTCCTAGTCAAGATAAACCTATGTTCTTATACATGTCAGTGAAAGACAAGACCATGGGGGCAATGTTAGGACAATATAATGACCATGGTAAAGAACAAATGATACACTATATCAGTAAAACCATGGTCGACTATGAGACAAGATACACGGATGTGGAGAAGCATTTGTGTGGGCCATGCAAAAATTAAGACATTATGTCTTATCTCATTTAGTCACGCTCATAACAAAAATTGACCAAATCTCAACGGACTTTTAGCAAAGTGGTGAATGCTATTGAGCGAGTTTGACATTGAATATATCACTCAAAAATCAATTAAAGGACAAGCCATTGCCGACCACTTCGCTGAACACGCACTGCCAGATAAAATTACTGCTAACACGGATCTCACTGATGAGAACCTCTTCACAATTGAGGACTTAATTTAGGAGCTATACTTTGACAGTGCAAAGAATGAGTACGGGTCAGGTGTAGGAGTTATACTATGCTCACCCGAGAAGATTTTAATACCAACAGCCATCATATTGAATTTTCCATGTACTAATAACGTTGCTGAATATGAAGCCTTGATAGCCGGGCTTGAGAATGTCATGGGCATGAAAATCTAGCAAATGCAAGTAATTGGTAACTTCTTACTCATCATAACCAAATTCAAGGGATTTGGAGAGTGAAAGAAGAAAATCTCAAAATCAAGAAAAGGTGGAAAAGACGATTCCATACTTTAAGGAAATCATCTTCAGCACCTAACTAGGGAAAATAATCGATTCGCCGACACCCTTGCTTCAATAGTCGATATTCCTCTAGAAATCACCATGCTACCATTCTACATCAGAAACAAACATGACCCTTCCCCACCGAGGATTGAAAAAGAAATAGACCAAGAGAATGAGAACGACGGGGATGTATCTTTCGTCGTTTCAGATGTGCTAGTCAAAGCATGACCGTGGTTCCACGATCTTTTGTCCTTGCTAAAAGATGGTTTATACCCCGAAAGAGCCACCAACAAGGATAAATAAGCCCTTCGAATGTTTTCTCTAAGATTCTTAGTAAGAGATGATCTTCTATTCAAAAAGTCCTTCGATAGCATCATTCTACGGTGCCTCGATCAGCCAGAAATTGACCAAGTACTAACATAGTGGTACAATGAAGGAGGTCATTCTGGGGCAGCCGCCTTAGCTGAGAAAATTAGAAGCCAAGGCTATTACTGAACCACCATGGCTGAAGACTGCTGGAAGTTCATTAAGAGGTGTTCCAAATGTCAACTATATGAAGACCTCATCCATGCACCATTTGTATCACTCAGCTCAACACCACTCGTATGGCCCTTTGCCATGTGGGGTCTTGATATCATTGGAATGATATCACTAAAAGCCTCAAACGGCCACCGTTTTATATTAACAACTACAAAATACTTCACCAAATGAGTAGAGGCCGCATCATTAACTAAAATTTAAGGCCAACATGTTGCCCGTTTCGTAAAGAACAATATTGTATTCAGATTCGGCATTCCTGAGTCAATCATCACTGACAATAGATCCAATCTCAAAAATGAAAAGGTCACTAAGGTGTGCAAAGGGTTCGGGATAATGCAGAAATTCTCCACACGTTACTACCCTCAAGGAAATGGACAAGCGGAGGCCACAAACAAAGGACTTCTCATAATAATAGACAAAATAATAGAAGGCGGGAAAGATCGGCAGAAAGGCAAAATGACTCCCTATGGGCCTACTAGACAACTGAGAAGACTTCTACTGGCATGACCCTATACTCATTAATGTCTTGTATAGAAACAGTGCTACCCATTGATGTTGAGATACCTTTCTCCGAGTGCTCATTCATAGAAATTCATATGCGGAACAAAAGATCGAAGCACGAATTGCTGCTCTCACTAATTTGGATGAACTACAACTATGAGCGACACAAAATATCGTTGCTTACGGGCGTAGAATCGAGAGGGCGTACCAAATGAAAGTTGTTCATCAGCAATTCAATGAAGGGGATATGGTACTCAAGAAATCTTCCACACTTCTGCAAATCTACACCCTTTAGGCAAGTTCAAACCGAATTGGGAGGGGCCATTCGCGGTTACCTGAGTGCATGCAGGCAATTCTTATGAGATCAAAAATTAGGAGGGGTACAAACTGAACAACCCCTTTAATGTAATGTATCTCAGAAAATACAACCCGTAGCAAGCTAAAAAATGTGGTGAAAACCTAAAAAAAGCATCACAAAGAAAAATAAAAAAATAAAAAAAACAAAAAATGGACGTGGTGAAAACTTGAAAAGGCATCACGAGTAAAAGGAATAAAAAGATCTCCAAGAAGGAGCTTTTGATGCAAATCACTCAAGTACAAACTAGTACTTGCAAGTTCCAATAATACTGCAGAAGTAGACCTTGAGGTTGAAGACTCCTCCTAAAACCCCACAGGTTCCCAACGTAACCAACTCAGAAAGATGTAGGAGGGTGACATGAATGGAAAACTGAAGTGATTTCGACGAACCCTGGAAAATGTCGATATCCCTTCAAGATAGAAGTCCCTGTAAGAATCCAGAGAACTCTTCATGAATCCGTGAAGTATAGAATGAATGCTCCAAAGGTAAACTGACAACTTCAAAACCTTTGAGTTCTCACGATCCCACAAGGATTTCATCATCTTTGGGTAAAACATAATAAAGAAAATAACCACCAAAGGGGCCATAGGTGGCAAAACTGTAAGGCCCGTCATTTTGAAAATTCTTATCAAATTGACTTTTAAATTATTCGTTTTTAGAAACAAGACCCTTTTAGAAAGGACTTCCTCCATCACTACAAGAGGCTAAACTGTTAGTCAATCTGGCCTCGTTCTCGAAGCCAACTTCCTATACCTGTTATGAAGGCTTGAAATTAGCCAGGCACTCCATGGTTGTGTGAGTATAACTACCAACTACCACATATAGGATATGGGTGAACCTCGCTAAGGATGAAATTGGCTAGTTTGGGAGCATTTTTCTCTCGATTGGGTCCCCTAAGGCAAAATGCGGCAAGCTCATCCCTGTGTGTGCGCATGATGACCCAAGTTTGAAAAGATGTGTGCAAATAGAATATCCCCTCATGCCTTGAAAAATCAATTGCACACGTACAAGTTAAAAGACTCCCAACAGAGGCAATAAACAAAAAAAAAAGATCAAGCAGAATAGAAAATTTTTTTTTGGGTATCTCAAAACTCTGATTTTATTCATCCATTAAAATGGGCTTATTACAGGCACTCACGCCATTAAACTTGGTTCTATGACCCAAATTCCTACTATCTTAAAGGACTTCAACCAAAAAATAATAATAAAACTACTGAAAAATAACGCTGATCATGAGCTTAACTTACTCATGCCAAGAAGCAAAACTTTAAATAATAATAATAATAATAAATTTGGTTGGCGAAACATCCCATGCCCCCCAGGAGACACACTCCATGCCACTTACCCCAAAAAAAAAAAACGTTTGGTTGGCGGCACACCTCGTCCCTCCCACCCCATAAAAATAATTTGATTGGCGGCACACCTCGTCCCGCCCACCCCATAAAAACTAAAAACAATTTGGTTGGCGCCACATCCCGTGCCTCCCGAGTGGCACACTCTGTGCCGCCCATCCCATAAAAATAAAAATAAAAAATAAAAAATAATTTGTTTTTTTTTTTTGGCGGCACACCCCGTGCCCGCTCGGGAGACAAGCCCTGTGCCGTCCGGGTGACGTTCCCTGTGCCGCCTAGTGAAGCCTAGTGACGCCCTGACGACATGCCTCGTGTCTTATCCCTGGACATTTCAATAATAAAAACTCATGTTTAATTATAAAATGACTTTTTGAAATAAACTGCTTTCAAATGATTTTGAAGCACAATGGTTTCGGGTATTCTGTCAGATGCTCCATCGTGGCATGAGCCTAAACTAACAACCATCTTTCAAAAATAACAATTTCAAAAATAAAATCAAAAATAAAAAAGACAACGCTCCTCGGTGGAATGAGCCTAAACTGAGAACGAATTTTCTAGAAAATTTAAAAAAAATATTCAAAAGAAGAAAAAATGCTCCTTGGTGGCATGAGCCTAAACTGTCAACCAATTTTCCAGAAAATTTCAAAAAAATTAAACAAAAAATAAAAACACTTTGTGGTGGAATGAGCCTAAACTACCAACCACGTTTTCAAAATTTCAAAAAAAAAAAATTAAATTAAAAATAGAGCACACTCATCGGTGGCATGAGCCTAAACTACCAACTAAAGCTCGATGCAGGCCACAACCACCTTGTTTCAATGAAAAAACATCAAGCTCGTGTGAAGTTAAAGAGCTGAGATAGAAAAAAAGTCAAACTTATGAGATGTTAAAGAGTCGAGACAGGAAATACATCAAACTTGTCCGACGTTAAAGAGCGGAGAAAGGTAACGTCTAGCCCCATATGATGTAAAATATCGGATGTGTTTAGGGCACAACCACCGTTTTCAATGTGTTTAGGGCACAACTACACTGTTCAAACGTCTAGCCCCGTATGACACCAAAGGTCGGGTATATCCAGTTCAACGTCAAAGTCGTGCGACGTAAAAGAGCCGAGACAGGTAACGTCTAGCTCCGTATGACATAAAATGTTGGATATGTTCAGGGCACAATCACCCTGTTCAATGTTGTTCATGGCACAACCACCCTGTTCAATGTGTTTAAGGCACAACCACCTTATTTAAACGTCTATCCCCATATGACGTAAAAGGGTCGGGTGTATGGCACATCTCTGCATGTTAGAGGGCTCTATTGTTGCAGGAGTTAAAACTGCTAACCAACCTTTTTTTTCAAAATATCTTTCTCTTTTCAAATTTTTCACTATATGTCTCGTGTATTCAAAACCTTTAATTTCTTTGTTAAAATCGTAAGTTGTCCCTGCTCCGAGTTTTATTTTCAAATCTCTCCCTAATTTCAAATTTCTAAAACATTTTCTAAATAAAAGGAGCATGGACACACGTATATGATGAATACCGCGTTTTCCACGTTGTTGCCTCATCTCTCACATCGGATTCGGTAAGACAAGTCTCTTCCTATAGAAAGCCTTTCCCTATAGACAGCCTTAGGAAACTCTAAGGAGATAAAAGAAAATATTAGGGTTAAAATTATCAAGCTGCAAAACCCCTGAAGTTAAGTGGCATGGACAAAAAATCTAACTCGCGTTTCAAGCTTGTGTAACTCATCAACATCTCAAGCCGAAAACCCTAGGAGGAAAAATGCCCTAAGTGGGTGAGCTCGATGAGCACAATGACTTGGAGGGATAGTTGGTGTGCCCTCTGACCACATGACCTCAGGAAGAAATCTTTGATGTTCTTCTGCCTCTTGAAGGACATGGAACGCTAGAGTGCCTACTTCTTTGCCACTCACCTATCCCCCAATGGATAGGGAGTGCCAAAGAGGGGCAACTGTAGACACGCCATTTTAAATCATACAAATTCTGTGGTTTTCTGAAACCTTAGGACCACACATAACCTAGTAAACCCAAATCCATAGTTCACATAGCCTACCTGGCGATCCGGAACCAGTTTGCCTACTCGGAACCCTGTAGAAACCCTGTTTTGACTCAAATTTATGTAAATGCCAATTTTACCAAACAAATCATTAAAAATAGAAAACAAAATATTTTGATAGAAATTTTCTCTAAGAGATTTACTAGAGGCTGAGGAACACACCAGAAATGAAAAATATCAATTTTGAAAAAAATTGTTGTGTGCAACATGGGGCGTGCCTCCCAGATCCAAAACCTCTAAAACGCGTTTTTGACAAAGATTTTTGATTGGTTATGGGAAGATATTCTCCCCAACAATTTTTCCCCCCCTTTCAAGATCGTTTGGGGACCATTTAGGGGACGGAGAGAGAAATGGGAGGACGCTAGAGATGAGAGAAAAAACCATAGAGATAGAGATTAGAAACACTAGAGAGCTGCAGGAGATAGAGATATGAGAGAAAAACTCAGAGAGAAATCACTAACTAACCTAAGCCTAAGAATCTTAGTTCCAAGCCATTTTCCAGGGCACAACTACCACCAGAGACTTGGTGATCGACATTTGAACAAGAAGGGCAAAAGGAACCGGTTTTGATGTGGGCGAACCCTCGAAAGCTCGGGATGCCCAGGGCATTTGGCCCAGTCCGGTATTCTCTTCACCTTCATTTTCTCTTTTATTTCATTGTATTTACTTTATTTTGATTTGGCTTTGATTTGTTTTGATTGAAAATCGTATTTTGAAATGCTTCGGATCATGCTGGCGCCGCCACAGATCTGAGAGTTGATCTACTCGTTTCTATGCAGATCTGATCTCAGATCTAAATTTGAATTGTTCCCACCTTCTCTACCATTGCTTTTCATTTCATTTACCAGTTTAAAGTGTTAGATCAGAGTGATCTACATCTGCAGATCTCTCTGATTTCTCACGGTAAACAAGAATAGAGCCCCATCTCTTTCAGCAAATCCGAGTAGCGCAAAAGGAGGATCCTCGGTTCATGAAAATTTTTTAGGAAATAAAGTCAGAGGGTAAGGAGGATTTTTTTTTGGGCAGTGATGAAATGTTAAGATTTAAAGGTCAAATTTGTATCCTTGACAATGAGAAGGTAAAAAGGGCTATTTTAGAGGAGGCACACCACTCCCAGTATATATTACATCTAGGGAGCACAAAAAGGTATCGGCATCTAAAAAGAGTCTTTTGGTAGAATCACATGAAGAAAAAAGTAGCACAATTTTTTCTAAGTGCTTGACCTATCATCAGGTGAAGGCTGAACATCAGAAACCTTCTGAGCAGTTGAAACCCTTACTTGTGCCAGAATGGAAGTGGGAGCATCTAACGATGGATTCGTGACTGGCCTGCTTAGATCAAGTTTGGGGCATGATAGTATTTCGGTCATTGTGGACCAACTCACTAAAGCTGCTTATTTCTTGCCAGTCTGTACAACTTATACCATGGATAAATTGGAGCAATTATACATTAAGGAGATAGTAAAACTACATGGGGTTCCTGTTAGTATTGTGTCCAACAGAGACTCCAGATTTACTTCAAGATTTTGGAATAGCCTGCAGACAACAATGGGGACGAAACTCACTTTTAGTACTGCTTTCCACCCTCAGACTGATGGACAGTCGTAAAGGCCTATTCTTACCCTAGAAGACATGTTGAGGGCCTGTGTCAAAGAATTCAAGGGAAACTGGGGCAATCATCTGCCTCTGATAGAATTTTCTTATAATAACAGTTTCCAGACCCGTATCCAGATGACACCTTTTGAGGCATTGTATGGGAGGAAGTGTAGATCGCCTATATGTTGAAATGAGGTTGGTGAAAGAAAACTGTTAGGGCCAGAGATTGTTCGAATGACATCAAAAAAGATCGCTTTGATTCGAGAAAGACTTCAAACGGCTCAAAGTTGGCAAAAGATATATGCCATCAATCAGAGAAGGGAACTTGAATTCATGGTGGGGAATCGGGTCTTTTTGAAGATATCACCAACTAAGGGCATAATGAGATTTTGCAAGAAGGGGAAACTGAGTCCATGATTCATTGGACCCTTTGAGACTTTAGAAAGGTTTGAAGTCATGGCATATCGATTAGCCCTACCTCCTGAGTTGGCAAACGTCCATAATGTGTTTCATGTGTCGATATTGAAAAAGTATCAACCCGATCCGTCCCACGTCCTAAAGTATGGGCCAATTTTGATTAGGGAATATTTGACATATGTTGAACCACCAATTGTGGTTTGGACAAAAGAATTCAAGTACTACGCAACATAGAGATTCCTCTAGTCCGGGTTTTATGGCAGTATCATTCAAAGGAAGAATCAACGTGGGAGCAAGAAAAAGAAATCTGGGCCCTGTACCCCCATTTATTTGATTAACGATTTTGAGGACCAAATCTCTTTTCGGGGAGATGATGTGACGATCCAACTATTCCAGTCTAGTTAGAGTCCATGGCGGGATAAGGAGGAAGGAAGGATAGAAGAGAGCCCAGCGCCGGCTGGGTTGTGTGCCGCACCGACTGTGAAGAGGAGAAAGTGCCAACACTGGCTGTGAAGAGGAGAAAGTGTCAGCACCAACTGGGTTGTGTGCATCACCGGCTATGAAAAGAAGAAAGTGTCAGCACCAACTAGGTTGTGTGTAGTGCCTGCTGGGTAGTGTCCATCGCCAGCTGTGAAGAGGAGAAAGTGCTAGCACCGGTTGGGTTGTGTGCAGCGCTGGTTGAGTAGAAAGCCTAGCGCCGGCTGTGTCTCTGACATGCATGAGTTGAGTATGCCACTTGTTTAATGCATGTTGTTTGAGTGTCACTTGTCTAGATTTTGAAGTCCTTTGAGCCACTTGGGCTGCCACCCCACTCACAAGAACACTTAAGCCACCTCTCTCTCCCACGCCACTCACTCTCCCCACATCTTTTCTCTCTCTCTAAAGTAAGGACTCAAAGGTGTGGCTACTGGAGGGCAGCCATTGTTGAGTGGGTGAGAGCTGTGAAAGGAAGATTTGAGAAGGCACCATTGTTGTTTTGGTAAATGGATTCATCACCATTGCATGGTAGTCGTAAGGATGAATGGGAATTTATGCATGCGAAATAAGCAAGGAAAGTGCATGTGATGTCCTTTTTCACTGAAATTTGGGGTCTTTGTTCTAAAATGAAAGTGAATGCTAAGATTGAATGTATGATTCTTAGATTATGTTAGAAATTCATGATATGTGTGTACAATGTGAGTGAAAGGTTGTTATCATGTTCCTCACCAGGAAATGAAGGCCATGGAGTGTGTTCTTGAGATATGTTATATGCCACTGTGAAATTTCAAAAATATGTGTGTTCTTGTAAGATGCTTTTGAAAGTCAAATGAGGTCCAATTGACCTCAAATCACCGCCATGGGAAAGACGTACGAGTCTAGTAAATTTTTTTTTTTTCCACTGTTGAAACTTTTTACAAAAATAAAGTTATGTTTCAAAATAAGAAGGTATATCATTGTTGACTGTTTTCCAGAAGTTTTCACTAATACCACTGTGGTCATTGATTTTAACCATCCAAATGACGTTGATTTTCAGCCAAACTTGGCCATTTGAAAGATATTTGAAAGGGTTAAAATTTACATGTAGAAATTATTTTGAAATTCTTTTTAGACTGAAAGTTATGCTTTGTTTTATAAAGGAATGTTACTGTGGGCAGTTTTTGATAAAATTAAGAACTATCACAATGTTTGGCAAGAATTTTTGAACGACCAAATGGAATCCAAATGCTTTCAAACTAGCTTTGAAAGATATGCATCTTGGCTTAAATTTTTATTTCGAAACTGTCACAAGTTGCTTCTCGGTTTGGGAGTTATAATGATATGAAGCAGGGTATGTCGCTCTCCCCTGTGCACCGCAGGGTGTAGCTAATAAACCCTCATCTCTTTGAACCTTTGGGAGGTCAAACGGGGTCCAAATTTTCTTCAAACCAATCCCTTTTGAAGGATAGGTGTGTTTAGTACAAAATTTGTTTTGGAATCATCTTCAAACTCTAAATGGTATAAAAGTTACGACCCTCATGGTGAGAGCATGTCATTGCCCTTGATGGCAGGAAATCGAGCTGTAAGGCTTAACTGGAATAATGTCAGCATTACTATGGTACTGTCATTATGAAATTGCTTAAATGTTATATGACAGTATCTAATATTTTACTACTGCTGTCATGGTGAAATATTGATATCGTTATAATGTGATATCATGCGGCTTATGTAATATGTGAATGGATACCTACTGTGTGAATGATGGTATCATGCTGCTTATGTGATATGTGAATGGATACCTACTTTGTGAATGATGGTATCATGCTACTTAGGCGATATGTTAATGGACACCTACTGTGTGATTGATGGTATCATGCTACTTATGTGATATGTGAATGGATACCTACTTTGTGAATGATGGTATCATGCTACTTAGGCGATATGTGAATGGATGCCTTCTGTGTGAATGATGGTATCATGCTTCTTATGTGATATGTGAATGGATACCTACTTTATGAATGATGGTATCATGCTGCTTATGTGCTATGTGTATGGGAACCTACTGTGTGAATGATGGTGCGAGTAGCTGCCTGTTGGGAAGGGTACCTATTGTATGAATGATGGTGCCGACAGCTGCAATGAGTATGTGTTATGTGAATCGGAACCTACTCTGTGAATGATGAAGGGCAGCTACCTGTTGGGAAGAGCATATTCTGTGTGAATGATGGTGCCGACAGCTGTGATCTTCCCCTAACTTCCCATGATAGGATGGGACCCAGGATGTGAGTAATTCGGAGGGTCATGCCCCCCAGATCTATATGGCCATTACGCATTGGTTCACCTATTGGTAGTGTAACGCTCTCTCGCCAAAAGGGCATAAGGAGAAGGTTGTGTCTTTCAAGACCACTGCCTATCGAAACCAAAGCACGCTGGGGATTGTGTGCGTGAGTGAGGGCATTATGAAATGGATTTACCCACTTGTCATTGTCCTCCTCGTAAGTGAGGGAAGAAGTCCCCAGTTCAGGATTGGCTTAGCTTGACTGATGTGGCTTCTACTTCAAGAGTAAATAGATATGTTTGCTTGTCTTATTTAAGCTTTCTGCATGAACTTTGAACTGTACCTATGATTTGTTGCCCTTACTAGTCTACTTTAAGTAAGGTGATTGTGACTTATGCATTGTATATTGAACTTCTTTTTATCATATTACTATTTTTGTGATGAGAAGCATATTCAACGTTTTCACTTGATATCTTGTGAATATATATATATATATATATATATATATTTGTATCACTGTTATACTGGTTGGAATGCAATGGTGTAGATCTGCTTACTGGGCTTTTAGCTCATTCCAACTAAATCTCATAACTATGGAGTGAAGGGTGGTGGCATCCATGCTAAGGTAGGTGGCCGTTTGGTGGTTTTGAAGCACGAAGTTTAGAAGTTTGGGAACTGTCTTTTGAAAACTCTCATAGTATGTTTTGGTCGTTTCAGAAACGTGATGTATACTTCATTTTGTGCATTTTGGGCCATTAGTGCCTTGAAGAAAAAGTAAAGACCTTTGATATTGAATGAATGAAATGACTGAACCTGTTTCCCGGAGGGGTCATGGAGCAGGGTCGTGACAACGTGACCGTAGTTCATGGGTAAAAGAGAGAAAAAATAATAGGATTTGGCGAAAACCATCTTCACGGTGCCACTTCCCCTGTTCAAGTGACAACCCGAAAAAGGGTGCTCAGATTGACAAGACAAGATGACGCACGATTACCGCCTCAGTCGACCTCCAATTTCCAAATAGTTAAGGTCCTGGCTGATGAGCTCTACCTAAAATCCTTAAACGTCAGCATCTAATAGCAACACAAGATGGTTCATTAGGGTGTGAGAGCCGCATAAGATCTCCCTGCAATCATGGCTCATCAAAGCGTGAGAGCCCTATAAGATCCCCCATGTTTCAACATGGCTCATCAGGGACGAAGCGCCACATATGATCTCCTAGAATTCATGGCTGATCAATGGGTGAGAGCCGCTTAAGATCCCCTACGTTTCAACATGGATCATCAGGGAGTGAGAGCGGCATAAGATATTTCAGCAATCATGGCTCATCAGGAGGTGAGAGCTGCATAAGATCCCCCACGTTTCAACATGGCTCATCAAGGAGTGAGAGAAGCATAAGATCTCCTGAGTTCAATAACAATAAGAGTCCTTGATGGTGAGGACGATGACTAAAAGATCCCTCCAGAAATGCTAAGACCCATCACAAAGGCAAGAAACTGATGAAGCTAGGGTCTAACCTACCACAGGCTTTAGGGTACATCTCGGCAAAACCCCTAGCCTACATGGGATGGGTCAGAAGCCCCCGACTGGACCCTGCTAGACAAGACTTACAGAGATACCCTAAGCATCAAAAGCAAACATGGTATAGCAGCAAACAATGTCGACCAAAGGTTCATAGCATTTGGCCTTCAAAAAAAGGCCTGAGAGCCCCTTAAGGGTGAGGACTCAAACATGATCCCTCAAAATACTATTGCACTTCTCGATTCTCTCGAAGCACAACATTCGGCGGGGCATGCTGTTGGAAGGTATTTTTATCAAAGTGGGGCCCCGCTCAATAAAGCCTAACAAATAGTGGAAATTTTGGCAGTCTCACAAAAGCTCTAGAATCAGCCAAGATCTTCATGAGGTCTCTCAAAAATCTCCTAGCAATTTTCGGTGCATTCTGACATGTCTAAGGCAGTGCAGACTAAGAAACAGTTCCAACAGATCAGTCTCTAGCACCCTGAATTGGCCCTTATAACTAAAGTTACATTTTTGACATCTGAAACTATTGTATTACCACTACCATTGGATCCCGCACGTTCGAAAACCCCTAAGGGTCAAATTTCAGCATGAACTGACACTCCAGGAAAACGTTATACCCAAAAGAGTGAAACAGGAGGGGCCGCATGATATTCTCGTGTGGCCACCCTGCAACTCCATGCCATGGAAGGGACAGTCGCAGCCAGTAACTTTCGATGCTCATATCTCACCCGTCCCAAGTCAGATCGGGCTCAAATTTGGTGAGCATGTTCATCTAGTCTAAACGAGCGATTCGATATGTGCCACGCCCCATGATGACAACCGAGCACGAAGAAAAGCTAGAGAGAAGATGTTGATCCGTGAGGAATGTGCAGGAAATTCAGAAGCGTCGTGTCTCGCTTAATCGGTCGGATCACATCGCTCGTGAGCCCGACCAAAGCGAGACCAATTCCATTGCAGGAGTAAGGTCTCGGGCTTTCACTGACCCGAACTTCACACATGATGAACGATCGGATTCTGCACATGAATCCGACAAATCAACTGTAAATTTCGGCCAAAATTCCAAAGTTGCGAAATCTTCGTTCAGGCACAGAATCAAGTTATGTTTGTTTTTCCACGATCGTAACGACATGCTCAGTGATGTTCAACGAAGACATCATCAAAAAAATCAGGGAATGAGTGCACTATTGATCTAAAGTTTCAAGATCCACTCAAGTTTCAAGTTACATGATCGTGTACTAAAAACACGATCCATGGCTCGAAGTTAGTATCAAATTGATTTTCATACTAAGACATACAAGAAAACAATCATTTACGATCAACTGGGCATCAGAACGACCTTGGATCATCCATGCAAAATCACACAACTTCTAGGGCAACATAGGGAGTGTTATGAAATTCCATGAATTGTTAGGAAGGGGCAAATCTATCATTTTGCACCCTATTTTCTAATTTCTTTTCATTCAATTTAATCTTAATTTCTAGCAATTATAATTACTTTTGATCATCCACCCATGTTTAGGGCAAATTTTGTACATACGTACTAGCATTATACACAAAAACGACACACAGGATCAATCTCCTTGCAAAAGAGAGAGTTTTTATTGAATATAGCTTCTCTTTCTTCCAACTGTTGTGTTACGCTTGAGAGAGAAAGTGAGGTGAGAGATACCTCTAGGTTCGAGGTAAACCTTCTCTCTCTCTTATTTTCTCTCTTCTGCTCTTTCTTTTTCTTCTTCCCCATAAGAGCTCTCCTTAGAGGCCATGCACGGCAGTGGCAGTGTCATGCATGCCTCTTTGGTAGCCTCACAAGTTGCGCATGGTGATGGTAGTTCCATGCGCACGTCTCTTTCTCCCTCTGTTCTATCTCTTTTGTGAGGCCTGCAGACAACGCTGTTCATCACTGTCTGCAGATGTATCCTAAGCACCTCAGCGAAGGATGTGGGTAATGAATCTTTTCGCCGTCAGCAGGGGCTTCACCTTATTGTCTGACCGTAGCAGATGGCAATACCCATCGCCATCTACAAAAGGTCGAGGCAATACTCGTCGTTGCGCGCTGGCTTCTTTCACACTTCCCTGCGTCCATCATTGTGAGCCCTACGAGAAGTAATTGCCGTGAGTACTATGAGAAGTTATCGTCGTGTGCCTCGTTAGGAGCCATTATTGTTCACTAGTGACATGCCGCCTCCTCGTGCTGCCAACGACGATTCCCATTGTCGTATGGATTCTACCTCCCTCTACCATCTCTCTCTTCTCTTAATCCTTTTCTCTTCTAACTTGACTAAGGGTAGATCTAGCTTAACACTGCCATCTTGGTCTTGATTCTGAGTAGTATTGTCGTCGTGCTGGTATTGAGGACCATGCCCGTCTTGCAATCACTCCGAGTTGATAATTACTTGGATGTCATGCTAGCTTCCCCTTTCCGTCGAGGTTTTCTTCTCTTTTCTATCTTTATGTAAAACTTTACATTTCATCATGCTCTCATATGAATGTACATTGCCCTAAGAAAAGGGTGGGTCTCCTAGACCCACTTGTCTTACAAATTAACAATAGAAGTGTTGTGTAAAAAACAAGAGGATTGCAAGTCAACGGAGGTGATTCCGAACTAGCTAAAGAAGCTGGGGCGCTTTCTTTGTAATTTAAGAGGGCGCCTACGCAAGCCAGCCCGAGTAAGTCCCGAACCCACCTAAAATTCCTCTCTCATCGATTGGTATATCTACCCTTGCTCTTGAGCAAGGTCTTGAGAAAGCGGTCTTAAACTTCAGGTTCGCTAGAAACCCACGGTACATGCTGTCAGATCATCTAGATCCGGAAGGCGAGATAGAGGCACCTAACCAGTGGCGATAGCCTCTCATGGACCGCACAACGATAACCTCTCATGGATCGCACGGCGATAGCCATTTGCAAAGCGCGCGACGATAGTTCTCATGAGGCGCAAGGAGGCAAGCGTGTGATGCACGAAGAACAGCGATGAGCACCGAATGCGGGGAGGAAGCTGGCAGATGACGATGGGCACTGAGTCTGCAAAGGAAGCCTGCGGATGGCGATAAGTGTTGCTACGGCCTCTTGCGGGCGGCGTGCGATAAGTATCGCTGTCAACATGGGAAGACCCCTGCCAGCAGCAACGAGTTTTGCAATCTAGGCTCTTCAATGAGATGTCGAAGCTACGTCTACAGACGGCGATGAGTAGTATCATTTGTAGGCCTCACTAGGAGAGAGAAAGATGAACAGAACGGGAAGAATACACACGCATGCCACTGCCATTACCATGCACAACTTGATGACCACAGGAGAGGCATGCATGGCATTGCCACTACCGCACATGGCCTCCACGAGGAACTCAAACGGAGAAGAGGAAGAAGAAAGAGAGGAAGAGAAAGAAGAAGAGGAAGAGAGAGAAGAAAGAAAAGGAAGAGAGAGAAGATCTACCTCAAGCCTAGGGGTATCGATCAAAAGTTTCTCTCACCTTACTCTCTCTCTCTCTCCAAACGTGACCCAACAATGGTAAAAAAACGAAACTGTATGAAGTAAAAACTCTCTCTTTTGTGAGGGATTGAGTCTGTCGTCTTTCTTTTGTGCATACAATGATGGTACGTATAGATAGAATTTGCCCCAACTATGGGTGGATGATCAAAAGTAATCCTAATTGCTAAAAATTAAGATTAAAATGATTTAAAATAAATTAGAAAATAGGGTGCAAAATGACAGATTTTCCCCATCCTAACAATTTGTGGACTTTCATAACAATCCATGTGCTACCCTAAAACGTGCATGATTTTTCATGGATGATCCGGGGTCGTTCTGATGTCCGGTTGATCAAAATATGATTGTTTTCTTGTAGGGCTCGGCATGGCGATCGGTTTGATACCAACTTCGAGCCATGGATCGTGTTTTTAGTACACGATCATGTGATTTGAAATTTGAATGGATCTTGATACTTCGGATCAATAATGTGCTTGTTCCTTAACGTTTTTCGGTGATTTCTTCACTAGATCACATTAAGCATGTTGTTACGATTGCGGGGCAACAAACGTAGCTCGATTCCATGCCCGAAAAAAGATTTTGCAACTTTGAAGTTTGGCTGGAATCTGGAATTCCGACGGTGGAATTTACAGTCGCTTCGTCGGATTCGTGTGTAGAATCCGATGGTTCATCATGTACGTGGCTCGGGTCAGAGATGGACTGAGACCTTACGCATGCGATGTAATTCATTTCGCATTGATTGGGCTCACGAGTGGCGTGATTTGACCGCTCGAGCGAGGCACGATGCTGCTGAATTTCCTGCACTTTCTTCACAGATCAGCAACTTCTCTTTAGCTTTTCGTCATGTTTAGGTATGGTCACAGGGCGTGACACATATCAAATCGCTCGTCTTGATACGATGAACATGCTCACCAAATTTGAGCACGATCCGACTTGAGACGGGTGAGATATGAGGGTCGAAAGTCACTATTCGTGATTGTCCCATCAATGGTGTGGAGTTTCATGGTGGCCGCATGGGAATAAGGTGCAGCTCCTTTTGTTTCACTTTTTTTCCGATAACGTTTTCCTGGATTGTCCGTTCGAGCTGAAATTTTACCCCTGGTGGTTTTCAACTGTGTCGGATCCAATGGTGATGGTCTCACCACAATTTGAGATGTCGCAAATGTAGCTCTAGTTATAGGGGCCGTTTCAGGGTGCAAATGGCAAATTTTGCTGGATTGTTTCTTAATCTCCACTGCCTTAGACATGTTGAAATGCGACAAAAATTGGTGGGAGACTTTTGAGTGACCGCATGAATATCTTGGCCATTTGTAGGGCTATTATGAGATTATTAAAATTCCACTCTGTTGCTAGGCTTTTATTGAGTGGAGGCCCCATGATGATGAAAAATATCTTCCAACACAATTCGAGAGGCCAAGGATAGCAGGAATTCAAAGAAAAATGGGCTGCACTGAGTTGGGCTACCACCTGAGCCCGAGCCCGGGATGTTTCCTTCCAGCCGTCGTTCTCTCCTCAATATTGGGCTGTCGGATTTAGAACTCAAGCCTGAGCGCGGGATCTCAGTTTTCGACCGTCATTTTCCATTTACAGTCGCTCTGAATAGCCTTCTCGCATGTGTACCCCCACGTGCATACTTCAAGCCACCGCTTGGGAGTTCCCTCTATCGCATGTGTATTTTACACATGTACGTAAGCCACGGCCTGAGCCCTGTCTTCCTTAAGCTGCCATCAACATAACTCCTCACTCTTTCCCCTCGCATGTATGAGACCAAGCCTCCGTGTGCACTCGACATGCTCACCAGCCATCGTTCTTGTGAGAGCACATACATGAATGAGGATTTTACCTTCGCCTTCATGTGCACCTTCTAGCCGACTCATCCCCTACTCTTCAACACGAGCGGCTTTGCACTCACACTCAGTTCCATCCCCAGTGGATCAAATTGAGCCCTATTTTATGTGCATCGTCCCCATTACTCCATCCCGGTGGATCAAATTGAGCCCTTTCGGCACGGCCCACTACTCCGATCACGTACTGTCAAACACGATTGTCGACAACGGATATCTTGGCCCTCGCCACGATGAAGAACGTAGCGAAATGTGATACTTGGTGTGAGTTGCAGAATCCCGTGAATCATCGAGTCTTTGAACGCAAGTTGTGCCCAAGGCCGTAGGCTGAGGGCACGCCTGCTTGGGCATCATGCAAAATGTCGCCCCCTCCTCACCCCTACGCGCACCAGTGCAAGGGCACGGGCCGCAAGATTGCCACCCGTTCCCCTCCCCTTGCGTTGGTGGTGCAGTAGGCTCAAACCCAGGCTCACAACTTACGGGTGACGTGACGATCGGTGGCCCCCACCAAACCCGTTGACCCTTGATGCGTTGTTCCTACGCGAAAACCTCGATTCCCACCAGGCATTCTGCGTGGGTGTTCCTATCTCGGGTGACCTGTAAGTCCTCATCCCACTGTGCGCCTAGGCACACACCTCTACCCACCAAACATACTGCGTCGGTGTGCCTGGCTCGATGGGCCCTCGCTACCATGTGTACTTAAGCACACACCTCGATGCCCACCAGGCATACTGCATGGGTGTGCCTTGCTTGGGCAACCCGTAGGCCCCCGCGGCGTTGTGTGCCTGGGCGCACACCGTGGAGCCCTTAACGCATACGGCGTGGGTCTAGCCTGAGGCCCTCGCGGCACCGTGTGCCTCGATGCTCAACTAGATGCCCACCAACCATGTTGCGTGGGTTTGCCATGCTCGGGCATTCCACCGGTCATCGAGGACGCTTGCCTTCAACCATGCATGTGGTGATGCACCCAGGCAGAAAATGTCGTGTATTGAGGTGGTATGGGTCGTGCATGGGGAAAACATATGCCAGTTTGACCCCATTAGGTGTCACTCTGAAGTTTCAGGTGTTTTAAGTTATCGTACATTGTTGAGGGGGATGGGGTGGCCCCTCATGTTGCCTTCGTTGGACCCGTCCGGACCGCCCACCAGGCCACGTGGCCGCACACCGCTCTACCCCGTGTCCCGTCGTTGGTCCATTCATCGGCCAGCTACGACCCATCTTCGTATCTCGTGGCTGGCCTGGGAGCCGCAAAACAGGCTCTTACATGGCCCATCTCCTTCATCACTTGTGTAAACTCATTTTATCCCAAAAGACTCACACTCATTCCCTAAATCCCTAGTGATTCCACCTGCACTCCCCATCCCTCACAGGGTCACCCTCACCATCCAGACCTACCACTCACGCATGGTCTGTGCTGCAAGACCGTAAACTGCCCAGCCGTGGTCCAAGTTATACGACCTTAAACTATAACACATGTCCTGGCCACATGACGTTAAACTGATTTGCACAGTGGTCCAAGCTATACGAGCGTAAAATATAACACACGTCTTGGTCGCATGATCTTAAACTGCTTCACACATTGGTCCAAGCTATACGACCGAGAACTATAGCGCACGTCTTAGACGCAGAACATTAAACTACTTCGTACATCGGTCCAAGTTATACGACCTTGAACCATAGCACCCATCCTAGCCGCTTGAAGTTAAATCGCTTCTTACAACTGTCCAAGCTATATGACCCTAAACCATAGCCTAGAACCTGGTGGCATGACCATGAACATGTCACCACCCAAAAAAACGGGCATGGTGAAAACCTGAAAGGGCACATGAGTAAAAATAATGTACAGGCATGGTCGTGAAGCAATCAGTAAGAGCGTTCCATAAATAAAAAACAGGGCACGGTGAAAAACCAAAAGGGCACTGTGAGTAAAAGTGGAAAACGGGTGGACATGACCCCGAGGTCATGGGTAAATTTGCCCAATAAAAAGGAAGTTGGTGAAAACTGCTCTATAGTGCCACTTTCCTTATTCAGATGAAAACCCAAAAGGGCGATTGAGCTAATAAGAAAGTTGATGCAGCCTTCGCCACCAAAAGCTTAAGCAAATCTCTAACAGCTTGAGTTCATTCACGAAATGACCCAAGAATCAGAAGAGTTGCTTAGACAGAAAATCGGTGTTCCATGTTAACGGCCCCCATCCTTAAGAAGTCAACCAAAAATAAGAAAGCCATGACGGCACGCCAAAGACGCTCCCAAAGGAAGATAACTGTCAAGCCAGGTCAAAACATATTGACTATAGAGTGAAGCCTCCTCAAGGTTCCCAGTCACTGTTTTAGTCTAGACACTTTTGGCTGGCCACCAAACGCCCCTGACTACAAGCAGTTAAGACTAGGGTTCACACTCTAAAGAGGCCGCCTCGCCAAAAGAGGTACCCTCCTTGTCAAAGTTAACCTAGTGTAGTAGCACACACACACCTACCAAGGGTTCCTTGGTTGTCTATCCAAAACATAGCCTCAGACATGGACTTCCACCAGAATGCATGGTCTCAGATGTGGACCTCCACCAAAAGACCAAACAAAATCTGACTGATTGGGAAGAAAGACCTTTAGACAAGCTCGAATTCTGACCAATTAGGTCTACAACCCTTAAGCAAAGCCCCAAGCTATTGAAATCAAAAATATGAGTAGCTGAAGTGGGTTAGGAAGCCCTTAAGCAAGGGAACCCCACCAGCAGGTCAAAGTCTCTTCTCCGCCAGAGCCTCAGTGGATCTGGGTCTACAAGCCCTTAAACAAGGCTCCCAAGCATTGAGCACCTTGGTCACCCCTCCGGGAAGCAGCTTCGCATGATTTTCCATTTGGCGGTTAAGTGATCCGGTGGCCAGGAAGTAAAAGAAAGCCGAAGGACCAGTTTTGATTCCGAATGTTGTCCTTCTTACTTCTCTTGAAGCACAAAATTTGGTGGGGCAAGATATGAAAGGGTATTTTTTGACACTTGTTATCCGCGATGCGCATAAAGAGAGAGCAGTTTGTGACCTAGGTCCGTGGATACCAAAATGCTCGTGGACTATGGAAACAAGAGTATAATATGCCCCAATTTAGAGCCAGATTTTTTACAGTCCTAGAATTGCTTAAAAATGATTGAAAGCATGGCTAAAGGTCTCTTAAGAACACCCGTCAAGTTTCATCGGGATCCAATGAAATTAATGTGGATCAAACGCCAAAACAATTTTTAGCATTTTGCCTCTAGCATTGAAAAGAAGACCCTGGAATTACAGCCCTATCATCGGAGCTTCAAATGATCACCATACCTCTTTAGTTGGATTCGGAATGTTCGAAAAGCCTCGGGTAGCAAGTTTCGGCTTATTCAGACTTTTCTTAACTAACCCGCAACCAACTTACCAAAAATTGGTAGGTCACATGCAATCCTGGTGCACCCTTGGTGAATCAGCTTCCACTTATGGAAACTTTGTTTTCCAATTTCAGGCTGGACTTTCCATGGCTATATCTCCTTCATCCTAGATCAGAATGAGCCCAAATTTTAGTGGATGTGTGTCTCATCGGCCCGATCATTTTGATATATGGCATGCTCTATGGCAAGGTCTGAGTCTAGAGAAATAGAAGAAAGGAAATCATCATGGAAAAGCAAAATTTGCATGAATTTTGAAGGAGAAGGTCCCTTTGATCAAATAGCTATATCATAGCGCTTGCATACCTGATCGCCCTGAAAATGGATGCATCGCGACCACAAGGTCGACAACTCCATTTGGACAAAATCTCGCACGTGATGAACGATCGGATTTGCTGCATTTCAGGGATCAATAAGAGGCAATTTCTAGCCATCAGAATCCCAGTTCCAGCCAAAATTCGTCCATTGAGAATGTGGTCATTTAGGCACTAAATTGAGTCATTTTTGTTGAAAAATGATCATGGATATTTGCTCCTCAGTCTACAACAAATAAATTAAGGAAAATAATCAAGAAATACTTTAGTTCTTGTATCTAAAATTGCAAGATTCTCACAAATCTTGCCGCCTCAAGTTAGCTGCCCAAAACCTCGATTCATTGCTTAAAATCGACATCAAAATGACCACCTCACCGAGCTCTACAAGTTTTCAATATTATTTTGGCCGGATAGTGACCGGAGGGACCCCATGAAAGCCACATGAAGTTCACGTGAGTTCATGGTCATAGCAGGGATTGATCTGGAATTACTCAGCTTGTTTTGGGTGAGGGGCAAAATCATCATTTTTCCCCTAATTTTTAGCATTTGTTTAATTTAAAAAATTTCTATTTTTCAGCAATTAGGTTAGTTTTTTACCATCCACCCATGTTTCCCATGGTTGCCTAAATATACCTAGCAAGTAATACCTCAAGAGAGGGTGGTTGATTGCTGGATCCTTTGGATAATCATTTGACCCCCTTTTAATCATATGCTCTTCATTCTTGGTTATTTTTCTTATCCTTGGCTAGAGAGAGAGGATAAAGAATATTTTACTTGCTGCCTCTAGTCTTAAGCGCCGAGCTAAGACCCACTAGGTAACCCTCACCCTTCTCTGGTGAGAAGCGGGGGCCGTCGACCCCACCTCTCCTCTCATTCTTTCTCTCTCCTATTCTTCTTTCTCTCTCGACTTCTCCCATCTTCTCTTCTTCTTTCTCTTTCATCTTCCTTATATCTCCTCTATTCCTTTCCTCACTCCTTATTTCTCTCTCTTCTTCCTCTTTCTCTCTCCTTTTCTTCTTTCTCTCCCATTCTTCTCCCTCGCCTCTTCTTTTCTCTCTCCTCTTCTCCCCTCTCCTCTTAATTTTTCTCTCTTCTTTTCTTCTCTCTCCACCTCTAGTGGTAGCCTAATCTTTTTCTCAAAGTGAATGGCCTCAACTGTCACTTCGCCTTCTCTTTTTCTCATAACCCCTTTTCTCTCTGCTTCCCACTTCTCCCTCTGCTTCTCCTTTCTCTTCCTCTCCTCTTCTCTCTCTTCCTCTTTTCTCTCTTCTCTTATGTCTTTCTCCCTCTTCTTTCATTCTTCTCTCTTCTTCTCTTATTCTTTTCTCTCTCATCCCCAAGTGGTGGCCTGAGCCTTTCCTCAGAGTGACAGGCTTCAGCCACCGTCTCACCCTCTCTCTCCCTTATACAACTTTTCCTCTCTCCTCCTCTAGTGACAACCTGAGCCTTTTCTCAGAGTGGCAAGCCTTAGTCACCGTCTTGCCCTCTTCTCCTTTTACCTTCTGTCACTCCTCCCCTACTTTCCCTCTTTTTCTTCTCTCTCTAGTCTCCCCCTTCTTCCCTGAATGGTGCCTTAGTCGCCGTCTCACCTTTTCCATTTCTTCTAAGACCTCCTTCTTCCCCAAACGATGATTTAGATGCATCTCATCTTCTCCCTTCCTTCCAACTCATTCGCTCTCTAATCTTCTCTCTCTTCCCCAAATAGCAACTTAGTCGCTGTCTCACCTTCCTCTTGTCTTCTACCCTCTTCTTCCTCTTGTCTCCCCCTCTTTCCCGAGTAGCAGCTTAGCTGTTGTCTCGTCTTCTCTCCCTCTTCAATCTTCTTGCCATCTTCTCCTTTCGCTTTGCCTTCTTTTTTCCCTCTCTTCTTGCTCTCTCTTATCTTACTAACTACACACTCTCTCTTCCTCTCTTCTTTCTCTCTCCTCTTCTCCCTCTAACTTCTCCCTCTTTCTCTCTTCTTTCTTTCCCCCTCCTCTTTCTCTCTTCCTCTCTCCCTTTTTTCTATCTTTTTCTCATTTCTTCTTATCCCTCTTCTCTCTACCACTTCTTCTCTTCCCTCTCACTATCTCTCTTTCCCTCTCTTTTCATTTCATCTTATCTCTCTTCCCTTTATTTGCTCTCCATCTCATCTCTCTTCCTATCTTCTCTTTGCCCGCAAAAGCTATCTATCATCTCATCCTCTTCTCTCTATTTCTTCTTCCTTTATCTCTCCTCTCTTACTTCCCTCTACCCCTCTTCTCTTCTTCTTTCTCTTCTTCCTCTTCTCTTCTTGATCCCCATGATTTCTCCTTCCTCACACTTCTCTCGATATTAAAAACATTATGAGTCCTTCATCAAGGAAACACTGTAAGGATATCAAATTGACATTGATTACGTAATAGCATCTTCCCCATTTCACTCTCCTTCGAGTATGCATACATGTGTATGATCGCTTTAAGACAAGTCATTGAACACATGAGGTAAGTTCTGCCTCACGACCCTAATTCCTCTCTCACTAGTTGGTACCCTGCCCATGTCCCCTTCGTGCAGTTTCCAAGAGAGAGATCTCTGGCCTCAGGCTCATCGTGAACCCGTGACTCGACCCCAAGGTCATCCCAACCCGAGGGCAAGATCAAGGCACTCAACCATGCGTCTCTAAAATAGACATCTTCAGACCCGACGGCCCCACTAGCACTAAGGAAGGAACTTCTGAGTTGGATTCTGACCGCCGCTTCATTTCTGAAGCAGTCGAGGTATAAGTCGTTGGATTACTCGTGCTAACCCGTGTGACCTCGTCCTCAGCCGTGACATCAATCGGCATCGACGCCGTCGGAGGTGGGGTCAAGACCGCATCAGTACCAAACTTCACCGCTTGGCAGAAGGAGTTGCCAACGACACACCCCCGGTGGATGAATCCCTCCTCTTTGAGCCAGTGCTCTACTTTAAAATGGGGGGGGACCGACTCATGACCCTTAGTTCCCCTGCTCTTTTTTCCCCCTTTCCTCTCCTCTCTTGCTCCCGAGCGAACACCTTGCGACCCTACACTCGCAAGATTCCTATGCCACGCTTGGGTCGGATAACTAAGTTGAAGCCTGACACACTTCTTATCAAGATGCTCGCAACATCCTCGTGGCTACTGGGTTGAGTAGCCCCTCCGGCATGAGTGGCGCATGAAAGTCGTTCTATCTCTTAAGGATTGCTGGTGTTAGGATCAGCTCTTAATGCCCCTTCACGAGGTGAACAATCCACGTCAAGGATCTTCACTGCAAGGGAAGCCAATAAGAGTAAGAAGAAGAGTTAATCCCAAAAAGAAATGTTGTCACGGCCAGACCAAAAAGTGCACTAAAGAAAGCAAAGAAAGAAGCAGGCACTATCTAGAGGAGGAGTCGAACGGGTGCCAGCCATGGTCACTAATAGAAGCACTAGAGGGTAGCAAGAGGCTCCACTCAAAAGAGCAGCGATAAATGGGGGCATAGGCAAAAGACAGATAAGAAATTAGGGTTTTCACTCTAGATAAAAAAAACCCTTGTTAGAATGAGAACTTCCCTCATGCATCCCTTTTGTAAAGCCAAAAAGGAAGAATGGCGTATCGCGTAAAACCGACGACGTGGCACATGGTCAAATCATCAGGGAGCACCAATGGCATGTGGAATGACATGTCGCGTAAAAACAGGGCACGAAAGCACAACCGATGTGCGAACTAAAGCGCCGCATAAGTAAAATGTTATGAACAGCACGCAAAGCGATATGCCACACGTGTGGAAGATCATTCTCCATCCCGAGGAGGCATCAAGGACACATAATCAATACGTTGTGCAATCCCAATGCAGCCTGCTCATGCAGCATGTATTTCCCTACATGTGCAGCCCTGTTCACCAAGAACAACGCGCCCACTATTCCCGTGCATTCCCTATAACTTCACACCATTGAAGGGACAGTCACGATTAATGACTTTTGAATGGCATATCTCACTCGTTCGAGGTCAGATCATGCCCAAATTTTATGAGAGTATTTGTCTCATCAAGACGAGCGTTTCAATAGGTGGCATGCCCCATGAAGATCCCTGAGCGTAAAGAAAAGCTAGATAAAAGTTGCTAATTCATGAAGAAAGTGCAAGAAAATCAACAGCGTCGTCCCTCGCTCGAGTGGCCAAATCACGTCGCTCACAAGCCCAATCAACGTGAGACTAATTCCATCACGTACGTAAGGTCTCATGCTATCTCTGACCTAAACTCCATTCATGATGAATGGTCGGATTTTGTACATGAAGATGACGAAGCGACCGCAAATTCTGTCTCTGAAATTTCAGATTTCGGCCAAAGTTGCAAAATCTTCGTTCGGGCGCAGAATCGAGCTGTGTTTGTTGCCCCGCAACTATAACGACATGTTCAGTGTGATCCAGTGAAGAATTCACCAAAAAACATCAAGGAACGAGCACACTATTGATTCGAAGTTTCAAGACTGATTCAAATTTCAAGTCACATGATCGTGTGCTGAAAAAACGATGTATGGCTCGAAGTTAGTATAAAAAAGATCGCCGTGCCGATCCCTACAAGAAAACAATCGTCTTTCGATGAACCGGGCATCAGAATGACCCCGGATCATCCATGAAAAATCATGCACGTTCTAGGACAACACAGGGACTGTTCTGGAATTCCATAAATTGTTAAGAAGGGGAAAATCTTTCATTTTTCACCGTATTTTCTTATTTCTTTTAATTCTTTTTAATTTTCAACAATTAAGGTCACTTTTAATCATCCACCCATATTTAGAGCAAATTCTATATATATCACATACCATCATTGTATGCTGGAGACAATACACACACAAACATAAAACACAAAGAGAGAGTTTTTACTGAATAAAGTTTCTCTTTCTTCACATTGTTGGGTCACGTTTGGAGAGAGAGTAAGGTGAGAGAAACTTTTGTATCCTTAAGCTCAAGGTAAACCTTCTCTCTCTTCTTTTTCTTTTCTTCTTCTCTCTCTTCCTCTCCTTCTTCTTCCTCTTCTCCGCCTGAGCTCCCCTCAGAAATCATGCACGGCAGTGGCAATGCTGTGCATGCCTCTCTTGTGGTCTCATAACTCGTGCATGGGGATGGCAACACCATGCGCGAGCTTCCTTCTCTATCTGTTCTTCTATCTTTACCCCCCAGTGAGGCTTGCAGATGGTGCTGCTCATCGCCGTCCACAGACGCATTCTTGACACCTTAGTGAAGAGCGTAGACGGTGAAATTTATTATCGCTTGCAGGGTCTTCCCCCGTTACATGCTTATCACAGAGGGCAATGCCTATCACTGCTCGCGAGCTTTTTTTGCGTGTGCGGTGTCTATCACCGTCCGTGAGCCTCCTTTGTGCATTTAGTTCTCATTGCTGCTCCCCCCGCGTCCCACGCCTACCGCCTTGCGCCTCATGAGAACTATCGTCACGTGCCTATTGCCCTGCGCTTCAGGAGATGTTATCATCGGCCGCGCAGGGGTATGTTGCCTTCTTGTGTTGCCAATGGCAATGCCTAGCACTGTCTATAGTTCCCTACTTCCCCTCATGCCGCTAGCAGTAGTGTCTAGTGTCGTCCAAGGGTCGTGACAATGCTACTCCATGGTCGTGGGTGGCTACGCCTAGCCCCGTCAGGACCCTATCTCATTGCCATCTCGTGCCTTCTCTTCATTCTCTCCTCTTCTCACTTGATTGAGGGTTGATCTAGGTTAGCACCGCCATATCAGCCTCAAATTTGAGTAGTCTTACCGCCGTGCTGGTCCAGAGTACCATGCGCATATTGGTACCACTTCGAGTCGGTCACTGTCTGGCTATTAAGATAGTCTCGTCCCGTCATCAAGTTTTCTTCTCTTTTCGACCATTCCTCGAAACTTCCACTCCATCATCCTAACCTCTCACATTCTTGTCCACACGAATGTGCATTACCTTAAGACAAGGGTGGGTCTCTTCGACCCACTTATCTTGCAAATTAACCATATAAGTGTTGTACAAAAAAACAAGGAGATTATAGGTCAAGGAAAGCGATTCTAAACTTGCTAAAGCAGCTGGGGGGCTTTCTGACGTAATCTAAGAGGGCGCTCACACGAGCCA
>NW_006499364.1:3403485-3433792 GCF_000471905.2 Amborella trichopoda
CCGAGAGAGTGATCTCAAATCTCGGGTTCACTAGAAACACGAGATATGTGCCGTTAGATAATCTAGATCCGGAGGGCGAGATCGCGGTACTTAAGCAGCTTGGCAATTCCACTGGGGACTTACTACCCCTTATTCGGTTCGCTCTTGTCTGACCACTATGCTCTTTACTTTCTACAGTAATTTTCATGGCATCTGGGTTGTTCAAACCTTTGATCCAAGTCAGCGACTTTCAGATCCCCGCACTCGTCACTGTCCCAAGGAAGCGAACTACTCAAGCATCATTCCCTACTCTCTTGCTGAGTCATGACTCACAGTCTTGCTCCCAGGTTCTTTCCTGAGTTGGTGTGAGAGGGGACTTTAAAGTCCTTGACTCCCTGCTTCCTAGCCCTGGTAGACTCTCCATTAAGGCCCCTTGCATTAGTAGCATATCTACCGCACACAGCACTCACCCTACTACTGACAAGTCTCTTGATGGTCATATCGCCGAAGAAAGCCGAAAGGTTGCCCCCACCACTTTCGATAAAGGAAAGCTGGTTTCCATCTCTCTTGAGGTTCATTGCAAGGCAACCCCCCATACTCCTTCACCACTTCGAAACCCTACACCTAGAGGGTCGATACACCGAGGCGAAGACCCTACAGCCTCTACCTCTCGCACATACCTACCAACTCGTGGTTCATCCACTCGAGCCGCACTTTGGGGCAACCTTAACATTGCCTTGAGATTGCATCTAGGGCTAGGCCTTCTCGGGGCGATCCCTACATGCACCATGCATTTGCTTTCCACAGCTCGGGGCAGTGCTAGCTCTATGCCACCTCGAGCACATGAGGGTCAATCGCTCCATCCTCCCTCCCCGCACACACAGCTTCCCCCTGTGAGATATGGGCTTCTATCTAATCCCTCACAGACCCAAGCTTGTAGGTCTAGGCCTCCTCAGGTCGAACCCGTCGACGGAGCTCGGGCTGACTCCCAAGTCACCCAGACGACTAACCCTAAAGGTGCACATGCACCGACTCTGCAGGTTCCTTCCTGGTCCAAACAGGCTGAGTCATTAGCCAGCTACTTCCTCTGTCGCTCTCCCAACACCAAGCAAGCACCTCAAGCCCTGATACTCAAAGGTCTTACCTAAGAGTACCATCTTGAGCCAGCCTCAGATCAGCCGCGCACTCGGGCCACACAAAGGGATTCGGGGCAACGGCCGAATGTCAGACAAAAGCCTCCAGTGTCCATGGTAAAAACCCAAGCTGCCTTTTGTCCTTGGACCCCACTCCTTGCTCTACACATAGACACGACCCTTGCATGTTCAAAGAAGCCGAGGCAGTACAGATCTCAAGCTCGGTTCTAGAATGAAGTCCACAGCAGCCTCAGGATAAAGCAGAAGATAGGTCTTTAGTTCCTGATCAAAGAAGCCTCCAAGACAGTTGAGGTCACCACCCTTGATGACCTCCTACCTCATAACCCTCTTTTCCCTCTTCAAACTTCAGAACCTGAGCGAGTAAAAGAGTATTGCTGGGTCGTTATTGCCAAGAAACCACGGTCCCAAGACTGTCGAGAACCAATCCTCATAAGATCGACATACAAGGCTGGAGTCCAGTGGAGGCAAGTTGAGCCCCTGCAGACTGACTTGCCACACCCGACTCGCCAACCTCGGTAGTCCACTGCGCCATCTGGCTCTGACCTTCCAGAAGAAATGGTCACTGTCATGGTGGATGAGCAGGTTAGAGGTAATTATCCAATCCATCCTTGAAAATATGGAATGGTAAGAAGCCTCCAGGTCCCCTACTTCTCACCATGAGACTGATTAGTGAGGACACAGTTCCATGCAGACTCCCCCACCGGCTTCCCAAGACAGCTCTGCCTCTCGTGGGATCTCCCAAACTGACATAGATTCCATGTTGGCCCATAGTCTTAAGAACGAGGCCCCAAGCATGCAGGAGGTGCCACTCTACCAGAAGCCATACCCCTCGTACATTGACTAGGTGTCGTTTCCCCCAAACTACCATAAAGGGAAACTCTCCCTGTTCAATGGAACTACGTCCCCTCACCAGCATACTGCCCGCTTCCAAGCAGCTTGTAGGAAGACGGCAACTGACGGGTGACTTCTCCTCCATCAGTTTGTCGAGACTATTGAAGGGCCAGCCTTCCAATGGTATGCTCGATTGCCTCCAAACTCAGTGCACACATGGTAAGAAATGGAGCAGTTGTTTTACTAACGCTTCTACGAAGTCCCAAGGAACATGGAAACCATCGAGCTCCTTACTCTGATGCAAGATCCTGATGAGCCGGTTGACACGTTCATCACCTGATGGAGAGAGTTGGCAACCTTTCTTGCCACTCCCATTATTAAAAAGGAAGCGGTCCAAACTTACATATGGAATATGGTTCTCGAGATAGCCCTGGATGTCAAGGCATCCAATCCACCCTCCATGTCGGAGCTCATCTCTATGGTAGTTCGTATTGAGCAATTGTTCAAACACCATGGCAGCTCTTGACAGTAACCCTTCGGCTCAAATTCTGGCTCCAACAGTCGGGGCAACCAAAAGATAGTGATTAGCACAGTCGTCACCACGATTGACACTAAGAGCACGGCTCCTCAAACATTGGACCTCTCTAAGGCATAGGCGCCTCTGGTCCAAGGCAAGCAGCAGTCCTACATTGAGGTCCTCCCTCCTAAAAATTCTAAGTGAAGTGACTTCTAGATCCAGCACCAGAACAAAGTTTACCCCTTTGATAAGGAGTGGACTCCTACACTGCTTCGACTGCTGTTAAAATAGAACATGATCCATTTGCTAGAGGTCAACATCGACGAGCCAGCTGGTCAGAAAACAAATGAGAGGTAGTGCACCTATCATGGGAGAGTAGGCCCACCTTACTCATGACCGTTATAAGCTCAATGACACTATTGAATCCCTTATTAACAAGGGTCAGATAAAGCTCGAAGAGTTAAAGAAGGTATTCGGGGAAATAGAGGCTTCTCATATAGTGACAATCCAAGAGGGTGACGACACACCCACTATCCTCCGTGCATTTTTCTCCATAATGATCGAAGAAGGACTCGTCACACTCAAGCTTACAATGCAACCTAAGTTCCTGTCTCTAGGAACTGAGAACCTTTGGTGCGCGTACCACCAGATACAAGGCCATGATGTTAATGAATGCACTGGCTTCCAAGAGCTCTTGGCAGAGAAGATGCAATGATGCCAGAAAGTTCAGAGTAACCCAGAAGGACACCCTCAAATCCCTCTCCCACCGTTGCCAGAAGACCTCCCAAATCAAGCCTAGGAAAACACTAAGCAACATCCTTTGCAGGTCCTCTTCGAAGCGATACTCCAGTCGGGTCTCGTCACTCCTACGCCTGCCAGGCAACCGAGGAGCCTTGCTCAGGGCAGAGAAAAAGATTGGTGTCTGTGTCACTAAGTATGGGGCCACAAACTCAAAGAGTGCTCTAGGTTAGAAGCTATAGCCACAGAGGAAGTTCGGCAAGGCCACATTCTTTAGGCGGTTCTCCCAAAACGCTTCCAGGTCATCGCTCTCGTTTAAGTGGAAGCCACACTACAAGCCCCTCATGAGCATACACTAGACCCTTCAGAGCCCTCGATCTCTCAGCCCTGGGAAGTCTACCATGGGTGAAGTAGACTCAAATCCTTGGAGCCTGAGGCGGTCCACCAAGCGAGGAGTACTCACTAGCCAGATAGGGCAGTCCAAACACCTCCTCAGGGATCCGGAAGGATATAGCGAGCATCCAGGTCAGCCCGCCAAAGGAATCATTTCCCTCAGCTACCGATCGAGGAAGAATTTATGAGGCCACTTCCTCCTCTGTCGACCTTGTAGGACATCGTACCAGTAGCAGCTCACCCTCTCCTTTCGTCTAATCAGGCGGACATCCCTAAGTCACTAATAGCTCAGGATTCCTCTAATGGTAACGACACTAAAAGTACCCCACAATGATCAAAGTCAGGGCAAGACCTTAAATACCCCCTGGAAACATCCAATTCTAACGACGAAATAAAAAGCTGCCCTCCTCCCTCCTTTTCTATTTCTTCCACAAGTGTAGCTCGATAATGCCCAGACTTTGACTCTTTAATCAGAGAGCTTAGAGGTACTAGGCTCAATGAGTCACAGTAAAAGCGCCTCAGTGAAATGTTGACCCAAGCGACTGGATTCTCGATAGTCACTGGCGCTCTAGTAACCTGAGCCAAAATCGATTCATCTTCAGGCACCTACTCCCCCGAGGCTTGCCACATGATCCATGTGCATGAAGCACCCAACTCGGGGCAAGCACCAAGTAATCTCAGTCACGAGATCATTGACCCCTCCATCGCCTGGACCAGTCAGAGATTGGTCCTCTCCTACACTGTGCCCCTCCTAGAAGCCGAGATGTTGGGATCATGGGTTTCTACATATGAGGTGAATGAGAATCCTTGTGAGTCCCCTGATGAGGAAATCGAAGAAGCTCCAGAGAAGAGTAAGAAGAAGGCAGTCAGGCCACGGCTGACGAGCTTGAAGAGATCAACCTGGGGGATGAGGCCGACCTGAGGCTAACTTTTATATGAGCAAAAATGTTTTATGAGGAAAAATAAAGTTATATTTCCCTCCTCCAAGCAAATCAGAATGTCTTTGCTTGGCATTATCATGAGATGCCTCGATTTAAACCCTCAGATTGCTGTCCACCGCCTTGATATTGATCCAACCATCAAACCCATGAAGCAAAAATCAAGAAGGTTTAGACCTGACCTCGAGATGCAGATTGACGCTGAAGTGAACAAGCTCAGGCAAGATGGATTCATACATGGAGTCAAATACCCAAAAGGGCTAGCAAATGTTGTCCCAGTAAAGAAGAAAAATGGCCAAATCAGGGTCTGTATTGATTTCCACGACATGACCACTGCCTGTCCTAAGCACAACTTCCTCCTATCGTTCACCGAGACACTTTTCGACTCCATGGATCGTTGCCAAATATTCTCCTTTATGGATGGGTATTCTGGTTATAATCAACTCAGGATGGCACCAGAAGATGAGGAGGCCACTGCATTCTTGACCCTAAAAGATGTTTTTTGCTACACTGTGATGCCTTTCGGGTTATAGAACACCCGTGCCACATACCAGTGAGACATGACAACCATTTTCGAGGACATGATCCATAGGGAGGTCGAGTGCTATGTGGATGACCTGGTGGTGAAATCTAAAACAAAAGACTCCCACATATAAGACCTTAAAAAGGTATTTGAAATACTGCGATGTCACCAACTCAAGATGAACCCCTTGAAATGCGCCTTCGATGTACGCTCAAGAAATTCTTAGGGTTCATCGTGAGGTATTGAGGAGTGGAGATCGAGCTAGTCAAAATTAAGGCAATTCAGGACATGCCACTGCCTACAACCCTCCATGAACTGCGGTCTCTCCAAGGATAGTTGGCCTACAATCAAAGGTTGATCTCAAACCTCTCAGAACGATGCAGAACCTTTTCACAGTTGCTGAAGGAGGACACTCCCTTCATATGTGATGAGGCATGCAAGGCTGCCCTTGATGACATCAAACAGTACCTATTAGATCAACCAGTACTTCCACTCCAGTGTTAGGAAGTCCTCTCATCCTATATGTCACTGCCCTTGATGAGTCACTCGGGGCACTCCTTGTGCAAAACAGTGATGGAGGGAGAGAAACAACACTCTACTACCTTAGCCGCAGGATGGAAGGGGACGAGAAGAATTACCCTCCCATTGAAAAGATGTGCCTAGCCTTGATATTTGCAGTATAAAAGCTCCTCCATTACTTGCTTGATCACGAGGTCAAGTTAAACTCCAAGGAGGTCAAGTTAAACTCCAAGGCGGACCCGATCAAGTTCCTCATGACTCGATCGTGCTTGTCAGGACGTTCGGCCAAGTGGACATTATTACTGATGGAGTTATATATCACGTATGTACCACAGAAGGCAGTCAAAGGTCAAGCCTTAATAGTCTTTCTCGCAACTCACCCAGTCCCTATAGAATCTCCCCTATCAAGTGATCTATCGGATGAAGAACTTTTCTGTACGGCACTAACTCGATTGTGGGAGATGTACTTCGATAGAGCATTCCAGTCTGATAGAGGAGGTGTCAGAGTCGTGTTCTTGACTTTTGACGGTGGAATAATTCCTCTATCCTTCTCACTAATAGAGGCATTTTCTCAAACGAAGCTGAATATCAAGCCCTCATGATCAGATTGAAGATCGCCCAAGAGTTAGACCTAGGGCTGCTGAACATCTTTGGTGACTCTGAGCTGGTCATTCGATAGCTTAAGGGGATTTACGACGTACGGAAGGATACTCTCAAGCCTTATCATGACACAACCAAATCCTATATGGCCTAGTTTGATGCTTTCTCCTTAAGTTATATCCCTAGAAGGCTGAACTCGGAGGGCGATGTGCTTTCAAAGCTCAGGGCCACCATTCAACTATCTTCATCAGCGCTCACCTTAGTTTGGGTAACCGAATGGAGACATGTCGGCTTGAGAACCGAAGTTGATGCAGATGATGAGAGGGATGTCTTCCCTGAATGCCCGCCTTATCCATTCGGAGCGCTCCTTGCGGCCAAGGATGTCATTAAGACCGAACAGGAAATATCTCGCAACAAAGAATCCAAGGCCAAGAAGTAAGATCCTGAATTCTTTGACCCGATGTGTATAGAGGCAGAACAAGTGGAAGACTGGAGGGAGCCTATCATGGACTTCATAAGGCATGAAAGGCTACCTCAGGATCGGGCAGAATGCAATGACATATGGTGGATGTTTACCAAGTACACCCTTCTCGACGGGGATGTCCTCTTTCGTCGATCATTTAACGGAATCCTCCACAGATGCGTCGATACACAAGAGACAAGAAAAGTAATTGAGGAAGTACATTCTGGTATCTACGAGCTGCATCAATTTAGCCTTAAGCTCTACGAGTGCATCTGCAGACTCGGCTATTATTAGCCTTCAATGGTGGCCGACGCCCAAAACTATGCCAAAAGATGCCAGGTGTGCCAAATTCACTCAAGCCTCATTCATCGGCCCTTGAAGCCTCTCCATCCTACAGTGGTGTCATGGCCCTTTTCTCAGTGGGGTATGAACATTGTCAGACCCATCGACCCTCCTTCCACCTTGGGTCATGCCTTCATTCTGGCCGCGACAATTTACTTCTCCAAGTGGGTTGATGTAGTTCCTGCCAAACAAGTTCTAGGGACCAATGTCGCTAACTTCATGCGTCACCACATCATATACCGGTTCAGGAATCCAGATCGAATAATCTCTGATAATGGCCCTCAGTTCAAAAGTCATCACATTGATCATCTTGCCAACCAAGTCCGTTTCAAGTTTAAATACTCGACCATGTACTACCCTCGAGCCAACGGTTTAGCTGAGGCATTCAACAAAACTTTGTGCGCGCTGCTCCGGAAGTCAATTTCAAAGTCACAGAAGAACTAGCAAGAGACGTTACCGAGGCTCTGTGGGCCTATCGCACCACCACTCACGATGCTACAAACTCGACCCCTTATTCCTTGGTCTATGGAGGTGAGGCAGTCTTACCCCTTGAGGTCCAAATACCCTCACTCCGTGTTGCTATACATCAAGGACTAACCAAGGACGAGAGGGTTAAGGTCTGTTACCAGGAGTTGGATGCCCTTGATGAAAAGAGACTAGAGGCTCAACAGAACCTCGAGCTCAATCGAAGAAGAATGAAGAGAGCCTTTGACATGTCTATCAAGGTTCGCTCATTCACTCGTAGGGACCTAGTCTTAGCAGTTAAGAGACCGATTGTCATGCACGAGCACAACAAAGGAATGTTTGAACCCAAGTGGGATGGCCCATTCATAATCAAGAAGGTCACACCAAATAAGGCTTATACTGGCAAACTCAGACAGAGAGGAGGCAATGCCTCCTATCAATGGGCAATACCTGAAGAAGTACTATTAGTAATGCATATTCAAGAAAAGACACTCAACGCATAGCAAACAAGGCATTCCGAACAAATTCTAACTCTTTTTATTGCAATAAAAATGAGTTCCAAGATGCAAGCCAAGAAGACCATTGTTAGGAAGGTTACAATTCTCTCATATCTGGGGGAAAGAAAACAATTGATGCCCAATGTATTGCTCTTACTGCTGAGGATAAGAGGACAGTTACAAGCCAAAAGAAATGCCTTCCTCATGAAGAAGCAAACCTAGTAAAGAAATGCTCTCTTCATGAAGAAGAAGCAAAACCACTTGGAGAAGTTAGCTGGAATTCATTTGAGAAGTGCCACCAAAGAGGAGTATTACGGGTCAAAAAGAAGGAGCCAACGATTCCTGAGTCAGCTTCAATTCATCTAATGAGGCATGGCTAGCTTCCAAGGATCCAACCCATGATGGAACGACATGGACTTCACGGTTATGTTGGAGGACTTGACTTTCAACAGACCACGACGGCAGGGCCTCCTCATTCGCCAGACCCCCGTGAGACATTATCGTCCATGGTCATCGCCACCCGCAACTCAGCACCATACGCAACCATCTCTGTGCGCAACACAATGCCACGTTCTACCATCACCATGGGCAGGCTAATGTCGAGCGATACCATTGTCGTGAGCGGCGTGCTCTCGAACATGGCTATCATCGTGCGTGGCCTAGGGACACACGAAAGTAGCATTGCATGCGACTTAATGTCGCACATGCCCTTAGAGTGCTCCAGTTCCCACCGTCTCCAACTCCTAGGGGACATTTACTCCTAGGTCTCTTTGGTTTCCCCAACCGTCTCTCCTCGCCGATGGTCCACCTTTTCACAACCTTTTGAACCTTTAAGTTTTGCTGGAAACACTCCTTCGCCCACTTCGAACCCTTGTCTGACCCTGCACTTTCCCCTACCGGTGTTGCCTCTCCCTGACAGAAGCACTCCTCTGCCAGCCGAAAACCCCATCTGACCTTGGTTTTCCCCCATTTTCTGACAGCCAGACATATCACTGAAAACCACCAGAATCCCTAGAAAACTTCCCTGTGACCTTGCGGGTCTCCCTTCTCCCTGTTTTCGCACTTTAACAGTTCGATTCAAACTCTCTGGCATTCCACTGAGTTTTTATTGAGTCCATTGTTGCTCCTCCTTCTTCTCCTCTAACAACCAAAGGACCGGCAAAGCCCTCTGAACTCTCTACATCCTCCCTTTGGCCACGGTACTATCGGAGAAACACACGAACTCTAGCAGAGCAACCCTACAAAATCTGCTAAGGCTCTGAGAAGCCCTGTTTCCCCCTCAGAGAGCTACGACACTCTTTGAAAATGTCCACAATCATGGTACGAAGCTTTTCAACTTCGTGAAGCTCGTCAGAAAAGCTCTTGAAGACCTTTGCAAATTTTTTCCAGGAAGTTCTCACCAAAAATCTCTTTTCAGAAGCTCTGGCTCTCTCTTTCTAAAACTCTTCAACTGTTTTACCCTTCGGTGAAACAGTAAAATGGGGTTTTCCCCCGTTTATACTCAGCAGTGCCGCAAACTTCCCTTCACAAACCCTTACAGTCGGCAATAAGACCAGGCCAGGCGGGTCAAGCCCGAGACCTGAAAGGGCTATTGCCACACGCCGCATAAGAAGCCATCGCCACACTCCTTTGTCAAGGGCCATCGCCACATGCCTTCTTCAAGGGCCATCGCTACGTGCCTTCGTCAAGGTCCATTGCCACACGCCTTCGTTAAAGGCAAATGCTGCGTTCTTTTGCCAAGAGTCGTCACTGCATGCCTTCGTCATAGGGGCCATCATTGTGAGCCATCCTCAAGGGCCATCACCGCATGCCTTCTCCCAGAATCTATCATCGTGCCCTTCATTAAGGATTTAATGTCATGCACCTCAACAAGTGGTTAACACAATGCGCACAACATCTGGGACTAATGTCGCGTGCGTCATTTAGTGCTTAGTGCCGCAATCATGCCACAACACTCCCAACTGGACCATTGACCTCCTCTTCAAGAAGTTCATTCCCTGCACCACAGTCTCATTCCTCAAGGAGCCCCGTTTTTTGTAATGGCTCTGTTACCCATGGAGTCACATTTCTTCATCACACAATGGTTCGTGCTGCATGACATTAAACTGTACAGCCATGATCCATTCTGCATGATTTTAAACTGCACAGCCATGGTCCTTGCTGCATGACTTTAAACTGCACAGCTACAGTCTGTGCTGCATGACCTTATACTGCGCAGCCATGGTCCAAACTATATGACCCTAAACTGTAGCGGAGGTTTAGTTGCATGACCTTAAACTGCTCAGTCCTCGTCGCACGACTCAAAATTGTACGACTATGGTCCAGCTGTGTGACCTTAAACCATAGTGCATGTCCTGACCACATGACTTAAAAGGCTTAATGGCATGGTCCAAACTACATGACCTTCAACTGTAGTGAAGTCTAGTTACACGACCTTAAACTGCATGGTCCTAACCGCTGTTTATAGCCCAAAATCAAGCAATCTAACGATGTAAATCACCCTGATCTGACACTTCAAACTGATAAAAAATAAATGAAAATAGATAATAGAGAAAGTGGGAACAATCGAATTCAAATCTGAGATCAGATCTGCTCAGAAACAAGCAGGCCTGCTCTCAAATCTATGGCAGAGCCTGCGTGATTCGAAGCATTTCAAAACAAGATTTGCAATCAAATCAAATCAAATTCAGATCAAAATAAAATAAATATAATAAAAGAAAAGAGGAGATGAAGGAGAAGAAAATACCTTCCCCGGACTTCGAGGGCTCGTCCTTATCAGAACCGGTTCCTTTTTTCCTCTTCTGATTCAGGTGACGATCGGCCAGTTTTGTGGTAGTAGGGTGGTTGTTCACTAATTTTAGGTCTAAGTTTAGGTTTGTGGTGCAGGGTTGAGGGTTCTATCGGCATTTCTCTATCTCCCTAGTATTCTAGGGTTATATTTCTCAGATTTATCTCCCCTAAGGTTTCCCAAACTAAAGTTTTCAAAAAGTCTCACAACCAAAAATTTATAACTCTCTCTCTAGGTCTGTAACCATTATCCTCCCTTTTATGATCGTCTAAATGGCTTGATATGAGTGAGCGATTTGTTGGGGCAGAGTTATCCCATAACCAACAAATCCTTCAGTCAAACCAATCTCTTAATTTTTTAAAATTCAGATCGGACCGAAGAGCATAGTGTCACATGGCCAAATCATCCAAAAGATGACCATAAAAACACAAAAAATGATAAAAATGCGTTTTGGGAAAAACACAGCTGGTGTCGCCTAGGATAAACCTGGTCAAAATTGAAATTTTTTATTTGTGATGTGTAAAAAAGTGTTTTGTGAAGCTCTCAAAAAACATTGGGGTAAAAAATTATTGTTTTACTGATTTTAATGATTTTTTTCGTAAAATAGCACAATTGAAGAATGACTTGGGCGACATGCCTTGTGTCGCTTGGTGTCGACCAAAACAAAACTTGTCGAAATTGATGTTTTTCAATTTTTGTGTCTTCCTCACCCTCTTATGAAGCTCTCGAAGAAACTTTGGTTCAAAATAGAGTTTTTACTATTTTTCATGTTTGTTTTCGTAAAACAGCGCGTTTACTGGATTCCAGGTCAAAACAGGTGTCTGCTGAGTTCTAAGTTGGCATAATTGTTCCGGCTCACAAGGCAAGTTGTGTGACCTGTAGATTTTGAGTTTACTAGGAAAATTTGATCCTAAGGGTCTAGGAAAACAACAGAACTTGTCATATTTAAAGCGGGTGTCTACAGTTGCCCCTGTTTGACACTCCCTGTCCTTTGAGGGATAAGAGAGTGACAAAGAAGTAGACATGCTGTCGTTCCCTATCCTTCGAGGGGCAGGCAAACATGCACTACCCATCCTTCGAGGGATAGGTGAGTAGCAACAGTAGACTCTCTAACACTCCCTGTCCTTTGAGGGGGCAGGAGAAAGTCAAAGATGAATGTCATCCCGACATCACGTGGGCAGATGGCACACCAAGTATACTTCCAAGTCATTGCACTCCCATGCTCACCCACCTAGGGCATTTTCACCCTAGGGGTTTCAGTGTGCGGTGTCAGCGAGTTACATAAGCTTAAAACTCGAGGTGGATTTTATAGCCATGCCACTTGAAGTCAGGGTTTTCTCAGTTTGAAATTTTTAACCTTGGCAGTTTCTTTGATTTCCTTAATGGTTTCCTAAGGTTGTCTATAAGAAAAGGCCTTCTATAGAACGAGCCTTGTCTGATCAATTTCAAATAGAGAGGTGAGGCAGCAACATGGTAATCACGGCAACACGGTGTTCATCATACACGGCTGTCCAAGCTCCTTTGTTTTTTTACAAGTCCTATTAGAAAATTTTGAATGTAGGAAGGGATTTGAAACAGTACCCAGAGTAGGGATAAGCTACGATTTTAGCAAAGATATTAAAGTTTTTGAAAACACAAGACATATGGTGAAAATTTTGAAAAGGAAAAGATATCTCGATAAGCAATGTTGGTTAGCAGTTTCAACTCTTGTAACCAAAGAGCCCTCTAAGCAGTTTAGTGTCATGCAGCGATGGACGATACACCTGACCTTTTACGTTATATGGGGATAGACAGTGCCTGTCTCATCTCTTTTACGCCGCAGGAGTCTGACGTTGAACTGGATAACCTGACCTTTTACCTCATACGGGGCTAGACGTATTAGCTCAACTTTTTAACATCCCACAAGTTTGACGTGTTAGCTCGGTTTTTTAATGTCACATGACTATGACGTGTTAGCTTGGGTTTTTAACGGTGTACAAGTTTGACGATAGCTTGGTTTTTTAACGTCGCATGAGTTTGACGTGTTAGCTAGGGTTTTTAACGTCGCACGAGTTTGATGATCTGAATCCTGGTTGGTAATTTAGGCTCATGCCACTGTAGAGAAAAAGATTTTTCTGAAATTGGTTGGTAGTTAAGACTCATGCCACCGAGGAGCAAAAGGTTTTGGAATCGGTTGACAGTTTAAGCTCATGCCACCCAGGAGCATATGGAATTTTTTTTTTTTTTTGAAAGCTTGGTTTAATAAAAAAAAAGGGTTTTTGGAGAAAATATTTGGGCAACACGAGTAGTGTCGCCCTCATAGGCTGGGCGACACTAGGTGTGTTTCCCATAAAAATGTTTTTTATTATTATTATTTTTTTTTTTATTAAGTGATTGCTTCCCCTAATGTGAGGTCTTTCTCAACTTTGCCTCTATTATGGGGAGTTTGAAATTTTTTTATTTATTTCCGTTGTTTGGGGGTCTTTGCTAAGCTTGCCCTTGTAAATGTGCAATTTTATTCATCGAAGCATAGTAGAACACTTTCTTTGAACATACTCTTCAAACTAAATATTGACAAACTCAACCCCCTAGTTGTAGGGTCTTTGTCTCGAATTTCTGAATATTGGGTTGTTGTGTGCACGCACAAGGATGCGCTTGCCCCATTTTGCCTCAGGGGATCCAGTCGAGAGAAAAAACACTCCCAGACTAGCCAATTTCGTCATTGGTGAGTTCACCCATCTCCTATATGTGGTAGTTGGTAGTTCTACTCATACAACCAGGGAGTGCCTGGCTAGTTTCAAGCCTTCATAACAAGCATAAGAAGTTGGCTTCGAGAGAAAGGATAGATTGACTAACAGTTTAGCCTCATGTAGTGATGGAGGAAGTCCTTTTTAAAAGGGAAAACGTTTTGAAAATGGATGATTTTAACAGTTGATTTGAAAAGAATTTTCAAAAGAGATGGGCCTTGCAATTTCGCCACCTGTGGCCCCTTTGGTGGTGATTTCTTTATCATATTTTACCCAAAGATGATGAATGGATTTCCTAGTGGGATTGTGAGAACTCAAAAGGTCTCGAAGTTTACTTTTTACCTTTGGAGATTTCATCGTGTGCTTCAAGGGTTCATGGAGAGTTCTCTGGATTCTTGCTGGGCTTCCATCTTGAAGAGGTCTCGACGTTCTCCAAGGGTTCGTTGAAATCACTTCGATTTTCCATTCATGTCACCCTCCTAAATTTTTCTGAGTTGGTTCTGTTGGGAACCTGCAGGGTTTAAGAGAAGTCTTCATCCTCAGGGTCTACTTGTGCAGTATTATTGGAACTTGCAAATACGTATTTGTACTTGAATGTTTTGCATTGAAAGCTTCTTCTTGGAGATTTTATTCTCTTTTTCACCCATGATGCCTTTTCAGGCTTCACCACGTCCATTTTTTCATTTTTTTTATTTTTTTTATTTTTTTTTTGTGATGCCTTTTCGGGTTTTCACCTCGTTTTTTAACCCATTATGGGTAGTATTTTCTAAGATACACTGCATTAATGGGGTCATTGAGTTCGTACCCTTCCTGATTTTTTAGTTTATAAGAATTGCCTACATGCACTCGGGTAACCATGAATGGCCCCTCCCAATTAGGTTTGAACTTGCCAAAAGGGTGTAGATTTGCAGGAGTGTGGAAGATTTTCTTAAGTACCATGTTTCCTTCTCTGAATTGTCAAGGAACAAATTTTCTTTGGTATGCCATTTCGGTTCTACATTGGTAAGAAATGATGTTTTGTGTTGCTCGTAGTCATTTTTCATCCAAATTAATGAGGGTAGCGATTCGTGCTTCGACCTTTTGTTCCTCATCTAAATTTTTATGAATAAGGATTTGGAAAGATGGTATCTCATCCTCGATAGGTAGCACTGCTTCCATACCATACACCAATGAGTATGGGGTCATGCTAGAAGGAGTCTTCTCAATTGTCCGGTAGGCTCATAGAGCGTCATTTACCTTTTCGTGCCAATTGTTCCCGCCTTTTATTATTTTGTCTATGATTCTGAGAAGTCCTTTAGTTGTGTCTTTTGCTTGTGCATTTCCTTGAGAATAGTAATGTGTGGAGAATTTTTGTGTTATCCCAAACCTTTTGCACACCTTAGTGACCTTTTCATTTTTGAGATTGGATCCGTTGTAAGTGATGATTGACTCAAGAACTCCAACTCTGAATACAATGTTATTCTTTACGAATTGGGCAACAAGTTGGCCTTCAATGTTAACAAATGATGCAGCCTCTACCCATTTGGTGAAGTATTATGTAGATGTTAGTATAAAACGGTGGTCATTTGAGGCTTTCGATGATATCATTCCAATGATATCAAGACCCCACATGGCGAAGGGCCATACGGGCGGTCTTGACTTGAGTGATACGGATGGTGTATGGATGAGGTCTCCATAGAGTTGACATTTGGGACACCTCTTAACGAACTTTCAGCAGTTTTCAGTCATGGTGGTTCAGTAATAGGCTTGGCGCCTGATTTTTTGAGCTAAGGCGGCTACCCCAGAATGACCTCCTTCATTGTGCAACTTTGTCAGTACTTGGTCAATTTTTTGCTGATCGAGTCGCCGTAGAATGATGCCATCGAAGGATTTCTTGTACAGGAGGTCACCTCTTACTAAGAATCCCATCGAAAACCTTCAAAAGGCTTCTTTATCCTTTTTGGTGACTTCTTCAAGGTACAACCCATCTTTCAACTGCGACAGAACATCATAGAACCATGGCTTTGCCTTAGCTAGCGCATCTGAAGCCACAAGGGACACTTCCACTTCGTTCTCATTTTCTTGCTTTTTGTTTCTTTTTCAATCCTTGGTGAGGAAGGATCATGTTTGTTCCTGATATAAAATGACATTGTTGTGATTATGGAGGAATATCAACCATCGAAACAATGGTTACAAGGGTGTCTGCACACCGATTATTTTCCCTAGTTACATGTCGAAAGGTGATTTTCTTAAAATATGGAATCATCTTTTCCACCTTTTCTTTATAGGGTTTGAGCTTTTCTTCTTTCACTCTCCAAATCCCTTGAACTTGGTTTATGACAAGTAAGGAGTCACCAATCACTCGTATTTGCTGGATTTTCATTCCCATGGCCTTCTCAAGCCCAGCTATCAAGACTTCGTATTCAACAACGTTATTGGTTCATGGGAAATTCAATCTAATGGTCGTTAGCATGAAAATATTCTTAGGTGAGCATAGTATGACTCTTATACCTGACCCGTATTCATTCTTTGCACCGTTGAAGTATAGCTCCCAAATTGAGTCCTCAATTGTGAAGAGGTTCTCATCAGGGAGATCCATGTTTACGGGAATATTGTCTGGTAGTGCGTGTTCAGCTAAGTGGTCAATAATGGTTTGTCCTTTGATCGATTTTTTAGTGATATACTCGATCTCTAACTCGCTCAATAACATTCTCCACTTCGCCAAACGTCCGTTGAGGACTGGCCTCTCCATTAAGTACTTGAGTGGGTCAATTTTTTATATGAGCTTGACTGAATGAGATAAGACATAATGTCTTAGTCTCTGCATGACCCACATAAGTGTTAAGCAGTGTTTCTCCACATCCGTGTATCTTGTCTCATAGTTGACCATGGTTTTGCTAATATAGTATATCGTTTGTACTTTTCCATGGTCATTATATTATTCTAACATTGCCTCCATGGTCTTGTTTTTCACTGACATATATAGGAACATGGGTTTATCTGGACTAGGAGGACTAAGGATGGGAGGTTTGGAGAGGTACTCCTTGATTTGATCGAACGCTTCTTGACATTCATTGTCCCATATGAATGGGGTGTCCTTCTTAAGGAGGCTATTGAATGGTGCGCACTTATCCAGCAGTTGTGAAATGAAATGCCTTATGGCTTGTATGTGACCTTGAAGCCCACAGATTTCTCTGATGTTCCGAGGAGGAGGCATTTCAGTGATGGCTCGTATTTTGGATGGGTCCACCTCAATTCCTCTTTGGCTTACTATAAAGCCTAGTAGTTTGTCGGATTTAACTCCGAAGGCACATTTCTATGGATTGAGTTTGATTTGAAGTTTCCGAAGTCTTTCAAAAATGGTTATCAGCTTGGTGAGATGATCAGACTTGGTCTTTGACTTGACCAGAATGTCATCGACATAGTCTTTCATAATGGTGTGCATTAGATCGTGGAAGATGCTAGTCATTTCTCGTTGATAAGTTACTCCTACATTTTTTAGACCGAAGGGCATGAATTTGTAATAGTAGGTTCCTCATTGCGTTATGAATGACGTCTTGGTTTGATCTTCCTCTATCATGAGGATTTGGTTGTAACCCAAAACGTCGTCCATGAATGACAACATCTCATGAACTGCAGTGTTGTCAACTAAGGCATCTATGTTTAGTAATGGAAAGTTGTCTTTGGGATATGCCTTATTGAGGTCTCTGTAATCGGCACACACTCGGATCCTCCCGTCTTTCTTGGGTAGGACCACTATGTTGGCCAACCATTCTGAATAATCTACAAGAGTAATGAACCTCAACTTGAGCAATTTGTTGATTTCTTCTTTTATTTTGAGCTCGAGGTGGGTCTTTTGACATCGGAGTTTCTGCCTTACAGGCTTCGCCCCTTCGTTGAATATTAGGTGATGTTGCACTAATGTGGGATCTAGCCCTGGCATATCATCGAATGACCAGGAGAAGACATCACGATACTCCTTGAAAAAGGAAAATCATGTTTTTCAGCTCCTCAGAAGATAAGGAGGTTCCACTCTTAGTTAACCTTGGGTCATTCTCAGTTCCTAAGTTTACATCAATCGTCCCTTCGATGATAGCCATTGGGTCACAGTCGAACCTCTTCTTGAATTACTCAACATGAGAAGTAAGTTCATCAAGTTGAAAGATTTTTTCAGACTCTTGACTCTCTTGATCTTCATCTTGATCGTCAAATTCATCGTCTTGGGTATTATGCACCGTTATTAGGCTATCTTGAACATTTGCCGTTAACTTTATCATGTTTTGAATTTTCACCGATTTTTGAAAAATTCGAAAAGGTGTCCCTTACGGGACTCGAGTGAGAAATGTTGGGGACTGGACGCACAGGAAGGTTAGATGGCCACATCGTGCCTATTTATTCTTTGGCACCAGGACTTAAAGGTTCTGCTGGTATGCTTCCAGTGATTCTCGAAATAAAGGAATGATCGACCAATTCCGTGCCTGGGTTGGTGTTGGTCGAAGAGCACCATTGGCTATGTCAGAGCCAACTGTGCACACCTCCCCCAGATCTAGGTTAGCAAATAAGTCTTCAATTCGTAGTCCTTGTGTGTGCTGAGATGCAGAAGAGGGATTATCCCTTGTTGGGGATTCGAGGATCACTTTTGGCCGTTTTGACGGACAGGCATCTGGAGGATCGAGGCTTTGAATGCCCCCTGATATGAAGCACGGAGGGCTTGAAGGCTTTATTCATATTTGAAATAGGTTGAGAGTATACCCAAGCCCTCTTCGATCCCCTTTTCCAGTTTTGGCTTCAGCTAATGCAGAACTCGCTTCCTTTATGCCTTGCTCTTGACTTCCCAAACCATAACCATGTGGGAAGCCTAGGGAGAGGAGCATGTGCCAGGCTTTGAGGGACCCGAAACCGTATCGATGTTGGCATTGGATAATCTCCTCCATCGATGCAGAAGTTCGCAAAATTTGAGGAACAGGGTCGTCAGCCTCTTGGAGTAAGGTCGCACAATCCGCTTGCTCAAAGGAAGCGAGCAGGATTTCCTCGAGCTCGACCCCTACGGCTAGCTTTCCGAAATGTATGTTAGGATTAAGAAAAGAAAGGGGTTCAGTACATACATTCGCGATGCCATTTTTCGTTTGAAATTTGAGGCATTGATGGAGCATGGAGGCGATCACAAGGTTTTTGTGGAGCCAAGGTCTTCATAGCAGCATGTTGAAAGAAGGTTTTAGGTCCAAGACATTAAACTTTAATGGCTGAATGGTGGGGCCAATCTTGGGTGTGAGAGGCAATATGCCCATAGCCTTCCTCTTGGTCCCATCATATGTAGCGATAATTAATTGACATGGTTCGAAGTCATCCGGGCTTTTGCCTATCTGCTTCACCGTTTTCATAGGGCCTATATTCAGGGATGCCCCATTATCAACCAGCACTCTCCTTATCTCCTATCCTTTTAGGAAAATAGTGATATGAAGAGGTTGGACATGCAAGCAATTGACATTAGTCGGGATGGCATCATTTGTGAATATGGCTGGCGTTGGTGCCATTAGTTGGTTGATCATCCCGCAAAACTCATCTAGTTGTGTGTTGTTCGGGATGTGGGTCTTAGCAAGGACCTTTTCAATTTTCCCTCTATGTGTCAGCGAATTCGCACGCTGCTCTAAGATGGAGATTTGATCCTGGATCTTCCCGAGATGAGTAGGTAGATCATAGATGGTTGTGGATCCTTGAGGGTTTTTATTAGGTTCATGATCTGCAACCCCAGCTAGTGGTTTGGCTATTGAAGTGGCTCCCATTCTTTCATCAAGAGTGTCCGCCATCATTTGGATGGGTTTGAACACTCGACCTCTTCGGGTTAAGGAATCGACTTCACCAGCCTGAAGCTTGATAGGGTCAACCATAGTGAGAGTAATGGGAGACCTCGGGGGTGTTAGCCCGTTGTTGGGAAGATGATCCCGTTTCATAAGATTTAACCATGTCAATCTCAAGGGCATCAACTTTGTCATATTGGTCCCACTTAGGAGGATCATCGGAGTTCGGGGACAAAGTGTTTCCTCTAAGAAGACTCAAAAGATATTCTTCAACTTCTTGGAGATGATGATCACAAGCAAATATGAATTGGCTGGGATCATCTCCTTCATCTCCATTTTCAATCATGTGAATGATAACATCCTCCTTTGAGTTACTCGGAGCTCCTAGTTCTTCGGTCGTTGTGGCTGTATTTTTGGGGAGAAGGTTTGTGAAGATACCTATCTTCTGATTAGGTTCTTCAATAGGTTGATTTCTTGGTTCGAAAGTGATGTCGCCCCTATTATTCAACCCTTGAATCACCCGCTTCAAGTAGAAACAATTTTGGGTATCATGGGCATTGTTTCTATGCCACTTGCACCATTTGTTCTTATCCTTAACCTCAAATGGTGGTTCAGATGGTGGTGGGAGTTGAACCATGTTATTCTTCAAGAGTAACTCTGGCATGTTTTCTAACGGGTCATTGAGAGGATTGAAGTTGTCCTCTCACTTTCGATTGTTATTTTGAGAGTTAGCTCTAGGCTGACCCCTTCAATTTGATTCCTATTATTGTGTTGGGTGGCTAGACCCTGAGCCGGTCTGTTAACGACAATTTCGTTAACCTGATTGGAAGCTTTCCCTCTGTTGTTGCTCTTATTTTTATTCTAGGGAGTCGTGATGAGTTTGTTGCGCCACCTATTTGATCATGGAGTCAAAAGAGTGGGGGATAAGTCCCTTGCTAAAGAAGGTCCTATATTCAGGAGCTTCATTTTCTTAGGCCATAGAGATTTTAGCTACGTGCGTTAGTGGACATTCAATGACTTGCATCGCCTCCTCGTAGAATCGACCGATAAAATCCTTGAAGGATTCTTCTAGGTTTTGTTTGGTTGTGTTAAGCTCGCCCAGGAAAAGTGATCTTGGTGTCAACCCATGATAATAAGAGACGAACTAGTTAAACATTTCGTCTGAAGTTATCTGTGGTTGAGCGGTCATTATTCTCTGATGCCAGTTTAAAGCCTCACCAGTCAAAGTTTGTGAAAACAGAGCCTTCAACTGGTTAGGCCGGTCTCGCAAGGCTTGGACAAAGAGGAGGTACGTGTTGACATGAATATCTGGGTCATTCTTCCCATTGAATTTGTTTTTAAACTCTGGGATGACAAACCAAAGGGGAAGGTCTTCCATGCCTCCAAGGGTCTCATGAACATAGGCCTTTGAGGGCAGGATTTCATGCATTCCCATCCTTACAAGCAAATCTTGAATCGTTTTTAAGGTGCCTTATTGTTGAGTATTTGGCGTGACAGTTAGCCCACTAGTCGGTGGGTTCCCAAGCATAGACTAATGAGTCAAGACTTGGGGTAGATGTTGACCTGCTTGGGCCCGTGATGGATGAGTCGTGGTTACCATGGCAATTTGACACATTTGTCCTTGAGGGGCGTACTGACCCATAAGTATCGCCACCAGTTACGAAAACTGCACGGTTGGTTGGACCGGATACGCAAGAGGGACTGTTTGAAGAATTGGTTGAATCGGTTGTGCTATGGTTTGACCTATGCTATTGGGTTGGTTTTGGACCAACTCATGAATTGGGGCATGAACTGTGTAACCTAAGTCCACTAGACATTTGAGGGCAGCCCGGATGCCTGCCTCACCTAAGGGTTGGTCTAGATTGATGCCTCAGCTGCGTACAGTGTTCAAGACATCGTGGGCCGTACTACAGTGGCTTGAGGTTGGATTGGATCTCCTAGACCTAGGTGGGTTTTGGTTCTGAGACCGCTGCATCTCTGGGTTATCTTGGGTCAAGTAGTCGGAATTGACGTTAGATGCCGCATGAACTTCTTCCCTCGCAAGGCTCCTGCTCTGGTTGCCTCCTACTATGGCTACGCAAGGTTCCCTGTAGGACAATGCCCGGTTAGACCCCTGACTGTTCAATGTTTTTCAAGCAGAGCCAATTTTTTGGACCATACAGAGCTCAAGGTTTGGAGTAGATCCCTGGGATTCGACTTCTAATTGAAGACCTGGACGATAAATAATGGATTGGCCTGAGCTCTAACTGTAATCCCAAGGGATGCGGAATACTAGTCCCTTGGTTTGGGAAGGTTCGGTTTAGAGTCAGCCATGGAGCGGTAATCATATTCGCCTTGGGAACCCTAGATGATAATTTTCTTTAGCCGGGTTTTAGAGTCTAGGCTTAAGTAAGATCTAAACTCAATGACCTAGGGCAGAGCCAGCTTGACTCTAGGGGCAAAACCTTAACTAAGACAAAGGCTAAGACTAGCCCAGAATCTAGACTTGATAGACTCAGTGGGTTTTGGTTCATACCCTAAACTAGAGTAAGCCTAGTCTAGCTCTAGAGGCTACACTAAACTTAGACCTATGCTAGAACCTAGACTAAGATCTAGACTAGATGGGTGAGAGTCTCGGCTCGGACCAAGAGTGGGTCTAGGTTCGGACCCGGGTGTGAGCCTGGTTCGGACTTGGACTGAGCTGGGTATAAGCTTGAACTTGGACCCAGAGAAATTTAATGATTAGACTAGGTGTGGAACTGGACTGGATCAAAGAGAGCTATGAATGAGCCTTCGGCTAGGACCAAGAGGGGGCCTAGGTTTAAGCCTGGGTGTGAACCTGGTTCGGACTTGGGCTAGGTTGAGTACAAGCTAGGACTTAGACACAGAGAGTTTTGATGATTAGACTAGACGTGGACCTGGACTGGATCAAAGATGAGCTAGGAACGAGCCTTTGGCTAGGACCAAGAGAGGGCCTAGGTTCTGACCTAGGTGAAACCAGGTTCGAACTTGGGCTAGGCTAGGTATAAGCCTAAACTTAGACCCAGAAGCTTTAGCTCAGACCCAAAGTGGGTCCGGACTGGAATCTAAGATTAACCGATCAGGAATAAGGAAGCAAGTACACAAAAACATTTGACTTAGTCTGATTTTGGGTAGGTTTGGCTTGAGAGTGGGTTCCTAACTATTAAAATGTGGCTAGGCTGATATAGGTCCCCACATACGTCCTGGTCTTCTGTTATAGGATGTTCACTAGGTCCTACTATACGCGGAGTTGCTTTGACCCAAAGGATTACGGAGGGGTTCTCACAATTAAAGTCACGCAAATCCCAACCACCACGACTCTCAAAGCTAGGTTCCCCTCACGCCGTTAACGCAGATTTTGGGGATTTTCAAAAAATTTATTTTCTGGTTTTCTAGGATTCCCGGTCTGTGTGTGCTTGACTGTGTAAAGAAGCACGCAAATTAAAATAAAGTCAAGCACACAATAAGAAAGAAAACAACTGAGCACTCGGCGTTGATCGCGCCTAGCGATGCATGCTTCAAGGTGAAACTCGCTCGAGGCACAATATAAATAGAGGGGTGAGGAACCCCTACGAATGTATGGTCAAAGTAGTGAAAGCAGATATAGTCCGTGCTAAGTCGAGCGTGACTCGAGTAGAGGATGACTCGAACGGGGCAAGGTTCAGGGAGGGTGAAAGAAACCGTCAATCAGTTTTATATATATATATATATATATATTTCTTTTAAATTTGATGAGAAATAATTAAACTAAGCATGATGAAATCAAGGAAAAAAATAACTCAACCAAAATTAACTAACCAAAATGAAATTAGAAAGTCAAGATTAGAGCAGACCTACCTAAAGAAAAATATTTTTTTGGTATTTCTAAAAATTTTATTTTAAGTTAAACATTTGTGGGAATTAACATAAGAGTCTCTAGAAGAGACTTGCAGAGTTTTAGAAAAATCTGAGACATTTTATTTTGGCCAACACAGGGCGTGTCCCCCGAGTGACACAGGGTGTGTCGCTCGAGCGACATAGGGCCTGTCGCCCGAGCTACACAGGTAGTGTTGCCCTTGTAAGCAGGGCGACACATGGGCGACACCAGGTGTGTCGCCCAAAACAATATTTTTATTTTATTTTATTTTTTATTTTGATGATGGATTTTGATTCAATGAAACTAATTTAAACTATCAGAATCAATAAAAACAATTTTTTTGATGAAATAAATTAAAATAACTGGAAAACAGGGATGTTCAGATAGGACGAATCTATATCGAGTAAAATATTTTTTTCGTATTTTGAAAAATTTTATTTTGATATGAAAATTAGTGATAAGACTTCAGAGAGGTTCTATAACAGATTTACAAATTTTCAGCCAAATAAAAAATGTATTGGTTTGGGCGACAAAGAACGTGGGTAGTGTCGCCTAGGCGACACCAAGAGTGTCGCACAAACAAATATATTTTTCTTATTGTTTTATATTTTCTCCTTCTAGATAATAATAAAATAAGCTGCATTTAAAATTTAAGAAATAACAAATAAAATATTTTGATGAGAATAAATTAAAATAAAGCGACATGAGGGGACTGCAGATCTAACAGAAAAATATTTGTTTTGTATTTTTAAATATTTTATTTTGACTTGAATGTTTTTTTTCATTCCCCGGAAATCCTTTTGGACACTTCTAAAATTTCAAAATATTTTGAAATTTTTGAAATTTTGATGCTCGGATCACGCTCGATGGCCCCACGGTGGGAGCCAAACTGTTTATAGCACAAAATCGAGCGATCAAATGATGTAGATCACCCTGATCAGACATTTCAAACTGATAAAAAATAAATGAAAATTTATGATAGAGAAAGTGGGAACAATCGAATTCAAATCTGAGATCGGATCTGCCTAGAAATGAGCAGGCCTGCTCTCAGATCTGTGGCGGAGCCAGCGTGATCTGAAGCATTTCAAAACAATATTTTCAATAAAAAAAATCAAATCCAGATCAAAATAAAATAAATACAATAAAAGAAAAGAGAATATGAAGGAGAAGAAAATACCGAACCGGGCCGGATGTCCCGGGCTTCCCGAGCCTTAGAGGGCTCGTCTATATCAAAACAGGTTCCTTTTTGCCTCTTCTGATTTAGAGGATGGTCAGGAATTTTTGTGGTAGTAGGGTGGTTGTGCCCGAATTTTAGGTCTAAGTTTAGGTTTGAGTTGCAGGGTTGAGGGTTCTCTCCGTATCTCCTTGTCTCGTTAGTAGTCTAGGGTTATATCTCTTAGATATATCTCCCATACGGTTTCCCAGCCTAATGTTTTCTAAAATTCTCGTAACCCAAAATTTCTAACTCTCTCTCTCCAGGTTTGTAACCATCTTCCTCCTTTTTATGGTCATCGAAATGGGTAGATATGAGCAAGGGATTTGTTGGGGCAGAGCTATCCTGTAAGCAACAAATCCTTTGGTCAAACCAATCCTTCAATTTTTTTAAAATTTAGATCTAAAAAATGCGGATAGTGTCACATGGCTAAATCACCCAAAATATGACCATAAAAACACAAAAAAGGATAAAAACGCGTCTGGGCGACATGGGTCGTGTTGCCCAGATCTAGGAGACATGGCTGGTGTCGCTTGGGAGAGATGCCTAGTGTCATGTAGGGTAAAACTAGTCAAATCCAAATTTTTTTTGATTGATCTGGGTAAAAATGTGTCTTTTGAAGCTCTCAGAAAAAGTTTGGGTCAAAACAGAGTATTTTACTATTTTTAATGAATTTTTCCGTAAAACAGCGCAATTACAAGATTACTTGGGCGACATGCCCTGTGTCGCCTGGGAGACCACCTCCTATCGCCCAAACCAAAACTTGTCTAAATTAATATTTTAAAATTTTCTGTCTTCCCCAGACTCTTATAAATCTTTCAAATAAAATATTTGTCAAAATGGATTTTTTTACTATTTTTAATGATTGTTTCCGTAAAACAACGTGTTTATTGGATTCCGGGTCAAACAGGCATCTGCTGGGTTCTGGGCTGGCAGAATGGTTCCGGCTCACAAGGTAAGTTGTGTGACCTATGGATTTTGGGTTTATTAGGCTAATTTGATTCTAATGGTTTAAGAAAACCATATAACTTACTAGATTTAAAGCGGGTGTCTACAACCACATGACTTAAAACTGCATACCCATCGTCCGAGCTACAAGACCCTAAAACTATAACGCACGGCACGAAAAATTGTCCATACACATATCTCTAACGGAGAGATGGGCCACCTATTCTCTAAAGGTGTACTTTAACACCCCCAATGGAGTTAGATGCATTCAAGGGTCGTTCCCACCCCTTTAATCCTCAATAGGTTTGTTTCGCACCAACATTCCACTGAGAGTCGCATGTTAATGTGACCCACTATCCCTAGGGAGTCAAGGGCATTCTTATCCCTTCAACCCTCAGTAAGGTTCATCTGTGCTCTGGTCTGTCATTCTCAATAGAGTTACATCCATATCATTAGTCATTATCCCCGTACAGTCACACTGGCCCTCCTAATCCTCGGTGAGGTCCCTTCCGCTTGCCACTCCTTGTAAGGTTGTTATCATTATCTAAACCTCTCTGCTTGTGTGTAGCCTTAACTATCTTTATCCTTAGGAGTCAGATAGCTATCCATAGACCTATCCCCCATGCAGCTTCTCCTACATGGTGTCCCACACTTTGGTCCATATTGCATGACCTTAAGCTGCGCAGCTCTGGTCCATGCTGCATGACTTTAAACTACACAACCATAGTCCTAATTACATGACTTTAAACTGCACAGCACTAGTCCATGCTACATGACTTTAAACTGCACAAGCCACGGTCCAAACTATATGACCTTCAACTATAGCGGAGGTCTAGTTGCACGACCATAAACTGCACGGTCCTAGTCGCATGACTTTAAACTACATAACCACGATCCAAGCTATATGACCTTAAACCATAGTGCATGTCTTGGCCGCATGACGTTAAACTGCTTTGCCCAGGTCCCGAGGCATGACCTTAAATGTGCCCACACATACGCGCACACCCCCTTTACGTGCATCTTCATGCATGCCTTCCCTAACTGACCCGCTCGTGTGCGCGCACTACCTTCATTACCTCCCCAGTGAGTCCACATACGAATATACGCCCTTTATGTGCATCTTCACGTGCGCCTTCCCTAACCGACCCGTTCGTGTGTGCACACCATCCATCATTCCCTCTGTGAGTCTTACCCTTGCTCACGAAACGGCGAAACATTTCACAATCCATATTCGCCATCAATAAGTGGGTCACCATTCTTCAACACCATTCTCCCTTCATAAGTAGCCTTGTGCCATCTTGCTAAAGTGAGTCGTAACTACCACCATACTCACTCCATGGCCTCTACAGATTGCCATTCATCACCATCACAGTCCAGCTGTATGACCCTAAACTATAGTACACGTCCTGACAACATAACATTAAAAGACTTCGCACAGGTCTTGAAGGCACAACCCTAAACACACCTTCACACAAAAAATGGGCATGGTATAGACTTGAATAAGGGAACACCATGAGTAAAAATGGTAGACAGGCATGGTCACGAAACCATGAGTAAAAGAGTTCCATGGAAAACAAAACCCAGCGGTGAAAACCCCAAAAGGACATCGTGAGTAAAAACAGATGAAAAGGGTGGACACGGCCTCAAGGTCATGGGTAAAAGAGCCCCAAAAACAAAGGAAATTGGTGAAAACCATCTCTAAGACGCCACTACCCATATTCACGTGAAAACACACCAAAGGGCGCTTGGACCAACGAAGCTGGTTGATGCACAACCGCCGTCTCAGCCAACATTCAATTTCCAAACATGTCATAAGCCTGGTTAATGAGGTCCACCTAAAATCCTCAAATTCCAGCATCCAGTCACAACACAAATTGGCTCATCAGGGAGTGAGAGCTGCATAAGATCTTCCACATTTCAACATCAACAACAACAAGAGTCCTTGAGGGTAAGGATGATGACAAAGGGATCCCTCCAAAACGCTAAAGACCAACATGAAGGCAAGAAATTGATGAAGCTAGAGTCTAACCTGCTAGAGTCTTCAAGGTATTCCTTGCCTAAAACCCCTAGCCAATAATGGCCCAGACTTTCGGGTAGGTCAAAAGCCCCCTACTAGACTCCACTACAAGGGACCTATAAAGATATCCCGAACATCAAAAGTAAACCTGATGTAGTAGTGAACAATGTTGACCAAAGGATCATAGCAGTTGCCTTTAGATAGGCCTGATTGTGTCCGAGGAGGTCCCTACAAAGGCCTCATGCTTCAGAATCGCAGATAGTCCCTCGAGGGTGAGGACTTTGATAGGATCCCTCAAACTTCCCGAATGATTGCATTTCTAAATTATCGCGAATCACAACATTCGGTTGGGCATGCTGTTGGAAGATATTTTTCATCATCATGGGGCCCTCGCTTAATAAAAGCCTAGCAAATAGTGGAAATCTCGACAGTCTCAGAATAGCCCTCAAACTAGCCAAGATCTTCATGAGTACTCTCAAAATTTTTTTACCACGTTTCATTACATTCCGACATGTCTAAGGCAGTGCAGACTGAGAAACAATTCTGACAAAATCAGCCTCTAGCACCCTGAAATGGACCCTATAATTAGAGTTATATTTTTGGTATATCAATTTACTGTAGGACTACCACCAATGGATCCGGAACTGTTGAAAACCCCTAGGGGTCAAATTTCAGCTTGAACGGACACTCCAGGAAGACGTTATAGGAAAAAGAGTGAAACAGGAGGAGCCGCACGCTATTTCCATGTGGCCACCCTGCAACTCCACACCATCGAAGGGACAGTCACGATCAATGACTTTTGATGCTCATATCTCACTCGTCTAAGGTCGGATCAAGTCCAAATTTTGTGAATGTATTCATCTCATCAAGATGAGCGTTTTGATATGTGGCATGCCTCATCACGACCTTCGAGCGAAAAGAAAAGCTAGAGATAAGTTGCTCATAAGTGAAGAAAGTGCAGGAAAATCAACAACATCATGCCTCGCTTGAGAGGCCAAATCACGTCGATTGTGATCCCGATCGACGTGAGATCAATTCCAGCGCATACGTAAGGTCTCGAGCTATCTCGGACCCAAATCTCGTGCATGATGAATGGTCAGATTCTGCACACAAAGCCGACAAAGAGACTGTAAATTTCGTCGCCAGAATTTCAGATTCCGACCAAAATTCGAAAGTTGGAAAATCTTCGTTCGGGCCTGGAATCGAGATGCGCTTGTTGCCATCCGATCATAACGACAGTGTGATCCAATGAAGAAATAACTAAAAAACATCAAGGAATGAGGACACTTTCAATCCGAAGTTTCAAGACCCATTCAAATTTCAAGTCACATGATCATGCACTAAAAACATGATTCATGTCTCGAAGTTGGTATCAAAAGGATCACCATGCCAAGCCTTACAAGAAAACAATCATCTTTCGATCAACCGGGCATCAGAACGACCCCGGATCATCCTTGAAAAATCATGCACGTTCTAGGGCATCACAGAGACTGTTCTGAAATTCCACAAATTGTTAAGAAGGGGAAAATCTGTCATTTTGCACCATATTTTATAATTTCTTTTAATTCAATGTAATCATAATTTCTAGAAATTAGAGATACTTTTGAACGTCCACCCATGTTTGGGGTAAATTCTATATATATACCATGTACCATCATTATACGTTGGAGGCAATACACACAAACACACAGATTACACATAGAGAGAGTTTTTACTAAATAATGTTTCTCTTTCTTTTCATTGTTGGGTCATGTTTGGAGAGAGAGTAAGGTGAGAGAAACTTTTGGACCGGTACCCCTAGGCTCAAGGTAAACCTTCTCTCTCTTTGCTTCTTTTCTTCTTCTCTCTCTTCCTCTCCTTCTTCTTCCACTTCTTCGTATGAGATCCCCTCAGAGGTCATGCATGGTAGTGGCAGTGCTGTGCATGCCTCTCCTGTGGTCTCACAAGTCATGCATGACGATGCTAGTACCATACGCGAGCCTCTTTCTCCTTTTGTTCGTCCATCTTCACCCCCAAACGAGGCTTGCAGATAGCGCTGCTCATCGTCATCCATAGACGCGTCCTCGATACCTCAGTGAAGAGCCCAGATGGCAAAAGCTATTGCTGGCCGTAGGGGCCGTTGCGGACCTATCGTAGACGACGATGCCTGTTGTCGCCCACGAGAGGTCTCGGTAATGCCTATAGCCGCCCCGAGCTTTCTTCGCGTGTGCGATGTCTATTGCCGTCCGCGAGCCTCCTTTGTGTGTTCAGTGCTTATCGCAGCCCCCCCTGACATCCCAATCCTACCATCGTGCACCTCATGAGAACTATCACCGTGCTTTGCAAACGGCTATTACATCGAGCTTCAAAAATGACTATTGCTGCCCGCATCACGAGAGGGTATCGCTCCCCATGCGGGGCTGTGCTACCTTCTTTTGCTGCCAACAACAATGTCTAGTGCCATCTATAGTTCCCTGCTTCACCTCATGTCGTGATCAGTAGTGTCTAGAGCTGTCTAAGGGCCGTGACACCGTTACTCCACGTCGTTGGTGGCGACGCCTAGCACCAGCAGAAGTCAATCTCTTCGCCATCTCGTGCCTTCTCTTCATTCTCTCCTCTTCTCACTTGATTGAGGCTTGACCTAGCCTAGCACCACCATATCGACCTCGATTTTCAGTAGTCTTGCCGCCGTGCGAGTCCTAAGTACCGTGCCCCTCTTGCGACCACTCTGATTCCGTCACTATCCGGCTACCAAGCCAGTGTCGTCCCTTCATCAAGTTTGCTCATCTTTTTAGCCTTTGCTCGAAACTTCCACTCCATCATCCTAACCCCTCACATTCTGATCCACACAAATGTGCATTACGCTAAAACAAGGGTGGGTCACTTCGACCCACTTGGCTTGCAAATTAATCATAGAAGTGTTGTACAGAAAAACAACAAGATTATAGGTCAAGGGAGGCGTTTCTGAACCAGCTAAAGTAGCTGGGGGCTTTCCGACGTGATCTAAGAGGGCACCCACGCGAGGTAGCCCAAGTAAGTTCTGA
>NW_006499364.1:3433812-3534540 GCF_000471905.2 Amborella trichopoda
GAGAGCAATCTCAAATCCCGGGTTCACTAGAAACCCGAGATAGCACTGCCAGATCATCTAGATTTGAAGGCCGAGATCGAGGCACCTAACAAATGGACAGTGTCATATTCCTACATTTCGGGGCATAACTCTCAATCTACAGGGAATCTAAGAATTAGTTCAACATAAAACTCTAAGCTTATTCATAAATATTTCAAATGGTGATATGTTGAAGATGTTTGGACATCATTCATAGGTCAAATGATCGGTGCAAAATAGGTGACAATTGCTTGAAATCCCAGCAACTATGAACAATGACATACCCCTACTATTTGGGGCATATCTCCTAACCCATATGTAATTTTAACATGGTATAAAAAGAAAAATTGAAATATAGGAGCATATCTTTCATTAAAAACCAATTTGGTCCCATTTGGATACCATTTAGTTACTGAATAATTCAATGCAAGAACAGTCACAGTTTTGGAAATTCTCATTCTCAAGTTAACATGCTTTAAAGAACACTTAATGTTTCACAAACCAATACAATTCTTTATACAAAACCTTGTTCATATTAAAGTAGTTTTACAAGTAATTAAATTCACAAATTCCCTCAAAAATCAAGATCATTACAGTACTTAAACAATCATGGCATGTAGAAGCACAAATATGGAATTTCAAGCTCATTTTAACCTATTCACATCCATACCTCTCATACTACCATTTTACCCACTTTCATGACTTAAAATTTAATTGTTTCTAAATCAAGTGATCCATGGTAACTAAACCCACTTACATGTGCTCACGAAGCCTTCAAATCTTTACTCGCAGGCCACTTCAAGCTTCAAGTGGTGGTTTCCTAAAGGGCACAGCCACAGGTTCAATCTAAGCTCTAGAGAGAGAAAGTATGAGAGAAAAAAAAAGGCAAATTACAGTGGGGTGGAAGGGGAGAGGGCTTAAGTACTTGAGGTAGGTGGGATCCACTGTGGCTGAACGTGGGTGGCGCTGACACATACTGCACTGATCGGCGCGGCGCTTATAGGTACGACACTGACAAGTGCGACGCTGACATCTACGACAACAGTCAAATCTCCTCTTTTCACTCGCGGCGCTACGCATGCACGACGTTTCCTTCCCTTCATGCCAACGATGCTCCTTTGACATGTGCTGCGTTGCTCCCATGTATGCGCGACATTATCTCTTCTTCATGCGCGACGCTACTCTTTTATGCGTGCGGCATTGCTCTCTTACACACGCGGTGTTACTCTGATGCACGCACGGCGTTGCCTCTTCTTCATGCGCGGCGCTCCTCTTTTATTCGTGCGGCATTTCTCTCTTCCACACGCGGCATTACTCCCATGCACGCACAGCGTTACCTCTTCTTCCTGTGCAACGCTACTCTTTTATGCATGCAGCATTTTTCTTCTACACACATGGCGTTACTCCCATGCACGTGCAGTGTATCCTCTTCTTTAGTCTATTCTTTTTTCTTCCCACGTGGCATTGTCCTCTCTCTCTCCTCCTCGTCCATGTATTTGTCATCTGCGGATTTAAGTCGACGACACATACGGCACCATCTTTTCGTTCATCTGACCGTGTTGCCGTGCGGATCTCATGCCCAGGAAAATTTGGAGTCCTTACATCATCCCCCCTTAAAAAAGGATTTTGTCCCCAAAATCATTCATACGAAACCAAACAATAGGGGGAGGGTACCCATATACTTACTACTGCCTAATACAACTGTCTACAAAACATACTTAACAGCTCATAGCCTATACTCAAAGTGTTATGTACTAACAAATTAGATACCATATCATTCCAGTCATGTAGACATTAATAAGTAAACATTAAGTGGACTGAGTCATTCAACCACAAGCAATCTCAACAGATCGGCTACTACCAGCTGACTCACTGGTATCTATCTTCAAGTCAAGTTCGATTATACTCACAAGGAAGGCACCTTACTAGTATCGATTACCTAATTAGGTCCTATAATACCTCCAAAGCAGACACCATATTATTATCAATCATGAAACACACTCAGAGTAGGTACCAAAATCAAGGCCCTACAATACGCCCAAAGCATGCACCACAGAATCACAAGGTCAGGCCTTGGAATATGCTCAAAGCAGGCACCTTACCGATATCACAACGTCAGGTCCTGCAATACACTCAAAGCAGACACCTCACTGGTGTCAATCATGGCCATGCAATACACTCAAAGAATGCACTATAGAATCACAAGGTTAGGCCCTACAATACGCTCAAAGCAGGCACCTTATCGATATCACAAATTCAGATCCTACAATATGCTCAAAGCAGGCACCTCACTGGTGTCAATCATGGCCATACAATGCACTAAAAGCATGTCCATGTAATCGCACAACACTTGTTGCATTCATACCATATTTCATACATCATAAGATTTTCCACACAGGGTATATCATATAGTAATTATCACTTCAATCACATGGCACTTATTAGTTCCTATACAAATGGGGCAAGTCACACCCCTCATAAAACACCCTCAACACTGTTGTCATATTAAAACAGTCTCCACAGAATCCACATCAGTTTGCTCACAACTTAAGCACAGTCAAGCAATGAAGGTTTAAATTCTATTAAACATCCAAAATATGGTGCTACAGCAGCAGTGAGAGGAAACAAAGTCAAACAAAAATTTGGATTCTATACTACAATCAAAGGAATACCTTTATTCTCTGAAGTCGAGGCCTTAGCTCCTTCCCCATCAAGTGCAAAGGCCCGACCCTGCGTCTTTGGTTTAGAATCGTCCTTCAATGTCCGACAGTCTCTAATCAGGTAGCCCGACTGGTCAGATGCCTTGATCTCACCTCCCCGGATTTAGGTGATCAGGTGACATGTATCTCAGGTTCGGAAGACCCAGGACCTAAGACCGCTCTCTCGAGAACCTTGTTCACATAACAAGGGTAGGTGCCCAATTAGTGAGAGGAATTTTAAACGTGAGGTGGGGACAGACCTCACTCAGGTCCATGATTTACTCAGGCTAACTCACGCCGGTGCCCTCTTAGATCACAACAAAAAGCCCCCCAGCTATTTTAGCTGGTTGGGAATCACATCACTTGACCTGCAATCTCCTTGTTTTCTACACAACTCTGTCATGGTTAATTTGCAAGACAAGTGTGCCGAGGGACCTGCCCTTGTCTTAGGGCAATGCACATTCATATGGCAGAGAAGGTGAGAAGTTAGAGTGATGAAGAAGGGGATTTGAATAAAAAGAGAAAAGAGAAGAGGACTTGACATGCGGACGAGACTAGCATGATAGCTGGACCAGTACAATGACCGACTCAGGGTGGTGGCAAGATGAACATGGTAACTCAAACCGGCACGACGACAATACTACTCGAAACCAAAGCTGATATGAATGTTCTAATCTGGTTTAGTAGCAAGACGAGCTTGGTACTCAGGACCAACACTATAACAATACTGCTCGACAGCCACACTGCTATGACAGTGCTAGATTGAGTCTATCATTTAGTTAAGAGAGAAGAGAAGAAAAGAGAACGAAGAGAAGGCACGAGATGACGAAGGAGGAAGGTCCCAGCGGCATTACACATCGCCTCCCACAATCGTGGAGTAACAATGTCGCGGCCCCTGGATGACGTTTGACACTGCTGCTTGTGGCCAAAGGGAGAGCAATGAACTACAGACGACGTTAACCATCATCGTGGGCAACAAGGAGAAGGAAGCACGACCCTTCGTGGGCCGCAATAAGTATTGCCGTTTGTGATTGGAAAGAGCGCGCAAAAGAAGTCGACAGATGACAATAGGCATCGCCACGACCCTTTGCCGACGGAAATAGGTATCGCCATCTACGATAGGCACAGGGTGCAAGAGAAGCCCACAGACGACGATAGGCGCAAAACGCATGAAAGAAGCTTGCGGACGGCAATAGGTATAGAGCACATGAAAGAAGTTTGTGGACGGTGATCGGTACTGAGCCCACGAAAGAAGCTTATAGATGGCGATAGGTACAAATCGCACGAAAGAAGCTTGTAAATGGCTATAGGCATTGCCAGAACCCTTCATAGGGGACGATAAGAATCGCCGTCCATGATAGGCACCCAATAGGGTGACACCCCAGCGGGCAGCGATGGGCAGTGCTGTCTGCAACCCATGATAAGAGAGATGGTTTGCGGTCGGCGATACACATCGCTGTGTGCAAACCATGTTTTGAGGAAAAGAGACGAAAAAAGAGAAGGAGATTGGGGCTCGCACATGACACTGCCATTGCAATGCACGATCTGTGAAGTCACAAGAGCAGGGGAGAAAGAAAGAGGCATGCATGACACTGCCACCACCATGCATGGCCTCTGAGAAAAACTCAGACGAAGAAGATGCAGAAGAAGAGAGAGAAGAAAAGAGAAAAGAAAACCAGAGAGAGAGGAAGGGAAGAAAGGGAAAATACCTTGAAGGTGGGAGGGGTATCACTCTAAACTTTCTCTCTCCTTTCTCTCTCTCTCCAAAGAAAGCAAAACATGACCAACTCGTGCTCTGAAAAGGAGTTCTTATTGATCAAAAGATTCTCTATGAGTTCAAAAGAGAGCACCCTTTACAATGAGAGGTAGCATCTATTTATAGACTAGGCTTGAAACATGGGTGGATCACCCAAAATTAACCCTAATTGATGATAATTACAATTTATTAAAATTAAGAAAATAAGAAAATAAGGTTCAAAATGACTGATTTGCCCCTTCCTAACAACTAGGGAAATTTCAAAACAGTCCCAACCAAGAACTAGGGACATTCTTGATTCTTCTCAGATGATCCGTTGACTATTCGACATCCAAATGAACAAAAGATGATTGCCATTGTGTAGGGCTCGATAATATGATCATTTTGATAATAACTTTAAGTTGTGAATCACACTTTGGAGGCATGATCACATAACTTGTTATTTGAACAGATCTTGAAAAATTTCAATCGATAGTGCGTCTTCATGTCTATGTTTTTCTGTGATTTCATCGTTGAGTTGCAATTAGCATGCCATCACGGTCACCTGGTATCAAACGCAGCACGATTTCGTGCGCGGATGAAGATTTCATGTTTTTGGAGTTTTGGTCGGAGTCTGAAATTCCGGCAGCGAAATTTACATTCACTTTATTGGCTTGGTGCAAAACATCCAATGGTTCTTTATGTACAAGGTTTGGACCAGAGATAGCCTAGACCATACACATATGATGGAACTGGTCTCGTGTCAATTTGATGAGCGAGAGACGTGATTTGGCCGCTCAAGCGAGGCGTGTCGCTGCTGATTTTCCTACAACTTCTTCATGGATCAGCAACTTCTCTCTAGCTTTTCTCCTTGTCCGGGCGTCGTCACGGGGAGTGGCACATATCAAAACGCTCATCTTGACAAGACGAATACACTAACAAAATTTGAGCACGATCCGAATTGGGATGAATAAGATATGAACCTCGAAAGTCACTATTCATGATTGTCGCTTTAATGGATATTTCTTGTAGGGTGGACGCATGGGAATAGTGTACGGCTCCTCTTGTTTTGGCCTTTTACCTATAACATCTTCCTGGAATGTCCGTTTAAGTTGAAATTTGATCCCTGGGGGTTTTCAACCATACTGGATCCAATGGCAGTGGTCTCATGGTCATTTGATGCCTTGAGAGTTGGGCTCAAGTTATAGGGGTCCATTTTAGGGTGTTAGAGGTCGATTCTATCGAAACTGTTTCTAGTCTGCACTGCCTTAGGATGTCAAAATGTGATGAAACAAGGCAGGAGGATTTTTGAAGTCCTTATGAAGATCTTAACCAGTTTTGGGGCCATTATGTGACTGTCAAAGTTTCCACTATTTGTCTAGCTTTATTTACTGACTTTTCTCTTTATTTGGCAATGGAGACCCATGGTGCTGAAAAATGTCTTCAAACAGCATGCCCCATCGAATTTTTTTGCTTCGAGAGAAGCGAGAAGGATAACATTCAAAAAATTTTCTCTGGCTTTATTTCTTTTTTCTTCCTAGACATAGAACCACGTGAACGCCGAGTAGATTCATGTAATGTTGTAACTAGGATGCTCAGATGTTTGGATGCGATGTACAGGTCCATTTGTGAAGACTTTAAGGGGACAAGATACTTTGAGGGATCTTGTAGTGGTCCTCACCCTCATGGGACTATTTCTAATTCTGACAGCTGAGGATTTTGTGTGGACCTCATTGGTCAGAATCAGACCCGTCTGGCAGTCAAGTGCTATGTTGAAGGGCATTTTTCCCATTTTGGTTTATGTTTGTTTATTTTTGGATTGACAGCCAAAGAACCTTTGGTTGGTGTTGTTTGCTGCTACACCAGGTTTGCTTTTGACGAACAAGGTACCTCTGTGGGCCCCATCCTGTTGGGTCTAGTCAGAGGCTTTTTGTTAGCCTATCCTAAAAGTCTAGACCTGTCGGCTAGAGAGGGATTTTGGAGAGGTGACCTTATGGCGAGGAATCACCCTGAAGTCTTTGACAGGTTTTACCCTGGCTTTGTTAGTTTCTTGCCTTCGTGGGTGTCTTTAGCTTGTCGGGATGATTTTCTTGTTTTTAGAGGGATATTTTGGTCATCATCCTCACCCTCAAGGACTCTTTTTTATTTTGGAGGGATCTTTCGATCTTCATCTTCACACTCAATGACTCTTTTTTATTTTGAAGCGATCTTTCAACCTTCGTCCCACCCTCAAGGACTCTTTTTTATTTTGGAGGGATCTTTCAGTCTTCATCCTCACCATCAAGGACTCTTTTGATTTTGGAGGGATCTTTCGGTCATCGTCCTCACCCTCACCCTCAAGGACTCTTTTGATTTTGGAGAGATCTTTCAGTCATTATCCTCACCCTCAAGGACTCTTTTTTTTTTTGAAGGGTCTTTCGGGCATCGTCCTCACCCTCAAGGACTCTTTTTTATTTTGGAGGGATCTTTCGATCATCATCCTCACCCTCAAGGATGCATTTGATTTTGGAGTTTAGGAGATCTTGTGAGGCTCTCACTCCCGGGTGAGCCATCTTGTGTGGTGATTGGATCCTGACAGCTGACGATTTTTTTTGAACCTCGTTAGCCAAAATTATGCTTGTTTGGTAATTGGGTGCCCGCTGAGGCTGTGATGCTGCGTCAACCTACTTTATTGGTCCAAGCGCCCTTTGCGGTTTTTCACCTAGTCTAAGGGAGTGGCACCGGAAAAACGGTTTTCACCAACCTCCTTTATTTTTGGGCTTTTTTACCCATGACCTTGCGACCATGTCTACCCTTTTCATCCTTTTTTGCTCACAGTGCCCTTTTGGGGTTTTCACCTAGCCATGGGCTTTTATTTTCACAGAACTCTTTCACTCATGGTTTCGTGACCATGCCCATTTGTCATTTTTACTCATGGTGTCTCCTTGTCTCAGTATACACCATGCCCATTATCCTTTTTTTGTTTTGTAAATGTAAGTTTATGGTCATGCCTTTGGGACCTGTGCAAAGTCTTTTAACGTCATACGGCCAAGACGTGCACTATAGTTTAAGTATACAGCTGAACCATGGTGGTGATGGGTGGTAACCTTTGGAGGCCATGGAGTGAGTATGGTGGTGATTTTGACTAACTTTAGGGGGATGGCATGAGGCTACCTATGAAATATGGATGATGTATGGATGGTGGGTGAAAAGTGGTGACCCACTAGCTTACGGCAAGTATGGATGGCGGGATGGCTCATCGTTTTGTGAGCACAGGTGAGACTCACTAGGGAATGATGAATGGTAATGGAGGAAGATTGATTTATTGGGGAGTTGATGAAGGTGATGTGTGAACAAGAACGGGTCGGTTAGGCAAGGCATGTATGAAAATGTACGTAAAAGGCGTGTGCACGTGTGTGGGGGTGAGTTTAAGGTCATGCCTTCGAGATCTGTGCAAAACATTTTAACGTCATGCGGGCAGGACGTGCACCATGGTTTAAGGTCATATAGCTTGGACCTTGGTTATGCAGTTTAGAGTCATGCAACTAGGACCATGCAGTTTAAGGTCGTGCAACTAAACCTTCGCTACAGTTTACGGTCATATAGTTTCGACCATGCAGTTTAGGGTCATGCTTATAGACCATTTAGGTGGGCTTCCATGTAAGTAAAGCTCCGTGGGAGATAGAGATAGCGGCTTGGTGAGAAGCGGACCCATTGGGGATTAATGGGGTAAATATGACTCCACGGGGATAATGAGTAATGATATGGACATAACTCCTCTGAGATTGACAGACTGGAGGATAGATGTAGCCCCACAGAGATTTAAAGAGATAAGAATGACCCTAACTGCACTGGGGATAAAGGGCTACAATACGGATGTGACTCCTACTGAGGATGAGGGACAATAGCCTGTATGTAGCTCCACTGGGAATGATAGTCCGAAGCACAGGTGTAATCCCACTGAGGATAGTGGTAGAATACACCCGATGGAGAGGTGCGTCCATCTCGCAGTTTAAACTCAAGCGTATGGACTATTTTTCGTGTCATTTAATGTATTGCTACAGGGACATGTGTTACAGTTTTAAGGTCTTGTAGCCCGGACAATGGCTATGCAGTATAAAGTCATGCGGCTAGAACGATGTAGTTTAAGATCGTGCGACTAGACCTCCACTGCAATTTAAGGTCATACAATTTGGACCACAGCTGTGCAGTTTAAAGTCGTGCAGCAAGGACTATGCAGTTTTAAGGTCGTGCAAGTAGATCGCCACTACAGTTTAGGGTCATCTAGTTTGGACCACGTAGTTTAGGGTCGTGCACCTAGACCATAATGTGGTAAGGGAATGTGACTCCATGGGGAGCAGAGTCGTGACTGAAGACTTGACTCCTCGATGTTATGATTGTTGTGGTGCAGAGAATGAACACCCTCGGGATGTGGAGGGATGGTCCAGATGGAAGTGTTGTAGCATTTGCACGACGCTAGGATTTGAATGATGCATGTGGCTTTAGGCCCATGTTGAAGCGCACGCAGCGTTAGGCCTTTGGTGAGGCGAACGTCGATAGCTTCTTGTGAAGCGCATTGCAATAGCTTCTAGTGAAGTGCACGGCGATAGCTTCGTCAGTAAAGCATGCGGCTTTAGTCTTCTGGATGAAGCGCACAACGTTGGTCCTCTAGGTGAAGCGCATGACGTTAAGACTCTGAAGAAGCACATGACACAAAGCCTTAAAGAAGCACACGACGTTAGCATCCCAAAGACACGCAGTGTTAAGGCGTAGCGATAGCAACAGACGGCAGCAAGTTCATAAGGCACAGGCGGCAATGATTTGCATTCGAGCCTTGGGCTTCACTCTCCCCGGCCTGGTCGTGTCGCCGTCTGAAGACGGGGACTGGAGCATCATTTCGAGCTTATGTGTGGCTCACTTTGCGTAATCTTTATTTATAAAAAGGGGGTAAAACTCCAATTTACTATTTTACTTTCTGTAAAACAATGAAGAGAGTTTAGAGCGAGAGAGAACTTTCGACAAGAGAATTTCGGTGAGAATACTCCAATCAGGCCTTGTGCATAGTCGTTCAAGAGCTCTCCAGTGAACTTCAACAAGTCGTGAACCTTCGTATATTGGAATAGGGAGATTCCCAGGGATTTACCGAGACTCTAGCGAAATTGCGTGGGTCGCAGTGGTACTCTGCCGGAGTTTCAGGGCTTTTGTGAGAGTAGAAGAGGACAAACCAGGGGTTGCTGGTTACTTTCAGAAGCCTTTAGTGATTTTTTAGTAGTTTCATGGTTACCGACAAGTTTCAGAACCCTCGGGGACACCAGGGAAGCGGGAAGGAGAAATCAGGGTCTGTGAGGACCTGCACAGAGTTTTTCGGTAGTCTCCCGGTGATTTTACAAATGCTATCAAGGAAAACAACGGTTGAATTGTGGTTTTGTCAGGATTTCAGTGATTTTTTGGGGAGTAGGGGAGTGCGAAGAAGGAAATCCGCAGGAATGATTTCTCGGTATTCCAGGCTGTCGGTGAGGGGAAAGAACAAGGTCAGAAGGGGGTCCCCGATGGACGGAGAAGTGTTTCCTACGAGAAGAGGAAATGCTGATTGGGGTAAGTCGTAAGAAGGTGGACTATCACCGGGGAGCGACGGTTGGTGAAACCAAAGAGGCACGAAGCATTAAAGGCCCTTGGGAAGTTGAGGACAGTGGGAACCGGAGAACCACAAGGGCATGCACGGCATTAAATCGCATGCAGTTCTGCCTTTGTGCCGCGCTAAGTTGCACGCAGTGAAAACCACTCTCGGTAGTATGCCGGTCGCGATGATGGTCATGTGCGGCGTTGCCCTGCCCATGGGGATGATAGCACTTAGCACTGAGCTGATCGCAAGAGTGGTCACCCGCGACGTTGAGCCATGCATGGCGATGATCACACGCAGCATTGAGTTGCGCGTGGCGATGACTAAGAATGGCGATGCCTTGTGGGAGCAAAGGGTGATGGAAAATGAGAAGGCTCGACCACTGTAGTATGCTGGAAGCCAAGTCCTCCAGCACAACAGTGAATTCCATGTTGTCTTAAGGAAGGGCATCCATCACAGGCCAGCTCCTTGCTAAGGAAGTCCGCTTCGTATGTCTGTTAGACTCTATCAGAGTACTTCTTCCCTCTCTTGGAAACAAGCCATATTTTGTCAGATGAATTGAAGCTGACTCGAAAATTGTTGGTCTTTCTCATAAGTAAGACCAATACTTCAGCGTGAATATCTTATTTTCCTATGAATCAAGAGCAATTGTTGATACTATATCTGTAACCTCCCTGATAATGGGCTTTTGCAATGAATTTCTTTTGAGTTGGGTTGCTATTTTTTCTTTTCCATTTCTTGTTTTTTAATACAAGCACTGCATTTTAAGAGCACATCAAGGATAATACCTCTTTAAATATTACCCATTGATAGGGGCCATTGCCTCTTCTCCATTAGCGTTTGCTAGTATATAGGTCTCGTTTGGTGTGACCTTTTTTACTATGAAGGGACCTTCCCACTTGGGTTCGAACTTTCCTTTGCAGCGTCCATGCATGACAATCGGTCTCTTGAGTGCTAAGACTAAATCTCCATGAGTGAACCTTGACAGACATGTCAAAGGCTCTCTTCAGTCTCCCTTGATTGAGTTCAAGGTTTTGCTGAGCCTTTAGCCTTCTTTCATCAAGAGCGTCCAACTACGGATAACGGATATTGACCCACTCATCTTTAGTTAGTCCCTGGTGTATAGCGACATGGAGTGAGGGTATTTGAACCTCGAGGGGTAAAACTACCTCACCTCTATAAATCAGGGAATAAGGAGTAGAGTTTGTAGCATTTTGAGTGGTGGTGAGATAGGCCCATAGAGCTTCAGGCAGCCTCTCATGACAATCCTTCTTTGACTTCGAGACTGACTTCTGGAGCACCCTCACAAGGTTTTATTGAATGCCTCAGGTAAACCATTAGCTGGAGCATGGTACATGGTCGAGTACCTTCACTCGGAACTGAACTGGTTAACTAGGTGATCAATGTGATGGCTTCTGAACTGGAGACCATTATCAGAGATTATTTGGTCCAGAATCCCGAACCGATATAGGATGTGGTGACGTAGGAAGTTGGCCATAGGGGTCCCTGGAAATTGCTTGAGAGGGACTGCTTTAGCCCACATAGAAAAGGAATATGTCATTGCTAGAATGAAGGCATGAGCCAAGAAAAAGGGGGGTCAATGGGTCCTACAATGTCCATAGCCCACTAGGAAAAGAGCCATGATGTCACTGTAGGATCGAGAGGTTCTGGGGGCTGATGAATGAGGCTTGAGTGCATTTGGCACACCAGACATCTTTTAGCATAGTTTTGGGCATCAGCCACCATTGAAGGCCAATAATACTTGAGTCTGCGTATGCATTCATAGAGTTTAGAGCCGGATTGATGTAGCCCACAGATACCTAAATGCACTTGTTTTAATACTTTACTTGCCTCTTGTGCATCGACACATCTGAGGAGAATTCTGTCAAATGAGCAACGAAAGAGAACATCCTCATTGGGAAGGGTGTACTTGGTAGACATCCATCGTATACTGTTGCGTTCCGCCAGATCCTCAGGCAGCCTTCAATGCTCTATGAAGTTCATGATAGGCTCCCTCCAGTCTTCTTCCACTTATTCAAGCTCTGCACATATCGGGTCGAAGAATTCTGGCTCCTGCTTCTGAACCTTGGATTCATTACTTTAGGACATTTCTTACTCTACCTTAATGACATCATTGGCCACAAGGAGTGCTCCGAATAGATAATGCGGGCATTATGGGAAGGCATCTCTCTCATCATCTGCATCAACATATCTCCATTCTGTTACCTAGATTAGCATGGGCCCCGATGAAGATATTTGAATGGTGTCCCCGAGCTTTGAGAGTGCATTGACCTTTGAGTTTACACTTCTAGGGATATGACTTAGGGGGAAATCATCGAATTCGGCTATATAAGATTTGGCAGTGTCATGATAAGGTATGAGAGTATCCTTTCTTATATCATAAATCCCCTTATGCTGTCAGATGACTAGCTTAGAGTCACCAAAGATGTTCAGCTGCTCTAGGTCTAGCTCAAGGGCAATCTCCAATCCAATTATGAGGGCTTGATATTCAGCCTCATTATGAGAAAATGCCTCTACGAATGAGAAGGATATAGGAATCCTTCCACCATTGAGAGTCAGGAACACGACTTCAGCACCCCCTCTATCAAACTTGAATGTTCCATCAAAGTACATTTACCACGGTCGAGTTAGCACTATATAGAAGACTTCTTCATCCGGGAGATTGCTTGACAGGGGAGATTCTGAAGGGACTAGGTGAGCTACAAGAAAATCTGCTAAAGCTTGACCTTTGATGGCATTTTGGGAGACATACATGATGTCAAACTCCATCAGCAATAATGCCCACTTGGCCAAGCGTCTTAATAGGCATAGCCAGATCATAAGGAACTTGATAGGGTTTGCCTTTTAGATTAGCTTAGCTTCGTGACCGAGTAGGTAATGGTGGAGCTTCTATACCACAAAGATCAAGGCTAGACACATATTTTTTATGGGAGAGTAAATTTTCTCAGCACCCTGCATCCTGCGGCTGAGATAATAGGGTGTTGTTTCTTTCACCCCATCATTGTTTTGTGCTAGAAATGCCCCAAGTTACTCCTCAAAAGCATTAATGTATAGGATGAGAGGCCTTCCTAACATTGGTGTGGAGAGTACAGAAGGATTCAACAAGTACTGCTTGATATCATCGAGTGCAGCTTTGCACGCCTCATCCCATATGAAGGGAGTATCTTTCTTCAGGAGGTGTGAAAGGGCTTACATTGTCTTGAGAGGTTCGAGATGAACCTTGGAATGTAAGCCAGCTGTCCTTGGAGAGACCGAAGCTCACGCAGGGTTGAAGGCAGTGGCATTTCTTGGATCATCTTGATTTTGACCGACTCAATATCCAACCCATGATACTTCACGATTAAACCTAAGAACTTTCCTGAGCGTACGCCGAAGGCACATTTCAAGGGGTTCATCTTGAGTTGGTGATGCTGTAGCCACTCAAATACCTTTTTAAGGTCCTTCATGTGAGCTTCCTTTGTTTCAGACTTCACCACGAAGTCATCTACATAGAACTCGACCTCCTTGTGCATCATGTCCTTGAAGATGGTCATTTTGGCTCGCTGCTAAGTGGCACCGACATTCTTTAACCCGAAAGGCATCATAGTGAAGTAAAAGACACCTTTTGGGGTCAAGAATGCAGTGGCCTCTTCATCCTCTGATGCCATCCTGATCTGATTATAACCAGAATATCTGCCATGAAGAAGAAGATCTCGCAATGAGCTGTGGAATCAACACGCATCTCGTCCTTGGGGCAGGCAATGTTCAGGTCGCGAAAGTCAATACAGACCCTGATTTGGCCATTCTTCTTCTTGATTGGGACCACATTTGCCATTCATCTTGGGTATTTGACCTCATGTATGAATCCAGCCGGCCTGAGCTTGTTCACCTTAGCACCGATCTGCATCTTGAGGTCGGGTTTAAACCTTCTTAATTTCTGCTTCATGAGTTTGATGGGCGGGTCAATACTGAGATGATGGACAACAATTTGAGGTTTTAAACTGGACATCTCAAGACAATGCCAGACGAAGACGTCCTGGTTTGCTCGAAGGAAGGAAATATATCTTTCTTTCTCTTCTGGGGAAATTTTTATCGAGATGAAAGTTAGACTTAAGTCCGCTTCATCCCCTAAGTTTATCTCTTCAAGCTTGTCAGCCATGGCCTGACCACCTTCTTCCCACTCTTTCGAAGCTTCATGCAAGTCTTTGTCTTGGGATTCAGGATGCTTCTTATCGATCTAGAATGTAGAGACCCATGATCCTAACATTTTGGCCTCTAGGAGGGTCCTAGTGTGGGAGATGATTTCTGACTCCTGGTCGGACCCGGGAATGAAAGGGTCAACATCAAATGTGGAATCCATGGCATTATGACTGAGGTCACTTGGTACTTTCCCAGAGCTGGGTAGAAATTCATGAACTTGACAGGCCTAGTGGGAATAGGAGTTTGAAGATAGCTCGAACTTCGCTTGGGCCTCTAGGGCAACGACGACACTAAGAATCCAGCCACCTGGGCCATCATCTTTCTTAAGCGCTTCCAGTGCGACCTACTGATGTTGGTTCCTTCAATCTCTCTGTTTAGAGCTTCGAAATCTGGGCACTATTGAGCTGCATGTATAAAAAAGGTGGAAGAAGAGGGAGGAGAAGAAGAAGAAACAGAGTTAGAATGTTTTGGGCAGCTTTTTATGTCATCGCCAGAATTGGACGATTGCAGAGTTATTTTACGTCTTGCCCAAGCTCTGACCATTGGGAGATGATTTTAATGTCGTCACCCGAGTAGTTGATGACTCAGGGACATCCACTTGATTGGACGAAGGGATACGGCGAGTTGCGCCTGGGATGAACTCTTGTAAGGCCAGCTGTGGAGGAAGGGGCCAGAGAAATTCTTCCTCGATTGATGGCTAAGGAATGTGGTTTCTTCAGCGAGCCAACTTGGGTGCTCGTCTCCTTTTGGACTCCTTGGGAGGTGTTCGATCCGTCTTATCGAGCTGATGAGTGTCCCTAGCTTCACGGACTGCCTCATGTCTTAGGGACTTGAGCCTACTTCATCCATGGAAGACTTCTCAAGGCTGAGAAGTCGAGGGCTCTGAAGGGTCTAGTACAGGCTCAAAGGGGATCTGTAGTGGGATTTCCTCTTGGATGGGAGCGATGGCTTGGAAAATTTTTGGGAGAACGACACAAACAATGTGGCCTTTCTATACCTTCTTAGCACTTATAGCTTCGAACCAAGAGCACTCCTTCAGCTCATGGCACCATATCTGGTGACATGGGCACCGGAGATTTTCTGTTCCCTGAGCAAGATGCCTAGACTGCCTAGTGGGTTTGGGAGTGATCAGACCTTGTTGGAGCATCGCCTCGAAGAGGACCTGCATAGGGTCTAGATTAGCGCTTTCCTGGGCTTGTATCGGGAGGTCTTCTTGCACTAGTGGAGCAGGGACATGAGGGTTCCCTTCTGGGTTACCATGAACTTCTTGATGCTACTGCATCTTCTTTACCAAGAACTCATGGAGGCCAGTGCATTCGCTCAGGTCATGGCATGGTATCAGATGATACAGACACCAGAGGTTTTCAGTTCTTGGAGGCAAGAACTTGGGCAGCCTTGTCGGCTTCAGCGTGATGAGACCTTCTTCGAGCATTATGGAGAATAGTGCACGGAGGACAACATGTGCTTCGTCATCTTCTTGGATTGTCACAATGTGGGAAGCCTCAACTGTCTCGAATACTTTATTTAACTCCTTGAGCTTTATCTGACCCTTGTCAATAAGGGCTTCGATAATGTTTTGAGCGTATAACACTCTTAAGTGGGGTGGCCTACTCTCCTGTGATAGCGGAGTACCTCTCATGTGACTCTTGTTGAGCTTGCTCCGAGGATTTGGCTTCCGGCAGCTGGATCATGTTTTGCTCTAGTAATAACCGAAGCAGCACAAGAACTCACTCCTTCTTGAAGGGGTGCACCTTGTTCTGGTGCTAGATCCAATAGTCACTTTGATTTATATTGTTAAGGGGACATGGCCTTGTTAGAGGGCAGGACCTTGTTATAGGACTGCTTGCCTCCAAGCTAAAATACTGTATGTGCCTTATAGAGGTCCAAGGTTTAAGGGGCAGCTTTCTTAGTGTCAGTCACGGTGACAGCTACGCTAATCACCACTTTTTGCTGGTTGCTCTGATTGTTGGAATGAGATTGCCATTGCTCCGACCGTTTCCTGAGCTAGGGGCTGCTAGTGAGATCCACCATGGTGCTTGGACAGACCTTCTATACAAACCTCTTTAGAGATGAGTTCTGACATGGAGGGTGGATTGGAGGCCTCAACATGTAGGGCGATCTCGGGCAGCATATTTCGTATGTAGGTGTGAATTGCTTCTCTTTCAGTTATGGGAGTGGCACGATAGGTTGCCAACTCTCTCCATTGGACGATGAACTTATCGATTAGCTCACTAGAATCTTGAGTGAGAGTGAGGAGCTCGATGGTCTCAACATTTCTCTGGACTTCATAGAAACGCTAGTAAAATAATTACTCCATTTCCTGCAATGTGTGTACTGAGCTTGGAGGTAGCCAAGCATACCACTAGAAGGCTGGTCCTTCGATAGTCTAGACGAACTGGCGGAGGAGGAATCGTCCGTCAGTTGTTATCTCTCGACAAGCCACTTGGATGTGAGCGGTATGCTGGTGCGGGGACATAGTACCATTGAACGAGGGGAGCTTCCCTTTTTTATAGTTTGGAGGAAATGGCCCCTGGTCAATATATCAGGGGTACGACAGTTGGTAAAGTGCTGCTCCTTGCATACCTGGGACCTTGCTCTTTAGACTGTGGGTCACCATGGCATCTATATCACCTTGAGAAACGGTGCGGGGAGCAGAGATATCTTGGGAGGCCGGTGGGGGAGTTTACCTGAGAATTGTGTCGTCTCTAAGATGAGAGTTGGCCTCATGGTGAGGAGGAGAAGCAGGGAGCCTGGAGGCCTCTAGGCGATCCATCTTTTCGAGAATAAGCTACATCATCACCTTGAATCTGTTTATCTGATCTTCTTGGGCGTCATCCGACTCATCGATCACCATGACACTAACCATTTCTCCTTTAGAGTCAAAGTCAGGTGGAGTAGTGGATTGCCGGGGTTGGCGAGTTGTACGTGGCAAGTCGGTCTATAGCGGCTCAGCATGCGCTCACTGGACTTGAGTCTTGTATGCCGATCATGTGAGGACCGGTTCTTGATGGTCTTGGGATCATGACTTCTTGGCAGCTCGATAGTTTTCTATGACGGCAACCACCGAGCAATATTCTTAGACTTGCTGAGGTTCTGGGATCCGAAGAGGGAAGAAGGGTTGTGAGACAAGAGGTGATCGAGAGTGATAAGCTCAACTGCCTTTGGATCCTCTCTAGCCAGGAGCTGCAGGCCTCTCTTCTACTTGATCTTGAGGTTGTAATAAACTTCACTCCAAAATCAAGCCTGAGATTTGGACTACCCTGTCTTTCTTGAGAAAGCATGGGCTGTGTCTATCAGCTGGAGCAGAGAGCAAGGTCTAAGAAAAGAGGGCAATCAGAGCTGCTGCCTTGGAGGCTGTAGGCTTCTATTTGGCATCAAACCTTTGCCCTGAGTTCCCTTGTAAGGTCTGGGTGCATGGCTAATCTGAGAGGGCTGACTCAAGATGGTACTCTTAAGGAAAACCTTTGAGCACTAGGTCTCAAGGTGTTTGCCTGACGAAGGAAGGGTGACAGACGAAGGAAATCACTTGCGACTCTACCTAAGTCAGGATCGGGAAGGAACCTGTGAAGCTAGTGTATGTGCACCTTTGAAAGCAGCCGTCTGGGTGACTTCAGGGTCAGCCAGGGCTCGGTTAGCTGGTTTGATTTTAGCAAGGCGAGACCCACGAGCTTGTGTTTATGAATGACCGGGTAGAAGTTCATCTCTCATAGGGTGAAGCCGTGTGTGCTGAGACGGAGGATGAAGTGGTCGACCCCCTTGTGCTCGAGCTGGAGCAGAATTGGCATTGCCTCGAGTTGTGGGAAACAGATGCATGGCACGTGCAGGGTTTGGCCCGAGAAGGCCTAGCCCTTGACACAAGCTCAAGACAGCTTGAAGGTTGCCCCGAGGTGTGGCTTGAGTGGACAGACCACGAACCTTTAGGTGTGTGTGAGAGGTGGAGGCCCCGGGATCTCTGCCTCGGTGTGTCGAGCCTCTAGGCATAGATGTTCGGTGTGGTGAACGAGTACGGGAGGTGGCCTCGCGGAGGCCCTCAGGAGCGTTGACAACCTGCTTTCCTTTTGCGAAAGTGGACAAGGCAGCCTTTCAGTGTACCTTAACAATGTGACTTGCAACGGACTCACCAGTAGTAGGGTGCGTGTTGAGGGTGGTAGCAAACCTGCTATCAGTGCAAAAGGCCTTGGTGGAGGGTCCACCAGGACTAGAAAAGGGGGACTTAGGGACCTTCAAGTTCCTTCTCACACCAATCCAAGAAAGAACCTGGGAGCCAAACTGTGTGTCCTGACTCAAAAGGAGTGTAAGGAAAGAGGCTTGAGAAGCTCGCTTCCCTGCGATGGTCAGGAGTGCAGGGTCCAACTCAGATGAATAGGTTGCATAAATCAGATGAATAGGTTGCATAAATTAGATGCCATAGAATGTTCTGCAGAAAATAAAAGGTGATGCCGATCAAGCAAGAACGAACCGACAAAGGGGTCATCATTCCCCAGTGGAGTCGCCAAACTGGTCGGATGCCTCGATCTCGCCTCCTCGGATCTAGATGATCGGGTGACACATGTCATGGGATAGGGAAGACCCGGGACCTGAGACCGCTCTCCCGGGAACCCTGCTCATAAAATAAGGGCAAGTGCCCAATTAGTGAGAGAGGAATTTTAAACGTGAGGTGGGGTTCAACCTCACCAGAGTCCGTGACTTACTCGAGCTGAATAATGCAGGTGCTCTCTTAAAACACGATGGAAATCCCCCCAACTGCTTTAGGTGGATTGAAATCGCCTCCCTTGACTAGTAATCTCCTTGTTTTCTTCATAACACTATCATGGTTAATTTGCAAAACAAGTGGGCCGAGGGACCCACCGTTGTCTCAAGGTAATGCACATTCATATGGAAGAGAAGGTGAGAAGTTAGAGTGATGAAGAAGGGGATTTGAATAAAGAGAGAAAACAGAAGAGGACTTGACAAGGGGATGAGACTAGCATGATAGCTGGACCAGTACAGTGACAGACTAGGAGTGGTAGCAAGACGGGCACGGTACCTCGGACTGGCATGATGGAAATACTACTCGAAACCAAGGCCGATATGACTGTCCTAATCTGGTGTGGCAGCAAGACGAGAATGGTACTCAAGACCAACACGACGGTAATACTGCTTGACAACACCATCGTGACGGTGCTAGACTGAGTCTATCCTTTAGTTAAGCGAGAAGAGAAGAAAAGAGAAGAAAATAAAATAAAGAGAAGACGCAAGATGGCGAAGGGGGAAGGTCCCGATGGCATTAGCCATCTCCACCCACAGCCGTGGAGTAACAGTGTCGCAGCCCCTGGATAGTGCTGGACACTACTACTGATGGTGAAAGGGCGAGCAGAGAACTGCAGGCTACGTTAGCCATCACCGTCAGCAACATGAGAAGGCAGCACGATTCTGTGTAGGCGGTGATAGGCATCATTGTCTGCGATAGGCACAGGGTGCAAGAGAAGCCCACAGACGATGATAGGTACAAAACGTACGAAAGAAGCTTGCGGATGATGATAGGTACAGAGCGCATGAAAGAAGCTTACAGAAGGCGATAGATACAGAGGGCAAGAAAGAAGTTTATGGACGGCGATAGATACAGAGCACATGAAAGAAACTTGTGGATGGCGATAGGCATTGCCGCGACCCTTAGCAAGAGGTGATAGGCATCGCCGTCTATGATAGGCGCACGACAGGGTGAAATCCCTACGGGCAGCAATGGGCAACGCCGTCTGCAACCCATGATAGGAGAGAAAGATGGTTCGTGGTCGGTGAAACACATCGTCGTGCACGAACCATGTTAAGGGAAAGAGAAGAACAAATAGACGGAGATACGGGCTCACGCATGGAGCTGCCATCATCGTGCACGATATGCGAAGTCACAGATATGGGGAGAAAGAAAGACGCATGCACGACACTGCCACCGCCGTGCATGGCCTCTGAGAAAAACTCAGACGAAGAAGAAGCAGAAAAAGAGAGAAAAGAAAACTGGAGAGAGAGGAAGGGAAGACAGGGAAAATGCCTTGAAGGTGGGAGGGGTACCACTCTAAACTTTCTCTTTCCTTTCTCTCTCTAAAAAAAAACGTGACCCAACTCGTGCTCTGAAAAAGCATTTTTATTTATCAAAAGAGTCTCTACAAGTTCAAAAGAGAGCATCCTTTACAATGAGAGGTTGAATCTATTTATAAACCAGGGTTGAAACATGACTGGATCACCCATAACTAACCCTAATTGACGCTAATTACAATTTATCAAAATTAAGAAAAATAAGAAAATAGTGTGCAAAATGACTAATTTGCCCCTCCTAACAATTAGGGAAATTTCAGAACAGTCTCTACTGAGAACTAGGGATGTTCTTGATTCTTCTCGGACTATCCGTTGACGATCCGACATCCGAATGAACAAAAAATGATTTCCATTGCGTAGGTCCCAATGCTACATTCATTTTGATAATAATTTTAAGCCATGAATCACATTTTAAAGGCATGATCACATAACTTGAAATTTGAATAGATCTTAAAAACTTTCGATCGATAGTTTGTCTTCATGTAGATGTTTCTCTGTGATATCTTCGCTAAATTGCACTGAGCATGCCGTCACAATCTCGTGGCAACAAATTTAGCTCGATTTCATCCCCGGACTAAGATTTCTCGACTTTGGAGTTTTAGCCGGAATCTAGAATTCCGGCACCAGAATTTACAGTCACTTTATTGGCTTCGTGTGCAAAATCTGACTGTTTATCATGTATAGGGTTAGGACCAGAGATAGCCCTAGACCTTACGCATATGATGGAATTTGTCTCGTGTCAATCCAATGCACGAGCACTGTGATTTAGCCCCTCGAGTGAGGCATGTAGCTGCTGATTTTTCTGCAACTTCTTCACAGATCAACAGCGTCTCTCTAGCTTTTCTCCTTGATTAGGCATCGTATGGGGCGTGCCACATATCAAAATGCTATACTTGACGAGACAAACATGCTCATAAAATTTGTGCGCGATCTGACACGGGACGAATGAGATATGGACCCCAAAAGTCACTGTTCATGACTGTCTGTTTAATGATGATTTCTTACAGGGTGGCTGCACGAGAATTGTGTGTGTCTCCTCAAGTTTTGACCTTTTACCCATAACTTCTTTCTGGAGTGTGTTTAAGCAGAAATTTGACCCCTAGGGGTATTAAACCATTTTGGATCCAACGGCAATGGTCCCATGGCCATTTGATGCTCCGAGAGTAGGGTTCCAGTTATAGCCGTCCATTTCAGATTGCTAGAGACCAATTTTGCCAAAATTGTTTCTAATCTGAACTGCCTTAAAGATGTCAAAATGCGACAAAAGTTGAAGCCCTTATGAAGACCTTGAACAGCTCTGGGGCCATTCTGAGACTGTTGAAATTTCCATTATTTGTCAGGCTTTATTGACTTACTTCTCTCTTTTACTCTGCAGCAGGGACCCATGGTGTTGAAAAATCTCTTCAAACACTAACTTACCACACTTGAAGCATGCTTTTGTCTTTAACTAGCACTCGGAAGCCACATGACCCAGCTTCCCACAAGAGGTACAATGCACTAGCCGATTTTGCTTGATGTCACCTTGAGAGGCCTTTCGGGTCTTATCGTTCCCCCAATTTCCTTTTTCTCATAAGCCTGAAGAGGGCGGAGGCTTTATCTTTCGCTTCTCCTTCCTTAGTTGATAATCATCGTAATCTCTTTATATCTTTCTGAATTGGTGGAAGGCCTTAAGATTGGCCGACAAAACTCTTCCTCAAATATCAGGCCGCAAGCTCCTCTCAAACTTTGTGTGGATAATATGCGGTGCATATCAGGATAACTCTAAAAATTTGGCCGCATACTGATCAATGGTCAGCTTCCCTTGCTGCAATTCTATAAACTCAACCTCCTTCCTCACCTTCACCGATTCAGGGAAATATTTTTCGTCAAAGGCCTTTAGGAATCCTTCCCATGTAGGTACTACCTCTACTTCTTCTTAGGCCTGTTGGATCTAAGGCCACTAATGTTCAGCGTCCCCTTCTAGCATGAAGGGGCCCAGTCTCAACTTTTTCTCATTTGCGCACTATAAGACTCCAAAGATCTTTTCGACTTGCATTAGCCATCGCTCAGCTTTCTCTACTCCTCCCTGCCCCAAGAATGTTGGGGGTGCTAGCCTCTTAAATCTCTCTATCAAGTTACTATCATTTTGCTCTGTAGATTGGGCTGACATCGACTCTTTCATCATTTGGGTCATGGTCCCTAGAGCTCTACAAAACTCACTGAGGGCCTCGGTATTCTCGTTGCTAGAACTTGCATGGTTGGCATGAGCCCTCGGCATCTTTAACAGAGCACAGAAGCACTCAGTCACTAATCGGCCCTAAAACTATTCTAACGATACTTCTACAAATTCCCTAAACCAGAGATCCTATCCTGGCTGCTCTGATACCATAATTGTCACGACCCTGCCCCCTCCCCAGCCGCCCTTCTGTTAGCGACGGAGGGTGACAGAGTGCGGGTTCGTGATTTAGAGGTAGCGTATGTCGCTCAGATCAGAGTTGACTCAAGGCCGTTATATCGGTGATCAAAGAAAACTATGGAAAAGAGCTAAACAATAATTTTAAAGGGCTGAAGAGTAATGAAGATTGGGTAAATCCATAAACCAATGAAAATCCACTATATAAAATTTTTCCAAAATATTACACTAGAGTTTGGGGCATCGAAGCCCAAAAATACATATGTCCGAAATACACAAAAGCTAAGGAAAACTACCCAACAAAAACATACAATGGAAGAAGCGTTCTCGCCAAGCCCCGGGCCCCAATCTTCCACTATTCTCAGCAGGCTGCTCGCCTTTTACCTACGAACTATTACTCTACATAGATATAACAATGGAATGCATTATGAAGCCCAGTAAGTAGATCTAGATACTATGCATCATGATTCAGTCTATCCATCCATCATAAACAATTCTTTAAAGTATAAGGAATCACAATGCGAAATTTATATATAATCGGAAATCACAATTCAGATATTTGATGTCATATACATTAGCAGTTCAAAAAACATTTCCTTTATGAGTACGATCATTATTTATCATGTAATACATTTTCTGAATATCACTTGTTCATCTATAACTGAACATGTTCTACAACATACATTCCTATCACAATGGAGCATACTTCCATTTCATAATAGAGCATATTTTCATTCCATATCACTCACAAGGTCAAGTCATGCAATACACCCAAAGCATGTACCTCACTAATATCCATCACATAGGCAGGTCCTACAATTCTCTCAAAGTAGGCACCCACTCATATCAATCTTGATCATATAATACACAGAAAGCATGTACCTCAGTAATATCCATCACACAGGCAGGCCTTACAATAGTCTCAAAGCAGGCACCCACTCATATCAATCTTTGTCATGCAATACGTACAAAGCATGCCAAAGGAATCACATGACATTCATCACATCAGTTACACTACCAATGGGTATCCCATTGTGTAGTGCTTCATACCACTCTAACTCGCATCACCCGGACCATCACGCGGCCCCTTCACATATCACATCAAGTGGCAAGTTCACACTTGCCCATCAGTACCACATTATGCTTACCATATCCTCACAAAGCAGGTCTCATTATTATGCATTCATATCATAGTTGAGCAAAGCCTGCTCAGTAATCATTTAGCACGTATCACATTTCACGTTATGCTACCAATGGGTGTCCCATTGCGTAGGGGTCATTATCATAACCTAACAATATAACATAACAGTACCCACTACCAATGGGTGTCCCATTACATAGAGGTCATTATCACAATATCATAAAAAGCTCAAGAATTAAATTCACTCATACTTAGTCAGTGCCTTATGATAGATAATTCCAGTCTCATCATGTAAAGTTTGAGTCTTGTTCACAAATATACAACTGTCATGTAACACTATGTCACTTAGCACAAACCAATCATCATGTGAGGGCTGTCGTATGACATTTACACTCATCAATTGGAATTTTCACTTGTTAATTAACATCTATGGCATAGCTGCATAACATCGTTCACAACACACTGTGTCATCCAGTATTTATCACATGAAAATATCACATAGCACTTAACCTTATCTATATCCACTTACAAAACTTTATCACGTAGGCCAATCAGTGAACAATTCATTAGAAGAGGATACAATTGCATTACATTCACAACCAAGGTATTCTCATAAAAAAGGAGCGCCATTATCAAACCGTGGAGAATTTCAGTGTGGTTTTAAAACTAATTTCGAAATAGACTTACTCATGATTCATACAAAAGTGATTTAAACACAATTGGGCAGGGTTTGAATATAAAACAATTTATTTCTAAGACGAACACAGGTCTGAAATTCTTGGTGACGAGCAACAGTGACGTACCTCTCTTCTCAAAGGCATAACTCCCAATCTAGGGAGAATTTCAAAATGATTTAAATATGAAATTTTAAGTTTACACATATATCTTTAAAACAGAGGTGGTTTAAAGGTGTTAGGACGAACTTTATAGGTCAAAATCTTGGCACAAAATGAATGACAGTTGCTAGAATTTCTAGCAACTGTGGACAATGGCATATCCCCATATTTTAGGGCATAACTCTCAATCTACAAGGAATTTCAAAATGAGTTCAACATGCAACTCTAAGGTCATTCATAAATATTTCAAATGGTAGTTGTTTGAATACATTTGGACATCATTTGATAGGTCAAACATTTGGTGCAAATAGATGACGGTTGCAGGAAATCTCCGCAACTATGGACAATGACTTCCCCTACATTTTGGGGTATATTTCCTAACCCATACGAAATTTTAACATGGTGTAGAAAGCAGAATTGAAATAGACGAGGATAATTTTCATTGAAAGCCATTTTGGTTCCATTTGGACACCATTTAGTCACTGAAAAATTCATTGCAAGAACAGTCACTGTTATGGAAATTCTCATTTTCAAGTTAACATGCTTTTAAAGATCACTTAATGTTTCACAAACCAATAAAATTCTTGATACAAAACATTGTTCATATGAAACTAGAATTACGAGTAATTTATTTCACAAATTTCCACAACTAGAAAGATCATTACAGTGCTCAAATAATCATGGCATGTAGAAGCACAAATCTGGAATTTCAAGCTCATTTTAACCCATTCACATCCATACTTCTCATCCAACCATTTTACCCACTTTATGACTTAAAATTTAATTACTTTTAAATCAAGTGATGCATGGAAACTAAACCCACTTACATGTACTCACGCTGCCTTCAAATCTTTACTCACAGGCCATTTCAAGCTTCAAGTGGTGGTTTCCTAAAGGGCACAACAGCAAGTTCTATCAAAGCTCTATAGAGAGAAAGTATGAGAGAAAAAAAGGCAAATGGCAGTGAGGTGGAAGGGGAGAGGGCTTAATTACTTGAGGTAGGTGGGATCCATTGTGCATGATCGTGGATAGCGCTAACATGTACGGCTTTGACAGGCGCAGCACTGATAGGTACGACACTGATAGGCGTGGCACTGACATGTACGAAAAATATCAAATCTCGTCTTTTCACTCACGGTGCTATGCACTCACAGCGTTGCCTTGCCTTCACACACATCGATGCTCCTTTGACATGTGTGGTGTTGCTCCCATGCATGTGCAGTGTTACTGGTTAAGTACTTTGATCTCTCCTCCTCGGATCTAAGTGATCAGGTGACACGTGTCTCGAGTTTGGAAGACCCGGGACTTGAGATCACTCTCTTGGGAACCTCGTTCATAGAACAGGGGCAGGTGTCCAACTGGTGAGAGAGGAATTGAATGTGAGGTGGGGACCAACCTCACCTGGGTCAGTGACTTACTCGGGCTGACTCTCGCAGGAGCCCTTTGTGATCACGACGGAGCGCCCCCTAGCTACGTCAGCTGGTTCGGAATTGCCTCCCTTGACCTGCAATCTCCTTATGTTCTGCAGTACACTATCATGGTTAACTTGCAAGACAAGTGGCTTGAATGACCCACCCTTGTCTTAGGGAAATGCACATTCATGAGAAGTTAGGGTGATGACGAAGAGAGTTCGAACAAAGAGAGAAAAGAGAAGAGGACTTGATGAAGGGACGAGACTAGCATGATAGCTGGACCAGTGACCAACTTGGAGTGGTAGAAAGACGGACATGGTACTCAAGACTAGTATGATGGCAATGCTACTCGAAACCAAGGCCGATATGACTGTCCAAATCTGGTGTGAAAGCAAGAGGGGTATGGTTCTCAGGACCAGCACGACAGCGATACTGCTTAACATCCAGACTGCCACGGTAGTGCTAGAGTGAGTCTACCCACAGTTAAGTGAGAAGAGAATAGAATAAGTAGAAGGTGCGAGACAACGAAGAGATGGGGTCCCGACAGTGTTAGACATCACCACCCTCAGCCGTGAAGTAACAGTGTTGCGGCCCTTGGACGACACTGAACACTGTTGCTCACGGTCAGAGGGGAGCAGTGAACTACAGATAGCGCTAGGCATCACCGTTGAAAACACGAAAAGGTAGCACATCCCCTCACGGGTAGCGATGGCTCCTTATGAAGTGCACGATGATAGCCTTTTATAAAGCACGTGGCGATAGTTCCTTATGAAGCACACGGCGTTAGGCGTGGGATGCAAGAGAAGCCTAAAGATAGCGATAGGCACCGACTGCACGAAGGAAGCTCATGGAGGGCGATAGGCACCAAGCACATGAAGCAAGCTCGCAGATAGCGATAGGCATTGAGGGCGCGAAAGAAGCCTGCACATGGCAATAGGCACCGAGCCCATGAAAGTAGCTAGCGAACAGCGAAGGTTATTGCCGCTACCCTTTGCTGGCAGGGATAAGCATTGCCATCTATGATAGGCACGTAACAGGGTGAGATCCCTATGGGCATTGATAAGCATCGTCGTCTGGCTTCCACGGCACGTAAACGATGCATCTGCAGACGAGGATGAGCAACACCATCTGTGATCCTCGTTGAGAGATAGAGATGAACGAAAAGAAGGAGAAAGAGGCTCACACATGGTGCTGCCGTCGCCATACACGACCAGTGAAACCACAGAAGGGGAGAAAGAAAGAAAGAAAGAAAGAAAGAGGCATGCGTGGCACTGCCACTGCCACGCTTAGCCTCTGAGAAAAGCTAGACGAAGAAGAAGAAAGAGAAGAAGAGAGAGAAGAAGAGAAGAAAGAAGAGAAGAGAGAGAAAGATATTTACCTTAAGCTGAGGGGTACTGTCCCAAAAGTTTCTCTCTCCTTCCTCTCTCTTTCAAGCCATGAACTTACAATGAGAAAAGATGAAGATTTTAATAACCAAAGTTCGGTCCTCATATAATTAGAGTATGTGATATATATAGAGTTTTTCTCAAAAATGCGTGAATTGATCAAAATTAAACCGAATTGCTGAAAATTATGATTTAATTGAATTAAATAAAATAGAAAAATAGGGTGCAAAATAACTAATTTACCCCTTCTCAACACTTGTGGAAATTTCAGAACAATCCCTACAGCTGCCCTAGAATGTTCGTGATCTTTCATGGATGATCCGGGGTTGCTTTGGTGCCCATTTGTTCAAAAGATGTTCATTTTCTTATAGGGATACCAACTTCGAGTCATGGATCGTGTTTTTAAGCCACGATCATATGACTTGAAATTTGGATGGATCTTGCAAGCTTTGGATCGATAGTGTGCTCATTTGTTGATGTTTTTCTGTTATTTCTTCATTGGATCATACTGAGCACGGTCACGTGGCAGCAAACATAGCTCAATTTCATACCCAGATGAAAATTTTTCAACTTTGGAGTTTTGGCCAGAATCTGAACTTTCGGCGCTAGAAAATTATAGTCACTTCATTGGCTTCATGTGCAAAATCTGGTCGTTTATCATGCTTGGAGTTCGAACCAGTGATACCCATGGACCTATGCATGCGATGCAACAGGTTACACATTGATTGGGTTGGTAAGCGTCGTGATTTAGCCGCTCGAGTAGGACGTGTCGCTGCTGATTTTTCTGCAACTCCCTTCACGGATTAGCAACTTCTCTCTAGCTTTTCTTCACGCTCGGGCGTCGTCACAGGTCATGCCACATATCGAAGTGCTCGTCGTGGCGAGATGAATATGCTCACAAAATTTGAGTGTGATCCGACTTCAGCCGAGTGAGATATGAGTGTTGCAAGTCACTGTTTGTGACTGCCCCTTTAATGCTGATTACTTGCGTGGTGGCCACACGGGAACAGTGTGCAACTCCTTCTAGTTTAAGCTGAAATATGACCCTAGGAGGTTTTCAATCATGCCAAATCCAATGGCAGTCGTTCCATAGCTTTTTGAAACACAAAAAGTAGGGTTTCAGTTATAAGGGTTCGTCTCAGAGTGCTAGAGGCTGATTCTACCAAAACTGTTTCTCAACCTGCGCTGCCTTGGACATGTCGAAATGCAATGAAACTTGGCAGGAGATGTTTTGGAGTCCTTATGAAGATCTTGATCACTTCTGGGGCTATTCTAAGACTGTCAAAATTTTCACTGTTTGTCAGGCTTTATTGACCGACTTCTCTTTTTTATTCCGCATCGGGGACTCATGGTCCTGAATAAGGTCTTCAAACATCATGCCCTATCGAATGTTGTGCTTCGAGAGAAGTGAGAAGGACAACATTCAGAAATTTTCCCTTGGCTTTATTTTTTTTTTCTTCTTAGCCACAAGAGTACATGAAAGCCGAGGAGATCCACGTAATGTTGTAACTAGGATGCTCGGACATTTGGATGCAATGTAAAGGTCCATCAGTGGACACTTTAGAGGGAGAAGAGACTTTTGAGGGATCTGTCGAAGTCCTCACCCTCAAGGGAGTGTTTGAGATTCTGATCGCTGAGGCTTTTGTGTGGACCTCGTTGGCCAGAGTCGAGCCTATCTGGTGGCCAAGTGCTATGAGCCTTTGGTCAGAATTATTTGACAGTCAAGGTACCATTATTGGCCCTCATCTTGTGGGGTCCAGTTGGGGGCTTTTGGCCTATCTTGAAGGTCTGGGCCTGTCGGCTAAGGAGGTATTTTGGCAAGACAGCCTCATGGCGAGGCATCACCTTGAAGTCTCTGGCAGGTTCTCCCTTGGCTTTGTCAATTTCTTTCCTTAGTGGGTGTCATTAGCTTTTTGAGGGATTTATTATTCATCACCCGCACCCTCAAGGACTCGTTTTGTTTTTGGTGTTGAAGTGTGGGAGATCTTATGAGGCTCTCACTCTCAGGTGAGCCATTTTGTGCTGTGATTGGATGCTGGCAGCTGAGGACTTTGTGTTGACCTTGTTAGCCATAATTGTGCCTATTTGGCAATTTGGTGTCGGTTGAGACTGTGATGCTGGTCAACCTGGTTTTGTTGATCTAAGCACCCTTTGCGGGTTTTCACTTTGACTGGTGAAGTGGCGCCGTAAAGACGGCTTTCACCAACTTCCTTTATTCGGGGCTCTTGTACCCATGACCTTTTGGCCATGTTTACCCCTTTTCATCTATTTTTTCTCACGACACTCTTTTGGGGATTTTATCGTGCCCAAGTTTTTGTTTTCACAAAACTCTTTTGCTCATGGTTTCGTGCCCATGCCCGTCCATCATTTTTGCTCTTGGCGTTCCCTTGTCCAGGTATACACCATGCCCATTATGTTTTCTTTTTTTCCTTTTTTTGTGAAGGCATGTTTAATTTCATGCCTTTGGGACCTGTGCGAAGCCTTTTAATATCAATCGATCAGGACATGAACTATAGTTTAAGGTCATACAACTAGATCGTAGTGGTGATGAATGACAGTCTGTTGAAGCTATGGAGTGATTATGGTGGTGGTTTCTATTCACTTTTGGGAGATAGAACAAGGCTACTTATAAAAGATGGATGATGCATGAATGGTGGGTGAAAAGTGGTGACCCACTATCTTATGACGAGTATGGACAGCGGGATGATTTGTCATTTTATGAGCATGGGTGAGACTCACTGAGGAATGATGGATGATAATGACGAAGTGAATGGATTCACTGGGGAAGTAATGAAGGTGGTGCACGCACAAGAATGGGTTGATTAAGGAAGGCATGCATGAAGATGCATGTAAAGGGGTATGCACATGTGTGGGGCATCTGTAAAGTCATGCCTCTAGGACTTGGGCAAAGCAGTTTAATGTCATGTGGTCAAGACGTGCACTATGGTTTAAGGTCAAACAGTTTGGACCATGGATATGCAATTTAAAGTCATGTAACAGGGACCATGCAGTTTAAGGTCGTGCAACTAGACCTCTACTAAAGTTTACGGCCATATAGTTTAAACCATGAAGTTTAGGGTCGTGCCCCTAGACTGTGGTTTTGTAATTTAAGGTCATGTAGTACAGACCATTTGTGTAGATTACCATGTAGGTGAAGCTCCACGGGGGATAGGTCCGTGGATAGCAATTCAACTCCCTTAGGGATAAAAGTGGTTTAACCAGCGAGAGGTTTAGATGGAGAAGTATACTTCATTGGGGATTAGGGGACAAGTATGACCCTCTAAGGTAAAAGATGGAACTCCATGGCTCATGGGAAAGTAACCTAACTCCTGGGGATAGGATGGCTTGGTGCGCGACTAACCCAAGGGGATTGAAGAGGTAAGCATAGACTCCACGGGGACAATAAGCAATGGTATGTGTGTGACTCTGCTGAGAATGACAGGCCGGAGCACAGATGAAATCCCATTGAGGATTGAAAAGATAAGAATGACTGTAACTCCTTGGGGATAATGGGTTGCAATAGGGATGTGACTCCTACTAGGGATGAGGAACAGCGGCCTGCATGCAGCTCTATTGGGAACTGCAATCAGGAGAAAAGTGTAACCCCATTGAGGATAGTGACGTTCATTTCTAGCTTAAACACATATGAATGGACTATTTACATAACAGTTTTATGGTCTTTGTAGCTTGGACCATAGCTATGCAGTTTAAAGTCCTGCAGCTAGGACCATGAAGTTTAAGGTCATATAGTTTGGACCATGGTGCTAAGCCTTTTAACGTCATGTGACCAGGAGGTGCACTAGAGTTTTTGGAGTCTTAAAATGAGGACCACGCAGTTTAAGTTTGTGCAACTAGACCTCCGCTACAGTTTAAGGTCATATAGTTTGGACCATGGCTCTGTAGTTTAAATTCTTGCAGGTAAGACAATGCAGGTTAAGATCGTGCAACTAGACCTCCACTATAGTTTAAGGTCATATAGTTTGGACCATGGTGCTAAGCCTTTTAACGTCATGTGGGCAGGACGTGCACTAGAGTTTAAGGTCATACAGCTGGACCATGGTTATGCATTTTGGAGTCTTACAACAAGGACCCTACTGTTTAAGGTCGTACAACTAGGCCTCCGCTACAGTTTAAGGTCATATAGTTTGGACCATGGCGATGTAGTTTAAAGTCCTGCAGCTAGGACCATGCAGTTTAAGTTCGTGCAACTAGACCTCCACTATAGTTTAAGGTCATATAGTTTGGACCATGCAGTTTAGGGTCTGCACCTAGACTACTTTAGGTGGGTAGTGAATGTGACTTCATGGGGAATAGGTTCATAACTGGAGACTTGACTCCCTGGGGATATAAAGTAGTGGCCTGCTTGTGGGGATGATGGGTCACGTTCTAGGGAAAGTGAGAAAAATCCATAGTCAGCAGTGTTGTAACATGAGCACGACGCTAAGTTTTAGATGCTGCACGTGGCATTTAGCCTAGATGACGGTGAACGGTGTTAGGCCTTGGTGAAGCACGCGACGACGGATCATGGTGAAGCACGCGACGATGTCCCCCTATGAAGCACGGAAGCAAGCGGTGATAGCCTCTGTGAGAAGCATGCGGCGATAGCCTCTGTGAAGCACATGGTGACAGCCTCTGTGTGAAGCACGCTGCAATAGCTTTTTGTGAAGCGTGCGGCGATAGCCCTCTGTGAAGTACGAGGGGATAAGGCATGGCGATAGCAGTGGGTTTATGAGGCCCAAGCGGTAATGACTTACATTGGGGCCTCGAGCTTGACCCCCCCAGGCCTAGACCTATCGTTGTCTGAAGACGAGGATTGGGGAGTCATTTTGAACTTATGAGGGGCACTTCGTGGCACTGTTGAGTATAAAAGGGGGTAAAACCCCATTTTATTGTATTACTGATAGGTAAAACAAAAAAGAGAGCTTTATAAAGCGGGCTGGAGATTGAGCCAGTCAAAATCAAGGAGATTCAGGACATGCCATCGCCTACAAACCTGATGAACTTTGGTTCCTCCAAGGTCAGCTGGCCTACATTCAAAGGTTCATCTTTAACCTCTCAGGATGATGTAGACCCTTTTCACACCTCCAGAAGAAGGACACACCCTTCATATGGGATGAGGCGTGCCAAGCTACAGTTGATGATATCAAGCAGTACTTGTTGAATCCTCTGGTACTCTCCACATCGGTATTAGGAAGACCTCTCATCTTATACGTGACCGCTCTTGATGAGTCACTTGAGCTCTCCTAGAACAAAACAATAATGGAGGAAAAGAAACAACACTCTATTGTCTCAATTATAGGATGCAGGGGGTTGAACAAAATTACCCACCCATCGAAAATATGTGCCTAGCTTTGATCTTTGCGATACAGAGCTTCGTCATTACTTGCTTGGACATGAGGTCAAGCTATTCTCAAAGGCAGACCAGGTCAAGTTCCTTATGACCCGGCCATGCCTGTCAGGATATTTGGCCAAGTGGGTATTATTGCCGATTGAGTTCGACATCACATATGTACCACAGAGGGCTGTCAAAGGTTAAGCCTTAGCAGACTTTCTCGCTGCTCACCTTGTCCCTTCAGGATCTCCCCTGTCAAGTGACCTCTGGAATGAAGAAGTCTTCTGTATGATGCTAACTTGACCATGATAAATGTACTTTGACAGAGCATTCCAGTCTGATAGAGGGGGTTTCGGAGTCATGTTCCCCGATGTTGGAATGATTCCTCTATCCTTCTCACTTGCAGAGGCATTTTCTCATAATGAAGCTAAATATCAAGCCCTCATAATCAGATTAGAGATCGCTCGAGAGCTCGACCTAGAGCTGCTGAACATCTTCGGTGACTCTGAGCTCATCATTTAGAAGCTTAAGGGAATTTACAACCTAAGGAAGGATACTCTCAAGCCTTAACATTACATAGCCAAATCTTATATGGCCCAGTTCGAAGATTTCCCCCTGAGTCATATCCCTAGAAGGCTAAACTCGCAGGCTAATGCACTCTCAAAGCTTGGTTCTACCATTCAACTGTCATCATCAGAGCTCACGTCTGTTTGGGTAACAGAATGGAGACATGTCAACTTGAGAACCGAAGTTGATGCAGATGATGAGAGAGATGTCATCCCCGAATGCCTACCTTATCCATTTAGAGCACTCATCACAGCTAAGGATGTTATTAAGGTAGAGCAGGAAATGTCCCAAGGTAAAGAATCCAAGGCTGAGAAGCAAGAGCCTGAATTCTTCGACCCAATATGTGCAGAGGTTGAACAAGTGGAAGACTGGAGGGAACCCATTATGAACTTCCATAGCATGAAAGGCTGCCTGAGGAACGAGCGGAGCACAATGGTTTACGACGGATGTCTACCAAATATGCCCTTCCTGATGGGTATGTTCTCTTTCGCTGATCATTTAACAGAATTCTCCTCAGATGTGTGGATACACAAGAAGCAAATAAAGTACTATAAGAAGTGCATTTAGGTATCTGTGGGTTACAGCAGTCCAGCCCTAAGCTATAAGAACACATACACAGACTCAGCTATTATTGGCCTTTAATGGTGGCTGACCCCCAAAACTATGCTAAAGATGCTAGATGTGCCAACTGCACTCAAGCCTCATTCATCAACCCCCATAGCCTCTCCATGGCTGTGGCCCTTTTTTTAGTGGGGTATGGACATTGTAGGACCCATCGAACCGCCTTTTCCCTCTCGTCATGTATTCATCCTAGTGGGGTCAGATTACTTCTCCAAGTGAGTTGAAGTGGTCCTGCTTAAGTATGTTCCAGGGGCCACTGTGGTCAACTTCATGCGTCACCACATCATATGCCCGTTCGAGGCTCCTGACCAACTAATCTTTGACAATGACCGTCGATTCAAAAGCCATCATGTTGATCTCTTAGCTAACCAGTTCCACTTTGAGTGGAGGCACTCGACCATGTACCACCCTCAAGCCAATGGTTTAGCGGAGGCATTCAATAAAACCCTGTGCGGGGAGCTCTGGAAGTCGATCTCAAAGTCAAAGAAGAATTAACATGAGAGGCTACCTGAAGCTCTATGGGCCGATCGTACCACCACTCGAAATACTAAAAACTCCACTCCTTATTCCCTCGTGTATGGAGGTGAGGTAGTTTTACCCCTCGAGGTTCAAATACCCTTACTCCGTGTCGTTATACATCAGGGACTGACTGAAGATGAGAGGGTCAAGCTCCATTATCAGGAGTTGAATGATCTTGATGAAAAGAGCCTAGAGGCCCAGCAAAACCTTGATCTCAATCAGGGGATAATGAAGAAAGCCTTTGACAAATCTGTCAAGGTTTGCTCTTTGCTATTAGGCATCTAGTCTTAGCAATCAAAAGACCGATTGTCATGCATGGACGCCGTAAAGGCAAGTTCAAGCTTAAGTGGGAAGGTCCCTTCATAGTTAATAAAGTCTCTCCAAATGGAGCCTACATAGTGGCACATCCTGGTGGAGAGGAGGCAATGCCCCCTATCAATGAGCGATATTTAAAGATATGCTACTCATGATTGTAGAAAGAAAGCAAGCAAGAAGGGCCAAACACGCTTTAAATCTCTTTATTTCATTAAAAGGAGTTACAAGTTACAATCAAAAGGGTTTTTTTTTATGTCTTGCCCTGACTGTGACCATTATGGGGTGCTTTTATGACGCATTCACTTGGGTCATGGCCTTGTATCAGATGATACGGACACGAGAGATTTTCATTTCCTGAAGGTAGAAACATGGGTTGCCTTGTCGGCTTCGACATGATAAGACCTTCGAGAATCATCGAGAATAGTGCATGGAGGATAGAGGGTGCCTCGTCATCCTCCTTAATTGTCACTATGTGGGAAGCTTCAATTGCCTTGAATGCTTTCTTTAAATCTTCGAGATTTATCTGGCCCTTGTTATTAAGGGCTTCGATAATATCTTTAGCATATAACACTCTTGAGTGGGGTGGCCTACTCTCTTGTGAAAGGCGAAGTACCTCTTGTGTGTCTCCTATCCATCTTGCTCTGGGGTGTTGACCTCCGACAGCTGGATCATGTTTTGCTCAAGTAATAGTCGAAGCAGCTCAAGAACCCACTCCTTCTCGAAGGCGTACACCTTATTCTGGTGCTAGATCCAGCAATCACTTTGATTTATAATTTTAGGAGGCAGGACGTCATTATAGGACTACTGTTGGTTGCCTCCTGCTTGTGCCTTGGTTACCCCTTTAGAGAGGTCCAAGGTTTTCTTTGTGTCATTCACAGTGACGGACAAACTAATCACACTTTTTGCTAGTTTTCTCGATTGTTGGAGCGAGGATTGCCATTGCGCCGGTTGTTTCCCGAGCTAGAGGGCTGCTGATGAGATCGGTCGTGGTGCTTAGATAGACCTTCTAGGCGAACTGCTTTAGAGATGAGCTCTGATATGGAGGGTGGGTTAGAAGCCTCAACATACAAGGCGATCTCAGGCAGCATATTTCGTATGCATGTTTGAACTGCTTCTTTTTCAGCCATGGGAGTGGCATGATAGGTTGCCAACTCTCTCCATCGAGCGATGAACTAATCAACTGGATCACTAGGGTCTTGAGTCAGAGTGAGGAGTTCGATGGTTTCCACGTTTCTCTGGACTTCATAAAAGCACTGGTAAAATAATTTATCTATCTTCTGCCATGTGTGTACCAAGTTTGATGGCAGTTGACCATACCACTAGAAGGCAAGCCCATCGAGAGTTTTGACAAACTTATGAAGGAGGAGTCGCCCGTCAGATGTCGTCTCTAGAGATGCAGCTTGGAAGTGAGCGGTATGTTGGTGAGAGGATGTGGTACCATTGAACGAGGGGAGCTTTCATTTTTGATAGTTCAGAGGAAAGAGTACCTGGTCTATGGATACAACGTTTTGTAAAGCGGCGCCTCTTGCTTGCTCGGGACCTTATTCTTGAGACTGTGAGTCACCATGGAATCTATGTCGGTTTGCAAAACCATGCAAGGAGAGCTATCTTGGGAGGCCAGTGGGGCGATTTGCCTGGGAGTTGTGTCCTCTCCAGGCTAGGAGTTGGCCTCATGGCGAGGAGAAGAGGCCGGGGGCTTGGAGGCCTCTAGGCGATCCATCTTTTTGAGGATGGATTGCGTCATCAACTCGAACCTAGTCATCTGCTCTTCTTGAGCATCATCTGGCTCGTTGATCACCATGACGCTAACCGTTTCTTCTGGAAGGTCAGAGCCAAGTGAAGTAGTGGACTGCCGGGGTTAGCAAGTCGTACGCGGCAAGTTAGTTTGTATGGGCTCAGCATTCCCCGACTGGACTCCGGCCTTGTACGTCGACCATATGAGGACCGGTTCTTGACGGTCTTGAGACTGTGATTTCTTGACAGCTCAGTCTTTTGCTGTGACGGTGACCACTGAGCAATCTTGGACTTCTCGTTCAGGCTCAGGGACCCGAAGAGGGAAGAAGGGATTGTGAGGCATGAGGTCATCAAGAAGGGTAACCTCAATTGCCTTGGGGGCCTCTCTAGTCAGGAGCTGTAGACCTCTCTTCTCCCTGATCTTGATACTGCAATAGATTTCAATCTAGAATTGAGCCTACGACTCGAACTGCCTCGTCTTTCTTGAGCACACGAGGGCTGTGTTTATCAACTAGAACAGAGAATGAGGCCCCCTGAAAGAAGGCAATCTGGGCTGTAGTCTTGAAGACTAAAGGCTTTTACCTACCGTCAGGCCTTTTCCTCAAATTCCTTGTAAGGTCTGGGTGCATGGCTGACCTGGGGTGGCTGGCTCAAGATGGTACTCTTAGGGAAAATCTTTGAGTACCAGGTCTCGCGGTGCTTGCATAGCGAAAGAGGAGCGACAGAAGAAGGAGTTGGTTCACCACTTCGCCTGAGTCGGGATCGAGGAGAGGAACTTGCAAAGTCGGTGTGTGTGCACGTTTAAAGTTAGCCGTTCTGGTGACTTGGGAGTCAACCCAGGCTCAATCAGCCGGCTCAACCTTAGGAGGCCGAGACCCATGAGTTCGTGTATGTGAGGGACCGAGCGGGAGCTTGTCTCTCATAGAGTGAAGCCTTTATGTGCTGAGAGGGAGGACGAAGTGGTCGACCCTCTTGCGCTCAAGTTGGTGCAGAATTGGCACTGCCCTGAGTTGTGAAAAGCAGATGCATGGCACATGCAGGGTTCAACACGAGAAAGCCTAGCCATGAACGGGAACTCAAGGCCACATGAAAGTTGCCCTAAGGTGTGGTTCGAGTGGTCGAACCACGAGCCTTCAAGTGTGTGCGAGAGGTGAAGGCCATAGGATCTCCACCTCTGTCTGCCGAGCCTTCAGGGATAGAGGTTCGGGGTGGTGAAGGAGTATGGGGAGTGGCCTTGCGGCAACTCTCAGGAGCGATTGCAACCTACTTGCCTTTTGCGAAAGCAGACAGGGAAGCCTTTTGGCGTACCTCAGTAATATGACCGGCAAGGGATTTGTCAATAGCAGGGTACGTGCTGTGTGTGGTGGCATGTGTGCCACCAATGCAAAACGCCTTGGTAGAGGGTCCACCAGATAGGAAGTGGGGAGTTATGGACCTTCAAGTCCCTTCTCACACCAACCTAGGAGAGAACCTAGGAGCTGGACTGTGAATCCTAACTCACGAGGAATGTAGGGAATGAGAACTGAGAAGCTGGCTTCCTTAAGATGGTCACGAATGCGGGGATGAGAAAATCCCCAACTCGAATGAACGTGAATAACCTAGATCCCATGAAATATAGTGCAGAAAGTAAAAGGTGATGTTAATCAAGCAAGAGCGAACCGACAAAGGGCTAATAAGTCCCGAGTGGATTTATGAATATCTCAATAAGTTCTAGACCATTTTGAGACTGTCGAAATTTCCACTATTTGTCAGGCTTTATTGGCCAACTTCTCTTTTTTATTCCGCATCAAAGACCCATGGTGCTGAAAAATGTGTTCAAACAATTACCTCTTCTTCATGCGCGATACTACTCTTTTACACTTGTGGTGTTGCTCTCTTACACATGCGATGTTACTCCCATCCACATGCGACGTTACCTTTTCTTCTTGCACGACGCTACTCTTTTACGTGCACGGCGTTGCTCCGTTACGCATGTGGCATTACTCCAATGCATGTGCAGCGTTAACTCTTCTTCATGTGTGACTCTACTCTTTTACATGTGTGGAATTGCTCTCTCACACACACGACGTTACTCCCATGCAAGCGCGACGTTACCTCTTCTTTAGTATTTTCTTTTCTCTTCCCACGCGGTGTTGTCCTCTCTGTCTCTCCTCTTCTTCCATGTATTTGCCATTCTCGGCTTTAACTCAGTGACACACATGGCAATAGCTTTCCTTCATCTGACCCTGTTACTGTGTGCATCTCACGTCTAGGAAAATTTGGGGTTCTTACAAACTATTGTACCTGATCTAAGGTCTCATAAGCAAAAAACCCAAGGTTACAGGAAAAGGCAAGTTCTCTCGGTCGCTAGAATCTCATTTTTCGATGATCACCCAAATTAGGAAATGATGTTAATGAAGACTAAAATAGACTAAACTTGATGCGAAACGATTGTGATAGTCTCCTCTTTCATATGCAAGAAAAACAAAGACTCAAATCATCACAGGTTGAATGGCATTAGCGACCAAAGTTCACGAATATTGCCAGACTTCCACCCTGTGGGAAAAGGCTGCCTCTACACAATTAAAGAGCATCAAAATGCTCATAATCGAATAAGCACTGAGGATATAATGGAAAATCGATGGAACCATCGCTACAAGTTCGTGAAAAAGCTTCCAAGATCTGGCAATGGCAAAAGGACCCTCGCATAGGGATGGTTTTGTCATTAGAATAAAAGGTTTTAGGGGCGTTTTGATCATTGTACCTAATTTTGGGATTTTATTCTATTTTCATTAATTGTAATTGGTTAGATGTCTCAATCTCACCCTCAGGTCAGGATGACTTGGTGGCTTGGCTTTGGGTTCGAGATAGACCTGGGACTTGAGATCGCTCTCTCTAGTGAACCTTGTGAGGAAGACACGGGCAAGATTACCAACCAATGAGAGAGGAATTAAGGTATGAGGTGGGACTTACCTCACTTGGGTCTGTGACACACTCAGGCTAACTTGCGTGGGTGCCATCTTAGATCACGTCAGAATGCACCTCAGGTTTATGACTGGTTCGAAATCACCTCATTTGGCCTATTTCGTCTTTTCCTACAGTCACACATACACATTAGAATACAAGACAAGTGGGCTTGAAGACTCCACCTTGTCATAGGGTGAGCGCACACATGTGTGTGTACTCAAAGGGAAACAGAAAATAACATGATCGAGTTCGTGTCAATTTGACAGCCTTTCGGTGTCTCCTTGACAAAGGACCTTTAGTACATATTTTACAGTAATAAAAGCAAGGACAGAGTGAGATAGAAAAGAAAAAGAAAGCAAATGAAAGAAGGTGAAAAGGAGGGAAGAAGTTCGATCAAGCAGTTGGACTGGGACAATGGCAAGACTGGCACGATGGTTAGTCTGGCACGACTGATAGACGGGCACGGGAACTATACTGACATGACGGCTGGGCTACTCGACGACAAGACTACCATGGTGGTTGGTCTGGTGCAACGGCTGATCTCACACAACAGCTAGATGAGCACAGTAACTAGATCGGCACGATGGTTAGGCTGCTCGGTGTCGAGACTAACTTGGTTTCCAAATGCTCTGCCTAGCCTCAGATCAAAAAAGTAAGAAAAGAAAGGGAAAATGAGAAATCATGTTCGGCAGCATGCACTGCCGTGCAAGAAAAAAAATAAAGAGAGAAAAAGATCATGCGCAGCAGTGTGTGCTGCCGTACAGGTTAAAAGGAGGGAAGAAAGAAAGGTCTTGCTTGGCAGCATTAACTTTTGTGTAAGACAAAAAGAAGAGGGAAAGGAGAGAGTTGTGCTCGGTGGCATTCATTACCGTACAAGACAAAGAGAAGAGGGAAAGGAGAGAGTTGTGCTCGGCGGCATCCATTACCGTACAAGACCAAAAGAAGAGGGAAAGGAAAGAGTTGCGCTCAGCAGTAATCACACTCCCATGAGAGACAAAAAGGGGGGAGAAGAAGGAGAGGGTCACGCTAGGCAGATTTCAATATCGTGCGACACAGAGAGGAAAGAGGAGAGAGAGAGGGTTGTGCTCGCCAGTGTTCACCACCATGCAAGATAGAGAGGAAAGAGAAGGGAGAGAGAGGGTCGTTGTAACAATCCTAAACTACTAAAAAAAAAAAAAACTATTAATACATGACAATTCGTTTGAACATGATGGTCCTTAGGGACCATAGTTACTTTTAAAATCTTTGTGTTTCCTTGCTCTTGGCACGTCCACTTAAGGACGTGGGCTTTAGGTGTTTAAAGCGGAAACTAACGCTCACACCTGTAACGTAATATAAGCTTTAGGTGTTTAAAGTGTAAACTAACGCTCACACCTGTAACGTAATGAAAGAATAAAATAATATGTCAGTAGAATTTAAATTCAGAGAAGTGAAGACTCCTACCTTAGAAAACTTTTGAGATTTTTCTCTCTAGTCGAAACACAGAGAACTCCTTTCTCGAGCCGAATTTTTATCGGAAGTTCCCTCTCAAATATTTATGGGTAAGTGATATCGTCTTCTTGAAAAATAGTCTGTTTTTATTAAATAGTGATATTTCCGTCTAGGATCTTTATTTTATAAGTTTTGGGTGTAAGTGACCTCATTGTCTCGACAAATAATCCATTCTTTTTAAAAATAAAATGAAATAATTATTTCTGCTTATTATCATGAATTTTAGGCGCGATAAATTTTATGCGCACGCGACCTCATTATCTTGAAAAATAATCTTTTTAATAAAAATTGTGATATTTTAGCTATGTTAGAAATTTTAAATGCTGTAAATTCTTAGAAAAATAAATTTACTTATTTTTCTTGTCTATTATTAGAAAATTTTAGATACTATCAAATTATTAAAAATAAATGTGATATTTCTGCTTTTAGTAAAATTGTGAGATTTCTTTCTACTGTTTTTAAATATTTAGACATTGTAAATTTCATGTGCAAATGACTGCCTTATTATCTGAAAATTGATAGTTTTGCATTTGATTACAGCATTGTTGTGAAATGTTTATTTGCAAATTAACATCCCATAAGTTGTGATAATTCTGTATTCTTGAATTTCTATAAGAGTTTTTCTATACATATTAGATTGGCAATTATGCTATAATATCTTTACGAACTGCTACCTTTCTAATTTTGAGCCCAAATATTTGATTGGTTATTTTTAAAATGTTATTGAAAGTGACTGTTATTAATGGTTTCAGTGAAATTCATATTAATGATTTTAGTGATATATTGAGTACATGATATTGCTGCTTTCGAATGTCTAAAGAGATTTAGAAATACTTTAAGTATACAAGTGGACTCATCCGGTTCGCCGGTGAGGTATAAGTGGACCTATCTGAGACGTCGGTGCTGAGTAGCCAAACTCATCAAACTATGGTAAACATTTTTTCAGGATAACTACGGATTCATTTTGAGTGCTAATCAAGATCAACCTTGGAAGATATTGTTGTTGTGCTAGCTTTCTTTTGTTACTTTGTATGACCTCGCCACTGTAAATTTGTCCTATCAATAGATGTAAATATGTTTTGTCGGTCACATCTCAGGAATAACAGTATTGTAAATTCTTGGGGTGTGACAGTCATGCTCGACAGTCCTTACTGCCATGCGAGACTGGGAGGAAAGAGAGAGAAAGTCATGCTCGACAGTATTCATTGATGTGCACGACAGAAGAAGGAAAGAAGAGAGAGAAAAGGAAAGGAGAAGAGATAGAAATGAAAGAAGAACATAGAGAAATGGAAGAAGAAGAAAGATAAAGGAAAGAAGAAGAGAGAGAAAGGAAAGAAGAAGAAAGAGAAGAAAAGAAGAAGAAGAGAGAGAAATGAAAGAAGAAGAAAGAGGAAGAAAAGAAGAAGAAGAAAGAGAAAGGAAAGAAAAAGAGAGAAAGGAAAGAGGAAAGAGAAGAAAATATGAAGAAGACAGAGAAAAGAAAGAAGAAGAGAGAGAAAGGAAAGAAGAAAAAAGAGAAGAAAAGAAGAACCGAGAGAAAGTCGTGCTCGACAATATTCACTACCATGCATGACAATGGAAGGAAAAGAAGAGGAGAAAGTTATGCTCGGCAACATTCACTGTCGTGCATGATAGTAGAAGGAAAGAAGAGAGAGAAATAAGAGAAGATGAAGAAGAAGAGAGATAAAGTCATTCTCGATAGTAAAAAAAGAAGAGAGAGAAAGAAGAGAATTAAAGATTAGAGAGAAAGAAGAAGAGGAAAGAAGAGAGAAAGAAGAAGAGGAAAAAAGAAGAGGAAAGAAGAGAGAGAACGAAGAGAGAGGAATAAGAGAGAGAAAGAAAAGAGGAAAAGAAGAGAGAGGAGAGAGAAAAAAATAAGAGGGAGAAAGAAGAGAGCGAAAGAAGAGAGAGGAGAGAGAAAATTACCTTACGGTACTCGTCAAAGTTTTCTCTCTTCTCTCTCTCCAAGATGTGACCTAAAACTTGAAGTAAAAGGGATTTTTTATTGATAAAAAAGAGGGTCCTTTACATTTAGAAGGTACGTTCTTTATTTTGAAGTGGGGCCCAAACATTGGTGGATCATTAAAACTTAAACTAATTGATGAAAATTAGAAGTTAAAAAATTTATAAAAAATTAGGAAAATAGGGGCAAAATGATGATTTTGCCCCTACATCAATAATCCATGAAATTTGGAACAGCTCCTTGCATTGCCCATGCAATCTTTATGATCTTTCAAGATCTGTTCTGGGTACATCTAATCTTCATCACGTCAAAAAATTATTCGTTCCTCAATCAGCTCGGGAAGTTGATCGTTTTGATACCCTTTTCGAACCATGAATCAGACTCTCAGGCCATGATCATGATGTGCCAAAACATGGGAAAATGTGCAATCTTAGATTTAAAATTCAATCCATTTCTCAGTATTTTTGCCTGATTTCTTTGTTGTGGAGTGTCGAACATATTGTTGTGATCATTTTGGAAAAAGAACAGCTCGATTCAATTCCCGAACGACCATTATCCAAATTGGGAAACTTTGGCCAGAGTTTGGAATCTAGTGACAAGATTTGTAGCAACTTCAGACTCATCGCACATCAACTCTGACTTTCCATCATGTGAGGGGTTCGACTCGGATGAAGCCTCTGACCTCGTGCTCATAATGGGTCCAGTTTGAGGTTGATCCGATGCGCGAGCGTCGTGATATGGCCATTTGATCGAGGAGACGTGCTGCTAGAATATTCCTACAACTTTTGCAAGTTTTTCGGTGAACTTCTCTCCTCGATCACTCTTGACTCAAGCCTTGTTATCATGCGTGTCGCATATCAAATTGACCGGGTCGGTGAGACAACATGCTCCCAAAATTTGGGCTCAATCCGACCCGAGATGAGGGAGATATGGCCATGGAAAGTTTTCCCTAAAATTGTGATGCACAGTTTCCATTAAGGGAAATTGGTTCATAGAGGGTGCACCGTAATAGTGTACGACCTACTCATTTTGGGTAATGTTGTCATAACTTGCTCCGAAAGCATTGGAATGCACCAAAAATTGGTACCCAGGGGCTTTCGAACATTTTGAATCCAATTGCAATGGTTTGGAGACCATTTGATGCTCTGATAATGGTCATATAGTTCAGATTCGATTTTCAGCATGATAAAGGTAGAATTTCTCGAAACTGTTTTAACGTCTACACTGCCTAAAACTCGTCGGATTGGGATGAAATTTGGTAGGTGTTTTTAGGAGGCTCTTATGCACAATCCAGAACCTTCTTAGGAAATTCTTAGACTATAAAAAATTCACTTCCAGATCAAGGCTTATTGATCTACGGCTTCCGCAGTCAACAGGAATTTGGAACTTGCGCGCCTAGATTGTGAACTGCTCTCTCATTATTCGTATCGGGTGTAAAAGTGATGGAAATGACCTCAAATAGCTTGCCCTGTCAAATTTTGGGCTTCGAGAGAAGAGAGAAGGGCACCATTCGAAATCAAAACTGGTCCTTCAACTTCAGTTTTCTTCCTTGCCACCGGATCACACAAAGATCAAAGGGATATTTGTGCAAAGCTACTTCGTGAAGGGGTGACTAGGGCACTCAGACAGTTGGGGACCTTGTTGTGAACCTAGACATGGAGACTTGAGGGATGATTTTAGAGTCTACACCCTATTGGATGTACAAGATGCTTTTATATTCTTCACCCCCGTCGGACTTTTATCACATTGTTTGCTACTACACCAGGTTTTTTTTGACAAGCAGGTTACCTCTGTGAGTTCCATCTTACCGAGCCGATTCAGGGGTTTTTGTTGTTGTACCTCTAATGCTTGGTCTGGCCAGGGAGGGATTTTGACTAGGGGGCCTTAGTTGGCTTCACCCCGGTTGCTGTGGCTAGATATTGACCTGATTTGACAGTTGCTTGCCTATTTGGGATCTGGAGGGATGATTTTAACATCTACACCCCATTGGATGTATGAGTTGCTTTATTTGCAATCTCACTAGGTTTGTTCTGCCTGGTTTGACAGTTTCTTATTTTTGGGTCTTGATAACAGGATATACTACTGTCGAGATATTTTTTTGATATGCTGAGTGAAGAGGTTTATAGTGGCGGACATTGCATTCACCTGCTTATTAGTCCAAGCATACTTTCAGGTTTTCGCTTTGACAGGGGGAAGCACTGCTGTAGGGATGGTTTTCACCAACCTCCTTTTTATTAGACTCTTTCTCCCATGACCTGATGGCCATGTCTGCCTTTCTTTTCATTTTTACTCACAATGCCCTTTTATGTTTTCACCATGCCTAGTTTTTTTTTATAGAACTCTCTTACTCATGGTTTCATGAACATGTCCGTCCGTCTTTTTTACTCATGGCGTTCCCTTCTCGGGTTCACACCATGCCCATTTTTTTTTTCTTTTTTGTGGGGACGTGTTTAAGGTCATTCCTCCGAGACCTGCGCAAAGCAGTTTAACGTCATGTGACCAAGACGTGCACTATAGTTTAAGGTCATACAACTCGACCGTGATGGTAATGGATGACAGTCTGTGGAGGCCATGGGGTGAGTATGGTGGTGGTTTGACTCACTTTGAGGAGACCACCTGTGAATGATTGATTGTGTTTGGATAGAAGGTGAATAACGATGACCCACCAGTTGTCGATGAGTATGGATGGTGGAATGGCTCACTGTGATAGTGGGTCCAACTCACTAGGGAATGTAGCGAGTTCTTGAAGGGCAATGGAGATGGACTTGCTGGAGAGGAAATGGAGATGATATGCATGCATGGACGAACCAGCTAAGGGAGGCATGCATGGAACGGCATGGAAAAAGGCATGCAACGGGACACCCATGTATGGAGGCATGTTTAAGGAAATTCCATCAGGACCTAGGCAAAGCAGTTTAACATCGTGCAGCTAGGACGTGCACTATAGTTTAGGATCATACAGCTGGACCATTGCGTGAAGCAGTTTTTTGTCATGCAGCCAGAATGTGCACTATAGTTTAGGGTCATACAATTGGACTGTTACGTGTAGCTGTTTAATGTCATGCGGCTAGGACGTGCACTATAGTTTAGGGTCATACAGCTGAACTGTTGCGCGAAGCAGTTTCATGTCATGCGATCAGGATGTGCACTATAGTTTAGGGTCATACAGCTAGACCGTTGGCAAGTCTCCAAGTATGTGGGCTGCCAATGAGGGGTGGACTCACTAGGAGATGTTAAGTGGATGAAGCTCCATGGGGAATGGATGGTGATATGACTCACTGGGGATGAAATGGCCGAGGTCATTTATAGGTGGTGGGTTCAGATGGCGATGGTGGCTCAGTGAGGGATGATAGGTAGAAATGGATTCATTAGGGATTAGGTTGTGTAAGTATGACTCCCTCGGGATAAAGGATTAAGGCATGAATATGATTCCAGTGAGGATGGAAAGGCGATGAGGGTCGAGGCTTGCCGATGCGCACATGACCGGTCGACTAGGGAGGCATGCATGAGGCGTCTTGCAAAAGGAGTGGGTGTAGAGGTAGAAGTGGTGCACTCGGCAATGGAAAGTGCGCACGGTAGTGATGCGTGCATGACAGGGAGCATCAGGGTGTGCACGGTGGTAAAGCACACACGGCTATATTCACGCTCGTCAGCACTTGACAAGGAAACGCTTTCAGCAGCACATGTGGAGAGAGCAAGCTCTCGGTGACAACGTGTGGCGAGGGAACGTGCTAGGTGGCAACATGTGGAAAGGGAATGTGCTCGGCTGCATGTGCTCGACGGTCTGGATAGAAAGACACCACGGGGGGATTTCAATGCGATGCGCAGTATGGACAGTTGTGTCGGTAAGAATGTGCACACGACAGTGAGGTAGCATTGCCATTCAGCAGGTTGCGAGCCATTAAACATTCTCTTTGTGGACACCTTTGCCCTCACACATGTCTTTTTGGTTTAAACGCCCTTCGGGTTTGCATCGTGACCATCTTTTATTTGATGAATTTTACACACAATAGCTGGTGATTCTACCATGCCCCGTCATTTTGCTTTGGTTTCTTTTTCTTCTTTTTCTTCTGACACTTTTACCCATGGTGCCCTTTCAGGTTTTCACCATGTACGTCAAAAGCCCATGATGCCCTTTCGGGTTTTCATCATGTTCGTTCCCCATTTTTTTGTAGAGGAATCTTTAAGGTCATGCCACCGTGACCATCGATTTGGTGTGATTTAAGGTCGTTCACCGAGACCTTAGGGCATTTTAAGGTCATGCGTCTAAGACCATATGTTGTGCAGTTTAACGTCGTGCAACCATAACATGTGTTGTAGTTTAAGGTTATACAGTTTGGACCATGGCTATGAAGTTTTAGGGTATTGCTGTTCAGACCGTTAAGCTGCACCAAATCTCATACTAGTTCAATTTTCCCACTGTCTATGTGATCCTGGATTATGTCTCTAATGGTAATGGTAATAACCTCCTTAGTCTTATGATCAAGCATCCTACGATATTAGCAATAATTGGGCTCATCATCCCTCTTGACTTCCCCCAATCTTTTTACCTTAGGTAGATTGATCATACCCTTATATAAGAGAGTTTCCATCATCTTGGGGTTTATGCATATGTCAAAGGAATACCCCTTGTGCTGACTTTGTCTTGAGAAGCGTATGATACTGTACTTGGGGAAGTTGAGTCTTTGGTCTCCTTGTTACAATACAGTTTGAGCAACATAAGCTGGGTGAAGCTTCTGGTAGCGATTCAGCTTCTCGGTCACTGAGATATTGCATCTTTTTGATGCTTTGGTTACCATGCCTTTTACTAGTCCTCCATTCCCAATCTAAAGAAAATATGGAGAAAGGACTGGCAATGAGGGAGGCGAGGGTGGGAGTAACTCTTCTCTTTACGACCTTGTTTTGATGACCAGATGCGTTGCTTGAGGGACAATAAAGAGGGATTGATGATTCGATGGGGTACACTTAAGCTTACGAGACGTTAGTAACACTTAGCACAAGGTTTCTACCATTTCATTTTTCGACCTCATCTCAGCCTGTAAATGTCTTAATATGGCTTTAAGCTGTGCGATCTCGTCTACATAGGATTCTGGTATTTCAGTGATCACCATAGTTTCATCACCAACTATACTTGAGGGCTCTTTACCATCAAGAGGGAACCTGAACCTCTCGTAGGATGGCAAGCTTTTATTATCATCCTCAAAAGCACACATGGGGCATTCATGGCATGAGGAGATCAAGAAGTTTGCTTTGTAGAGATTCGAGGAGTTCTTAGGTCATGGACGGTCTGTTTGAGCAGGGCTGTCAATGGGGGTGCAGCTCATTTCATTCAATGCTAGGGAGTTGCTTTCCTCAAATGAGAGTGATGAATTCTCATCAGAGGTAGGAGCAATTGGGCGAGAGTAGGTGCGGGAGGCCGCATCATTAGAACCAACGAGAGCAGATGGTTGTCCATCACATCTCCCAGATTCTATGATGAATCCATGCAAAGAAGGAAGGAAAGCAGACAGTGACAGAGTCCCCTTCTTGTTCGGAAGATCTATAGCGACAATGAATTTCTCAAACACTTGAAGCGGCTCAACAGTACAGTCTTCTTTTCAGCTTCATTGTGAGGAGCCGGGATGTCGAGGTAGACTTTGGGGGCAGCTGGTGGATCATTTTGTTGCATCATGGGAAGAAGACCAATCTCTTCATAGTTCGAACTTTCCACCACCAAGGGATCATGGGCAACACCCTCTGTGGGTTCGGCTTCTGTCTCACTGGAGTCACTGAGACTACCGTGCAGTGGTGTCTTCCGGCTCAACAAGAGTCTAGGAGAAAGTAATTCAGGCCCACGAGATGCCCCGAGCTCAATCTTCTCGAAGAAGCCATTGCTCTCGATGCCCCATCTTGAAATGGGTTCGGGTGTCTGATCGGTTGATGGCGCAATTAGCTCAGGATTGATGGGGTTACTGGGGTCAGATTGGCTCTTTCCCCCATTCGTAGGCTCGTCTTTGCCCCGAGTGATCTGGTGTACATGCAAAATTGAACCCTAACAGTGTTCCAAGGTAACCTGAGGTTTTCGCCAAGGTGTAGCTAGAATGGATGGTCCACTAGCTTCGGTGGGTGTGTGAGAGGTGGTGGCTTTAAAGCCGCCTCTTCCTGGTGTCGAGCCTCTTGTTATAGGGCCCCGAGGTGATAGAGAATGGGCGATAGCCTTGCGACAACCCGCAAGAGCAACAGCAGATGAACTACCAATCGCGGGAGAGGGAGGAGCGGCCTTCGAGCTGCCCCAAGTAGTGGGACCGACTAGTGATTTGCTGGTAGCAGGGGGCATGCTGTGTGTGGTTCTAGTGCACCACCCATGCAAGGTGCTTTGGTGGAAGGTCCACTAAGGCTAGGAGATGCGAAGTGAGGGACCTTCAAGTCCCTCCTCACACCAATCTGATGGCTTGGCTTCGGGTTTGAGATGGACCTGAGACTTGAGACCGCTCTCTCGTGAACTGTGTGAGGAAGACACGGGCAAGATTACCATTCAGTCAGAGAGGAATTAAGGTGTGAGGAGGGGCTTACCTCACCTAAGTCCGTGAAGCACTCGGGCTAACTCATGCGAGCGCCCTCTTAGATCAAGTCGGAATGCCCCCCAAGGTAATGACTGGTTCCAAATCACCTCCTTTGCCCTTATTTCCTTTTTTCCAACAGTCACACATGCACACATTAGAATACAAGAAAAGTGGGTCTGAAGATCCCACCTTGTCATAGGGTGAGCTCACACATGTCTTTGCACTCAAAGGGAAATGGAAAATAACATGATTGATTTTCTGTCAATTCAACAGCCTTCCGACGTCTCATTGACAAAGGACCATTAGTACGTATTTTACAGTAACAAAAGCAAGGACAGAGTGAGATAGACAAGAAAAAGAAAGCAATTGAGAGAAGGTGAAAAGAAGGGAAGAAGTTTGATCAGGCAGTTAGACTAGCATAATGGCGAGACTAGCATGGCGGTTAGTCTGGCGTGGCCGATAGACGGGCACGATAATTATAGCAGCACGATAGCTAGCCCGGCCGACAAAATCATAGTGCCCACATGCTTGATCAACGCTAGACTAGTTGCATCGCATGCGTAAGGTCCATGGCTATCGCCGGTCTGAACCCCGCGCGTGATGAACGGCTCGATTTCGCAAAAGATCACATAGAAGTCACTGCAGATTCTGGCAGCCGGAATCGTAGATTCTGGCCGAAGTTTAAGATTGTCCAAAACTTCGTTCGAGCACCAAATCACATCCCATTTGTGGCAACACGATCGTGGTAACAAGCTTAGTACAATTCAGAGAAGAAATCGAAGAAAAACATCAATATGAAGCAACACTATCAATCAAAAGTCTTCAAGATCTATTCAAATTTCAAGTTATGTAATCATGCCTTTAAAGTGTGATTCATGGCTTAAAATTATTATCAAAATGATCATAGCATCGAGCCCTGTGCAATGGAAATCATCTTTTGTTTATTCTGATGCCGAATCGTCAATGGATTGTTTGAGTAGAATCAGGAACGTCCCTAGTTCTCAGCAGGGACTGTTTTGCAACTTCCCCAATTATTGGGTTGGGGAAAATCAATCATTTTGCAACCTATTTTCGTATTTTTTTAATTCAAATGAACCTTAATTATTATCAATTAAGGTTAGTTTTGGGTAATCCACCCACGTTTTAGCCTTAGTTAATAAATAAACTCTACCTTTCATTGAGAGGGGGGCTGGAAAATCATTATATGAGGATTAAGCTATTGATCAATAAAAATTAAGGCTTTCTTCTTGAGTTCTCTTGAGCACATCTTAGAGAGAGAGGAGAGAGAAAGTTCAGAGCGGTACCCATCCTATCTTTGAGGTATTTTCTCTCCCTTCCCTTCTCTCTCTTCGATTTTCTTTTTCTCCTCATCTCTCTCTCCTTCTTGTTCTTTTTCTTGATCAGTCTTCTTCTTCTCTACTAAGTCTTTCTTAGAGGCCATGCACGGCAATGACAGTGTCAGGTGTGCCTCTTTCTTTCTTTCCCCTCCTGTGGTTTCACAAGTCGTGCATGGCGATGACAGTGCCATGCACAAACTTCTTTCTCTTTCCTTCTCTCTTCTTGGTCTCTTTTCCTCAACATGGTTTGCGTACGACGTTAGTCGTTGTTGTGCATAATTCCATCTGAAGGAGTGCACGGTGAGCCGGGCTATGCTCAAGCTGCTGGTCGGGCTCCTGTTTCGATTCCAAGATGAGTGTCACACGTGGTGATATCCATCACCAACAGTGAACCATCTCTCTTTCTTCTCAAGGATCGCAGACGGTGCTGCTCATCGCCATCTACAGGCATGTCATTGCCGTCCTACGCAAGCACAGATGGTGATAGTCACCACCGCCTGTGGACATGTCTTCAGCATCCATACCTATCGCAGACGACGATGCTTATAGCCGCCCTTGAGGGTTTCACCCGTGCTTCGCATCCGCCGCAGACAGCGATGCTTATCGCCACCCGCAAGGGTTTCACACGTGCTTTGCGTCTATTACAAAAGGCGATGCCTATCGCCTCCCTCGAAGGGTCATGGCGATTTTCATCACCATCCGCATGCCTATCGTTTTCACTCTGTGGCCATCGAAGATGGCGATACTTATCGCCACCCATGAAGGGTAGCTGTTGCCTTCCCATGTGACGGACGGTGACGGCCAGCGCCATCTGCAGTTCACTGCTCACCCTTTCACCGTGAGCAGTAGTGTCTAGCGTCATTCAAGGGCCATGGCCCTATTACTTCCTGACTGTGGGTAGTGGTACCTAACACCACCGGGACCTTCCTACTCCTTCATCTCGCATCTTCTCTCCGCTCTCTTGTTTTCTCCTTTCTTCTTCCATTCTTGCTTTACTAAACGATAAACTCAGTCTAGCACTGTCATAGCAGTTAGGCTGGCGAGCAGTATTGTCGTTGTGCTAGTACAGAGTACCATACTCATCTTGCTACCACACCAGGGTAGGACAGTCATATCAGCCTTGGTTCCGAGTAGTATTATCATTGTGCCGGTGTGAGTTACCGTGCCCATCTTGCTACCACTCCGAGTCGGTCACTGTACTGATCTAGCTATCATGCTAGTCTCATTCCCTTGTCAGGTCTTCTTTTAGTTTCTCCTCCTTATTCAAATTATCTTCTTTAGCACCCTAATTTCTCATCTTCTTTGCCATCTGATTGTGCACATTTGTGCATATTCGACCCGAGACAAGGGTGGGTCCCTCGGTCCACTTGTCTTGCAAATTAACCATGTTAGTGCTCTGCAAAAAACAAGGAGATTGCAGATCAAGGCAGGCGTGTCCAAATCAGTTGAAGCAACGGGGGGGCTTTCCATCTTGATCTAAGAGGGCACCCACGCCAGTCAGCCTAAGTAATTCATGGACCCAGGTGAGGTTGGGTGCCACCTCACGAATAAAAGTCCTCTTTCACCAGTTGGGCACCTGTCCTAGTTTCGTGAACAAGGTTCCTGAGAGAGAGGTCTCAGGTGCCGGGTCTTCTGAACCCAAGATGTGCCACCCAATCGTCTAGATTGGGGGGCGAGATCGAGGCATTTGACCCATTTGGTGACTCCACTGAGGACTTACTACCCCTTTGATGGTTCGCTCTTGCTTGATCGGCATCACCTTTTATTTTCTGCACTGCATTCCATGACATCTGGGTTATTCAACCCATTTATTCGAGTTGGGGATTTTCTCATCCCCGCACTTGTGACCATCCCGGGGAAGCAAACTTCTTAAGCCTCATTCCCTACACTCCTTTCGAGTCAAGACTCACAGTCCAGCTCCTAGGTTCTTTCCTGGATTGGCGCAAGAAGGGACTTGAAGGTCCCTAACTCCCCACTTTCTAGTCTTGGTGGACCCTTCACCTATGCCCTTCGCATGGGTAACACGTTTGTTACCAACAACAACATGTACCCTGCTACTGGCAAGTCCCTTGCCAGTCACATTGCTAAGGTACCCTGAAAGGCTACCCAGTTCGTTTTTGCGAAGGGCAAGTAGGTTGCCATCGCTCCTAAGGGGTCACCGTAAGGCCACCCCCCCATACTCCTTCCCCACCCCGAACCTCTATGCCTAGAGGCTCGACACTCTGAGGAGGAGATCCTAGGGCCTCCACCTCTCGCACACACCTAAAGGCTCGTGGTCCATCCACTCGAGCCACACCTTGGGGTAGCTTACATGCTGCTTTGTGCTCACATCCAAGGCTAGGCCTTCTTGGGTCGAACCTTGCATGTGTCAAGCATTTGCATCCCATAGTTCGAAGCAACTTCAATTCTGTGCCAGCTCGAGCAGATGGGGGTCGACCACTTCGTCCTCCCTATCAGCACACTCAGCTTCACCCTTTGAGAGATAAGCTCCTACCCAGTGCCTCACAGATACGAGCTTGTTGGTCTCGACCTCCTAAGGTTGAACGAACTAATCGAGCCTGAGTTGACCCCCTAGTCACCCGAAGGCCTGCCTCTAAAGGTGTGCACGCACTAGTTTCACAGGTTCCTCCTCGATATCGACTCAGGCGAAGTCGCGAGCCAGTTCCTTCTTTTGTCACTCTTTCTTTTCCAAGTAAACACCTTGAGACCTGGTACTCAAAGGTTTTCCCTAAGAGTACCATCTTGAGTCAGCCACCTCAGGTCAGCCATGCACCCAGACCTCACAAGGGATCTTGGGGCAAAAGCTTGATGGTAGATAAAAGCCTACAGCCCAAGCCAGCGGTCTAGATTACCCTCTAACCTTTGGCCTCACTCTCTGCTCCAGCTGATGGACATAGCCCTCGCATGCTCAAGAATGATGGGGAAGTCTCAATTCTGGAGTGAAGTCTATTACAGCCTCAAGATCAAGCAAAAGAGAGGCCTGCAGCTCCTGACTAAAAAGGCTCCTAAGGAAGTTGAGTTTATCACTTTTGATGACCTCATGCCTCACAATCCCTTCTTCCCTCTTCGGATTGAGAAGCTGAGCAAGAAGTCCAAGAACATTTCTCGGTGGTTACCATCACATGAAAAGACTGAGCTGTCAAGAAATCATGGTCCCAAGATCGTTAAGAACCAGTTCTGACACGGTCGACATACAAGACTTGAGTCAAGTTGGAGCATGCTAAGCCCCTACAGACCAACTTGCCACGTATGACACGTCAACCCCAGCAGTACAGTACTCCACCTGGCTCTGACCCTTTAGAAGAAACGGTCAGTGTCATGGTGATCAACGAGCTAAGTGATGCCCAAGAAGATTGGATGAATAAGTTTGAGGCCATTCTCGAAAAGATGGATTGTCTGGAAGCCTCTAGGCCGCCTTCTTCTCACCACGCGGCCAACTCGCTGCCTGGAGAGGACACAGTTCCCAGGCAAACTCCCCCACCGTCCTCCCAAGACTGCTCTGCTCCCCTCATGATTTTGCAAGCCGATAAAGATCCAATGGTGAGCCACAGTCTCAAGAGTAAGATCTCGGGCATGCAAGGGGCACTGCTTTACCTAAATCTGTACCCCTCGTATACCGACCAGGTGTCGTTTCCCCATACTATCATAACAGGAAGCTCCCCCGATTTAGTGGTACTACATCCCCACACTAGCATATCTCTCACATCCAAGTGGCTTATCGAGAGACAACAACTGATAGCCGACTCCTCCTCCGTCAGTTCGTCGTGACTCTTGAAGGGCCAGCCTTCCAATGGTATGCTCGGCTACCTCCAAGTTTGGTACATACATGGCAGGAAATGGAGCATTTGTTTTACCAGTTCTTTTATGAAGTCCAGAGAAAGGTGGAAACCATCGAGCTTCACACTCTGACTCAAGAGCCTGGTGAGCCAATCGATGAGTTCATCGCTCGATGGAGAGCGTTTGCAACCAATCATGCCACTCCCAAGACTGAAAGAGAAGCAGTTCAGACTTGCATATGAAATATGCTCCTCGAGATCTCCCTGCATATTGAGGCCTCCAATCCACCCTCCATGTCAGAGGTCATCACTAAAGTGGTTTTCATAGAAGGATCTGTCCAAGCGCCATGGTGGATCTCACCAGCAGTCCTCTAACTCGGGTAACAGCTGGGGCAATGGCAATTCTCACTCCAATAATTAGGGCAACCAGCAAAAAAGGGTGATTAGTGTGGCTGTCACCATGACTGACACTAAGAAAGCTGCCCCTCAAACGTTGGACCTCTCCAAAGGGGTAGTCACAACCAAGGCACAAAAAGCACCTTAGGCTGGAGGCAAGCAATAGCAGTCCTATAACAAGGTCCCGGCCCTTAACAATACAAATCGAAGTGACTAATGGATCCAGCACTAGAACATGGTGTACTCCATTGAGAAGGAGTGGGTTCCTACTTTGCTTTGGTTACTAATAGACCAAAACATGATCCAGCTGCAGGAGGTCAAATCCCGAGAGCAAGCTGGACAGGAGACACACGAGAGATACTGCGCATATCACAGAAGAGTAGGCCACCCCACTCAAGAGTGTTATACACTCAAAGACGTTATCGAAGCCCTTATTAACAAGGGTTAGATAAATCTCGAAGACTTAAAGAAAGCATTCAAGGCAACTGAGGCTTCCCACGTAGTAACAATCCAAGAGGATGATGAGGTGCCTATCGTCCTCCCTGCAGTATTCTCCATGATGCTCGAAGAAGCTCTCATCACGCTGAGGCCTACAAGGCATCCCAAGTTCCTACTTCTGGGAACAGAGAACCTCTAGTGTCCATATCATCTCATACAAGGCCATGACCTGAGCAAATGCACCGGCTTCCAAAAGCTCTTGGAAAAGAAGATGCAGCACCAAGAAGATGATGATAACCCAAAAGGACACCCTCATGTCCTTGCTTCACCAGTGTAAGAAGACCTTTCGACACAAGCCTAGGGAAGTGTGTTAGACCCTCTACAGATCCTCTTCAAGGCGATGCTCCGTCAGGGTCTCGTCACCCCCAAACCTGCCAAGCAACTTAGGCATATTGCCTAAGATACAAAAAATATTTGGTGCCCATATCACCAGGTATGGGACCATGAGTTGAGGGAATGCTATAAGTTCAAAGTTGTAGTCATGGAGAAGGTACAAAAAGGCCACATTATTTGCACCATTCTCTCAGAACGCTTCCAAGCCACCACTCTCGTTCAGGAGGAAATCCCAATACAGGTCCCAATTGAGCATACCCTAGACTCTTCAGAGAACTTGACTTCTTAGCCTTGGGATGTCTACCAGGGACGAAGTAGACTCAAGTCCCTAAAGCGTGAGGTAGTTAGTACAGCTAGGGCCACTCACCAGCTTGATAGGATGGACCAAACACCTCTCAAGGTATCCAGAAGGAAATGAGCACCCAGGTCAACTTGCTGAAGGAACCATATCCCTCAGCTACCAGTCGAAGAAGAATTTCTCAAGCTCCTTCCTCCACTGCCGACCTTACAGGACTTCATCCCAAGCGCAACTCACCATATCCCTTCATCCAATTAGATGGACGTCTCTGAATTATCTACTACTTGGGACTCGTCCAATACAGGTGACGATATAAAATGCATCCCCCAGCGGTAAAACCTGGGGCAAGACCTAAAATACCCCTTGCACACGTCCAATTCTGGTGATGATGTAAAAATCTACCTAAAACAATCTAACACTACTTCTTCTTCTCCTCCCTCTTTCTCTATCTACTTCACAGGTACAGGTTGAAACTGTCCAGACTTAAAAGAGATAAACTTAGGGGCGGAGGCCGACTTAAGGCCAACTTTCATCTTAGAAAATATGTCCCCAGAGGAGAAGGAAAGTTGTACTTCCCTCCTGCGAGCAAACGGGGACGTCTTTGCCTGGCATTATCATGAGATGCCATGTCTAGACCCTCAAATTGTTGTCCATCATCTCGTTATAAACCCTTCCATTAAACCCATAAAGCATAAATCAATAAGGTTTAGACCCGACCTCAAGATGCATATTGAAGTTGAGGTGAACAAACTTAGGTAAGCTGGATTCATACGTGAAGTCAAAATACACAAGATTGCTGGTAAATGTTGTCCCAATTAAGAAGAAAAATGGACAAATCAGTGTTTGCATTGACTTTCACGACTTAAACACCACCTTCCCCAAGGATGACTTCCCCCTGCCATTCACCGAGATGCTTGTTGATTCCACAACTCATTGCCAGATCTTCTCCATCATGGATGGATATTGTGGTTATAATCAGATCAGGATGGTATCAGAGGATGAAGACGCCACTCCATTCTTGACCTCAAAAGGAGTCTTTTGCTACACTGTGATGTCTTTCGCATTAAAGACTGCTGGTGCAATGTACCAGTGAGCCATGACGACCATCTTAAAGGACATGATGCACGAGGAGGTCGAGTGCTATGTGGATGACTTAGTGGTGAAGTCTGAAATAAGGATGCTCACATGAAGGACTTTAAAAAGGTATTTGAGCGGCTGCGATATCACCAACTAAAGATGAACCTGTTGAAACATGCCGTCGGTGTATGCTCAGGAAAGTTCTTAGGGTTCATCGTGATGTATCATGGGCTAGAGATTGAGTCGATCAAAATCAAGGCGATCCAGGACATGCTACCGCCTACAACCCTATGTGAGCTTTGGTCTCTCTAAGGGCAGCTGGCTTACATTCGAATGTTCATCTCGAACCTCTCAGGATGATGTAATCCCTTCTCACACCTGTTGAAGAAGGACACTCCCTTCATATGGGATGAGGTGTGCCAAGATGCACTCAATGATATCAAGAAATCCTTGTTGAATCCTCCGGTACTCTCCATGCTGGTGTTAGGAAGACCTCTCATCCTATTTGTGATAGCTCATGATGAGTCACTTGGGGCACTCCTAGCATAGAACAATGATGTGGGGAATGAATCAACACTCTATTATCTCAGCCGTAAGATGCAGGGGGCTGAGAAGAATTAACCTCCCATTGAGAAGATGTGCCTAGCCTTGATCTTTGCAGTACAGAAGCTCAGCCTTACTTGCTTGATCACGAAGTCAAGCTAATCTCAAGGGTGGATCTGGTGGCGATGCCTATGAGGACGCTTGGCCAAGTGGGCATTATTACTGATGGCGTTTGACATCACGTATGTACCACAAAAGGTTGTCAAAGGTCAAGATTTAGCAGACTTTCTCCTGGCTCACCTAGTCCCTTCGAAATCTCCCCTGTCTAGTGATCTCCCAAATGAAGAAGTTTTTTGTACGGTACTAACTCGGTCGTGGGAGATGTACATCGACGGAGCATTCCAGTCTGATAGAGGGGGTGCCGGAGTCATGTTCCTGAGTCCCGATGGTGGAATGATTCCTCTATCCTTCTCACTCACAGAGGAATTTTCTCATAATGGGGCTGAATAACAAGGCCTCAAAATCGGATTGGAGATTGGTCGAGAGCTAAACTTGGGGCAGCTGAACATCTTCGGTGACTCTGGGGATTTATGACATAAGGAAGGATACTCTCAAGCCATATCATGACACAACCAAATCTCATATAGCTCAATACGATGATTTCTCCCTAAGTCATATCCCTAGAAGGCTAAACTCATAGGCCTATGCACTCACAAAGCTCGGAGCCACCATTCGACTGTCTTCATCAGGGCCCATGCCCGTCTGAGTAACAGAATGGAGACATGTTGACTTGAGAACCAAAGTTGATGCAGATGATGAGAGAGATGTCTTCTCTGAATGCCCACCTTATTTATTCGACGCACTCCTTGCAACCAAGGATGTCATTAAGGCAGAGCAGGAAATGTCCCGAGGTAAAGAATCCAAGGCTGAGAAGCAGGAGTCGGACTGCTTCGATCAGATATGCGCAAAAATTGAACAAGTGGAAGACTGGAGGGAGCCTATCATGAACTTCATAAAGCATTGAAGGTTGCCTGAGGATCGGGCGGAACGCAACGGTATACGATGAATATCTACCAAGTACACCCTTCTCGATGGGGATGTTCTCTTTCACCGATGATTTGACAAAATTCGCCTCAGATGCGTCGATGCACGAGAAGCAGATAAAGTACTGGAAGAAGTACATTTGGGTATTTGCAGGCTGCATCAATCCAACCCAAAGCTCTATGAGCACATAAATAGACTCGACTATTATTGGCCTTCAATGGTGGCTGCTGCCCAAAACTATGCTACAAGATGCTAGGTGTGCCAAATGCACTCAAGCCTCATTCATCAGCCCCCGGAGCCTCTCCATCTTACGATAGCATCATGTCCCTTCTCCTAGTGGGGTATGGACAATGTAGCACCCATCAACCCTCCTACTTCCTTGGGTCAAGCCTTCATCCTAGCAGTAACAGATTACTTTTCCATGTGGGCTGAAGCGATCCCTCTCAAGCAGGTTCCAGGGGCCACTATGACCAACTTCGTGCGGCACCACATCATATACCGATTTGGGGTTCCAGACCGAATAATCTTTGATAATGGCCCTCAATTCAAAAGTCATCACAATGATCACCTAGTTAACCAGTTCAATTTTGAGTGGAAGTACGCAACCATGTCCCACCCTTGAGCCAATGGCTTAGCTGAGGTGTTCAACAAAACCCTGTGCGGGGTGCTCCAAAAGTCAATCTAGAAGTCAAAGAAGAATTGGCATGAGAGGCTGCCTGAAGCTCTGTGGGCTTAATGCACCACCACTTGGAATGCTACAAACTATAATCCTTATTCCCTGGTCTATGGAGGTGAGGCAGTTTTAACCCTCGAGGTTCAAATACCCTCACTTCATGTCTCTCTACATCCGAGACTAACTGAAGATGAGACGGTCAAGCTGTGTTATCTGGAGTTGGATGCTCTTGATGAAAAGAGGCTAGAGGCTCAGCCAAACCTTGAACTCAATCAGGGGAGAATGAAGAGCATTTTTGACAAGTGTGTCAAGGTTCGCTCGTTCGTTCGTGAGGATCTAGTCTTAGCAGTCAAGAGACTGATTGTCATGCATGAGAGTCGCAAAGGAAAGTTCGAACCCAAGTGGGAAGGTCCCTCCATAGTCAAAAAGGTCACACCAAATGGGGCCTATATACTAGCAAACTTTGATGGAGAAGAGGCAATGCCCCCTCTCAATGGGCCATACCTAAAGAAGTATTATCCCTTATGTGCTCTTAAAATACAGTGCATGCAGTAAAAAGAAAGAAATCGAAAAGAAAAAATAGCAACCCAACTAAAAAGAAATTCATTTATTTTATTACAAAAGCCCATTATTAGGGAGGTTACAAATATAGTATCAACAGTTGCTCTAACATCAAAGGAAAAGGGAGTGTTCACGCTGAAGTGTTGTTGTTGCTTTTGGGAAAGACCAACAATTTTTGAGTCAACTTCAAATCATCTGACGAAGTACGATTGGTTTCCAGGAGATGGAAGAAGTACTCTGATGGAGTCTATCAGACATACAAAGCGCACTTCCTTAGCAAGAGGTTGGCCTATGATGCATGCCCTTCTTCAACACAACATAGGCTTCATTGTTGTGCTGAAGGACTTGGCTTACAATAGTCCACAGTGGTCGGGCCTTCTCATTTGCCATCACTCTTGGCTCCCACAAGACATCAACACGCACAACTTAATATAGCGCGTGATCATCGTCGCGCATGGCTCAACGCCACAGGTGACCACTACTGCGAGCAATCCAACACCGCGTGCTACCATCACCGCGGGCTAGCCAATGCCGCGCGTGACCACTGCAGCGAGCGGCATACTGCCGAGCATGACTATCGCCATGCATAGCTTAGTGCCGCACGAAGACAACACTGTATGCGACTTAATGCTACGCATGCCCTTGTGGTGCCCCTGTTCCTACCATCCTCAATTCTCAGGGGGACATTTAATGTTTCGTGCCTCTTCGGCTTCACCAACTGTCCCTCCTCGATGATGATCCACCTTCCCACGGCTCTTCACCTCCTGACCGCTACAGGTCCTGACGCCTTCGGTTCTCACTGGCATTTCCTCTCCTTTCCAGGAACTCACTCCTTTCTATCAGAAACTCTCCTCCATCCACCGAGAACCCGCTTATGACCTTATTCTTTACCTCTCCTCACCGGTGACCAATCCTACCTGAAAACTCTCCAGAAACCTCCTGATGACCTTTCGATCTCCTTTCTTCTCTCCGTTCTTCAGTGTGTTTTTGGTGAGCTCACTACTGTCCCTCTTCCTTCTCTTCTAGTGACTAAAAGACTGTCAGGAATGGCTCTAGAGTCCCTGAACTGTTTCCACAGAGCAGTTGTGCTTTCTGCTTCTCATCGAAATATTTTCACCTTTGCAGATGGCGATAGGTCCAGGCTGGGGCGAGTCAAGCCCGAGGCCCAAATGCAAGTCGCTGCCGCTTGTGCCACATCAACCTTCTGCCGTTTGTCACTATCGCTATGCCTTAATGCCGCACGCATCCTCTAGACACTAACAACGTGCATATTATTACTAAGCCTAGTGTCATCCATGCTCCACGATGCTTAACGATGTGCACTTCATTTAGAGGCTTAACGTCGTGCGCTTCATTTTGAGGCCTAATGACATGAGCCGTCGTGCACTTCACCTCAGGCCTAACGTCGTGCACATCATCCATAGTCTTAACGTCGTGCGCATTATCTGAGTCTAACACCACGTGCGTCAATCAAAACCTAGTGCCGTGCACATGCTATGGCATTGTCGTCTGTGGATTTCTCTCATTATTCCAGTGGAACTACACCTAGATATTATGCCATGACCACCGTTCTGCATCCCCAGGGAGTCTATTCTCTGCACTACAATCGTCATATCCTCAGGGAGTCAAGTCTCCAATTACGGCTCCGTTCCCCATGGAGTCACATTCCTTTACCACATTATGATCTAGGTGCACGACCCTAAAATGCATGGTCCAAACTATATGACCCCAAACTGTAGTGGAGGCCTAATTACACGACCTTAAACTGCATGTTCCTAGCTGCATGACTTTAAATTGCATAGTCATGGTCCGAGCTACAAGACCTTAAAACTGTAATGCACGTCCCTGTTGCAAGACATTAAAACATGGGACAAATAGTCCATTCATATGATTTTAAACTGTGAAATGGATGCACCTCTTCACTAGATGTATTCCACCACTATCCCCAGTAGGTTTGCATCTGTGCCCCGGCCTGTCATTCTCAACAGAGTTACATGCATACCATTGCTCATTATCCCCTTAGAGTCATAGTTACCCCATTAATCCCCAGTGGGTCCGCTTCTCACCGAGCCACTGTCTCTATCCTGTACAAAGCCTTAGTTAAATGGAAACCTACTTAAATAGTCTAGATGCAAGACCCTAAGCTGCATGGTCCAAACTATATGACCCTAAACTGTAGCGAAAGTCTAGTTGCACGAACTTAAACTGCATGGTCCTCGTGGGATGACTTTAAGTTGCATAGCCACAGTCCAAGTTATATGACCTTAAGGCATAGTGCACGTCCTGACCGCATTACGTTAAAAGGCTTAGCACAAACTATATGACCCTAAACTATAGCAGAGCACAACCTCAAATTGCATGGTCCTAACTGCATGACTTTAAAAGGCATAGCCACGATCAAAGCAAAATGACCTTAAACCATAGTGCACGTCCTGGCCGCATGACGTTAAAAGGCTTAGCATCATGGTCCAAACTATATGACCTTACCAAGCTATATGACCTTAAAAACTGTAGTGCATATCTTAGCAGCATGACGTTAAACTGCTTTGCACAGGTCCAGGAGGCATCACCTTAAAATTTTCCACACAAGCGCGCACACGCTCTTTACGTGCATCGGCACGCCTACCTTCCTTAACTAACTTGTTCGTGTATGTGCACCACCTTCGTCACTTCCCCAGTGGATCCATTTCCCCTTACAATGGTCACTATTCCCCAGCTGAAACTACTCACAAAATGGGAAATTACTCCACCCATACTCGCTATCAGCCAATGAGTCACCACTATCCACCTCTCATTTCCCCAAAGTGAGTATAATCACAACCATACTCACTCTATGGCCTCTACAGACTGCTATTCATCACCACCATGGTCCAACTGTATGACCTTAAATTGTAGTGCATGTCCATGATGATAAACTGCTTCGCACAGGTCCCGAAGGCATGACCCTAAACATGCCTTCACAAAAAAATAAGAAAAAAATAATGGGCATGGTGTATACCTGGATAAGGGAACGCCATGAGTGAAAATGACGGACGGACATGGTCACGAAACCATGAGTAAAAGAGTTCCATGAGAATAAAAACCTGGGCACAATGAAAACTTGAAAGGGCCCCATGAGCAAAAACAGATGAAAAGGGGTGGACATGTCAACAAGGTCATGGGTAAAAGAGCCAAAAACTAAAGGAGGTTGGTGAAAACCATCTTTACGGTGCCGGTCCCCTAGTCCAAGTGAAATCCCACAAAGGGCGCTTAGACCAATAAAGCAGGTTGTTGTAACATCACGGCCTCAGCCTGCACCCAATTGCCAAGCTGGCGTAATTTTGGCTAAGAAGGTCCACACGAAATATTCAGCTGTCATCATAACACAAGAAGGCTCACCCGGGAGTGTGAGCCTCACAAGCTCTCCGAAATACCAAAATAAAAAAGAGTCCTTAAGGGTGAGGACGATGAATAAAAGATCCCTCAAAAACAAAAAGAGTCCTTGAGGGTGCAGACGATGACTGAAAGATCCCTCAAAAAATAAGAAGATTCCTTAAGGGACAGGACAATGATTGAAAAATCCCTCTAAAAATAAGAAGAGTCTTCGAGGGTGAGGATGATGATCGAAAGATCCCTCCAAAAGCAAGAAGAGTCCTTGAGGGCGAGGAAGATGACCGAAAGTTCCCTTAAAAAACTAGAAGAGTCCTTGAGGCTGAGGACGGTGACCGGAAGATCCCTCCAAAAACAAAAAGAGCCGTTTAGGGTGAGGACAATAACCAAAAGATCTCTCTAAAAATAAGAAGAGTCGTCAGGAGTGAGGACGATGAGCGAAATATCCCTCCAAAAACAAGAAGAGTCTTTGAGGGTGAGGACGATGACCGAAAGATCTCTCCAAAAAGAAGAAGAGTCCTTGAGGGTGAGGACAATGAATAAAAGATCCCCCGAAATAAAAAAGAGTCCCGAGGGTGAGGATGATGAACAAAAGATCCCTCAAAAACACAAAATGGCCCTCAAGTGTACCGTTTGATAGGGTGAGGATTGTAAATACCAATCTCTACATGTCGCAAACTCGTTTGATAGGGTGAAGACCTTAAAAACTAACTCCTACGGTCCCATGAGGGTGAGGACCTTGAAAAGATCCCTTAAAGTCTCTTCTCCCCCAAAGTCGCCATGGATGGATTTTTGACAAATGTGTCCAAACGTTTGAGCATCTTAATTATAGCATTGCGTGGATTTCTCCTCGACGTTCATGTGGTCTTGTGGCTAGGAAGAAAAAAGAAATAAAGCCAGAGGAAATTTTTCAAATGTTGTCCTTCTCGCTTCTCTTGAAGCACAACATTCGATGGGGCATGCTGTTTCAAGACATTTTTCAGCACCATGGGTCCCTGATGCAGAATAAAAAAGAGAAGTCGGTCAATAAAGCTTAACAAACAGTGGAAATTTTGGTAGTCTTAAAATGTCTCCAATACAGATCAAGAACTTCATAATGACTCCTAAAAGTCTCCTGCCAAGTTTCGTCGCATTCCGACATGTCTAGAGCAGTACAAACTAGAAACAGTTTCGGCAAAATCAACCTCTAGCACCTTGAAACAGACCCCTATAATTGGAACCCTACTCTTAGAGCATCAAATAGCCATAGGACTACCGTCATTGGATCCGACACAATTGAAAACCTTTAAGGGTCAAATTTTAGCTTAAATGGACACTCTAGGAAGAAGTTATAGGTAAAAGACCGAAATAGGAGCAGCCACACACTATTCTCGTGTGGCCACCCTGCAACGAAACTCCATTAAAGCATAGTCACAAACAGTGAACTTTCAACGTCCATATCTCCCTCATCAAAGATCGGATTGTGCTCAAACTTGTTTGAGCGTGTTCGTCTCAGCGAAACAAGTGTTTTGATATGTGGTACGTCCCGTGACGATGTCGGAGCAAGGAGAAAAGCTAAAGATTGAAGAAACATGCTGCAGAAAGTCAGCAGGACATCTACTCACTCGAGCAGCCAAATCACAGTGCCCACGTTTTTGATCAACTCAAGACCAATTGCATCACGTGCGTAAGTTCCATGGCTATCATTGGTCCAAACTCTGTGCATGATGAATGATTGGATTTCACACAAGATCAAGGGGAAGTCACTACAGATTTCGACAGCCAGAATCCTAAATTCTGACCAAAGTCCAAGATTGCCCAAAACTTCGTTCGAGCACCAAATCGCGTCTCGTTTGTTGCAACACGATCGTGATAACATGCTCAGTACAATTCAGCGAAGGAATCGAAGAAAAACATCAAGATGAAGACGCACAACCAATCAACAGTTTTCACAATCTATTCAAATTTCAAGTTACGTGATCATGCCTTTAAATTTTGATTCGTAGCTTAAAATTATTATCAAAATGACTGTAGCATCAGGCCTTGTGCAATGGAAATCATATTCTTTTCATTCGGATCCCAGATCATCAATGGATCATCTGCAAAGAACCAAGAACGTCCCTAGTGCTGAAAAAGGACTATTTTGAAATTTCTCCATTTTTTTGACAAAGGCAAATCAGTCATTTTGCACCCTATTTTTTTAAAAAATCAAATAAACATTAATTATTATCAATTAGGGTTAGTTCTGGGTAATCCACCCATGTTTTAGCCCTAATCTATATATAGACGCTACCTCTCATTGAGAGGGGGGCTGAAAAAATCATTATATGAGGATTCAACTTTTGATCAATACAAATTAAGGCTTTCTTCTTGAGTTCTCTTGAGTGTGTCTTAGAGAGAGAAAGTTTAAAGTGATACCTCTCTTATCTTTGAGGTATTATCCCTCCCTTCCCTTCCTATCTCTCTTCAGTTTTTTTTTTCTCTTTTTCTCTCTCTTCTTTTTCTTTTTCTTGATTTTTCTTCTTCTTCTCTGTTAAGTCTTTCTTGGAGCCCATGCACGGCAATGGCAGTGTCGTGCATGCCTCTTTCTTTCTTCCCCGTCCGATGGTTTTGCAGGTCGTGCATGGCAATTGCAGTGCCATGCACAAACATCTTTCTCTTTCCTTCTCTCTTCTTCGTCTCATTTCCTCAACATGGCTCGCACACGACATTAGTCGTTGTTGTGCATAACATCATCTGAAGGAGTGCACGATGCGCCGAGCTGTGCCCAAGAAGTGGGTCAGGCTCCTGTTTCGATTCCAGGATGGGTCTCATGCACGGCGATATGCATCGCCGACCGCGAACCATCTCTCTTTCTTCTCACAGACTGCAGACGATGTTGCTCATCGTTGTCTGCAGGTGTAAGGGCAGACAACGATAGTCACCACCATCTGTAGACATGTCTTTGGCATCCCACACCTATCGTAGACGACGATGCTTACCGCCACCCGCGGGGGTTTCACCCATGCTTCGAGTCCATCGCAGATGGCGATGCTTATCGCCTCCCTCAAGGGTTTCACCTGTGCATCATGTCTATCACAGACGGCGATGCCTATCTCCTCCCACGAAGGGTCATGGTGATGTTTACCGCCATCCGCAGGCGTCTCTTTTGTGCTCTGTGCCCTTCGCAGACGACGATACTTGTCGGTGCCTCCGAAGGTTGTTGCTGCCTTCCCATGTCACGGATGACGAGGGCCAGCACCGTCTACAGTTCATTGCTCACCCTTCAGCAGTGAGCAGCAGTGTCTAGTGTCCTTCAGGGGCCATGGAACTATTACTTCCTAGACATGGGCAGCGATGCCTAACACCGCTAGGACCTTCCTACTCCTTCATCTCACATCTTCTCTCCACTCTCTACATTTCTCCTTTCTTCTTCCATTATTTCTTGACTAAAGGATAGACTCAGTTTAGCACTGTCATAACAATCTAGCTGTCAGGCAGTATTGTCATCGTGTTGGTCCAGAGTACCATGCGCATCTTGCTTCCACACCAAATTTGTACAGTCATATCAGCCTTGGTTTCGAGTAGTATTGCCATCGTGCCTGTCTGAGTTAACATGCCCATCTTGCTACCACTCCGAGTCGGTCATTGTACTGGTCCAGCTATCAAGCTAGTCTCGTTCCCTTGTCAGGTCTTCTTTTTGTTTCTCCTCTTAATTCAAATTCTCTTCTTTTACACCCTAACTTCTCATCTTCTCTGCTAACTGAATGTTCACATCTGTCCATGTTCACCTCAAGACAAGGGTGGGTCCCTCGGCCCACTTGTCTTGCAAATTAACCATGTTAGCGATTTGCAGAAAACAAAGAGTTTGTAGGTCAAGGGAGGCAATTCTGAACCAATTGAAACAGCTGGGGGGCATTCCGTCGTGATCTAAGAGGGCGCCCACACAAGTCAGCCCAAGTAAGTCATAAACACAAGTGAGTTTGATCCCCACCTCACGAATAAAATTCCTCTCTCATCAGTTGAGCACCTGTCCACTTTTTATGAACATGGTTCCCAAGAGAGCGGCCTCAAGTCCCGATTTTTTCGAACCCGAGACACTTGTCACTCGATCATCTTGATCTGAGATCGAGGCATCTGACCAGGGTGAACATTCCCCTCTTGAATTGGAGTAGAAGTTGAATTAATGGATTCAAGAGGCATGTCCTTGTCCGATGCTGCAGTGGTAGCTTCAGGAGTCATTGGGTTGAAGTCCTGAATTGGCTCTATGTTAACACAAACTGGCACATTCACGATTATCTTCCCCTTGTCTTTGGATTCCATGATAAATGCTCAAAATCTTCAGCACTGAGATATCTCATGGCCCCACACCAGGTGGAATGGGCACCAGAGATCCTTGATACCATGAGCAAGATGCCTAGGTTATCTTGAAGTGAGGGGGGTGTGATTGATGGTTTCTTTCTTGTGAATGATCATGTTTTTGTGCCCCGATAATAGGGTATTCTGCTACCGAGGAATTTTTCTTGAAATGTCGGTAAAAGCTGCCTTTGGAGGCGAGTGCTACATCAACTTTCTTATTGGTCCAAGTTCCCTGGTGGGCTTTCACTTAGGTAAGGGAAGCGGTGTTGTAGAGACGGTTTTCACCAACCTCCTTTTTATTAGGCTCTTTTGCCCATGACCTGACGACCACGTTTGCTTTTTTTTATTTTCGTGCACGGTGCCCTTCCTGGTTTTCACTGTGCCTGATTTTTATTTTACGGAACACTCTTACTCATGGTTTCGTGACCATGCCTATCCATTAATTTTACTCATGGTGTTCCCCTTTCGGGTTTACACCATGCCCATTTTTTTTGTTTTTGTGGGCGCGAGTTTAATGTTATGCTCTCGGGACCTGGGCAAAGAAGTTTAACCTCATGCGACCAGGACGTCCACTATAGTTTAAGGTCATACAGCTGGACCGTGATGGTGATGGATGATAGTCTGTGGAGGCCATGGAGTGAGCATGGTGATGGTTTGTCTCACTTTGAGGTGATCGCACGAGATCGTCTGTGAATGATTGATTGTGTTTGGATGGAAGGTGGATAATGGTGACCCACTAGCTGATAGTAAGTATGGATGATGGAATAGCTCACCGTGGTTTAGTGAGCATGGGGAATGTTGCGAGTTCTTGAAGGTTATGGCGATGGACTCAATGAGGGGGAAATGGAGATGGTGTGGACGTGTATGGAGGCATGTTTTAGGTCATGCCACCTGGACCTGGGCTGAGTAGTTTAACGTCATGCGGTCAGGACGTGCACTATAGTTTATGGTCATACAGCTGGACCTTTATGAGAAGCAGTTTATCTTCATGCGATCAGGGTGTGCACTATAGTATATGGTCATACAGCTGGCCCTTTGTGTGGAGCAGTTTGTCATCATCTGGCTAGGGCATGCACTATAGTTCAGGTTCGTATAGCTGGACCATTGTGTGAAGCAATTTACTGTCATGCGACATGGACGTGCACTATAGTTTAGGGTCATACAGCTGGATTGTTGTGCAAAGCAGTTTAATGTCATGTGGCCAGGACGTGCACTATAGTTTTGGGTCGTACAGCTGGACCATTGTGCGAAGCAGTTTAACATCATAAGGTCTGGACATGCACTATAGTTTAGGGTCGGACAACTGGATTATAGTGCGAAGTAGTTTAATGTCATGCGGTAAGGACGTGCACTATAGTTTAGGGGCATATAGCTGGACCGTCTGTGAGTCAACATGTATGTGGGACACCAATGAGAGGTGGACTCACTAGGGGATGTGGAACGGCTGAAGCTCCATGAGGAATGGGCCTGTGGATGGTGTCTGACTCACTTGGGATGAAAATGTCTGACGTCATTTAGGGGCAGTGGGTTCAGGTGGTGAAGGTGGCCCAGCGAGGGATGGGACTAAAAAGTGAACGCGCTCGGCGGCGATCCGTGGGGATCAGGTGCACTCACCAGCTAAGTGCTCATGGCAGTGATGTGTGAGTGGAAGCGTGCATGATGGTGAACATCTAGGCGCGCATGTCAGTGAAGCGTGCACAGCGGTGAACATCAAGGTGGGCACGACGGTATATTCCGCACAATGGTATAGTGCACACATCAGCAACTAAGATGAGAACACGCTCGGCGGTGACATGTGGAAATCAGGGGTGCATGGCAGCAGCATGCAACGAGAGATGCGCTCAGCGGTCGCAGGTGATGGAGGATGCGCGGCAGTAACATGGTGAGGTTTGGGAACGTGCCTAAACCCGACTCATCCCGGCTCATCACTGCTTGGCCTTTCGAACTTGAGTGGAATTTTCACCTTGTGTGGGGCAATCTCGGGAAGCCCCCACTATAAAAGGGGGTAAACCCCTTTTACCATTTTACTTTAGTAAAAATTTGAGAATTTTTCTTAAACAGCAGCACAAGGATTCCGATGAGGGCACATCATATCGGAGAAGCTTTTGGTCGAGGAGCTCGAGCATTGTCGAGCAAGTTCCGGTGGAGAGGTTCTGTCAAGAAGGCCCTGTAAGAGGAGTAGCCGGGAGTACCCACAGGAGTTGTCTGCGAAAGTAAGTATCTACAGGAAGATATTGGGTGTTTTCAAACGGGCGGTTTGTTTTCCGACAAATTCTTGGAGGAGCAGGTTTATGGCGAGAAGGTTTGCGGCAATCTTCAATAGGTTGTTGATGGTTTTACTTCGCGCCAGGGAGAGGGAAAGGTAGCACAGTGAACCGTAATATGTTTCACGCAAGTTCCAAGAATTTCCAGCAAAGGAAGCTGAGAGGTCATGGTGAGGTAAAGGGTCGGAGTCGTGAGCAGTCGAGGTCTCACACGCAACCGAAGGGTCGCAGGTAGCCAAAAGGCAGCGAGTAGCCATGGGGTCACAAGAAACCGAAGGGTCATGTGAAAACACATGGCGGGTGAGCATTTGTAAGCACACTTGTTAAATAATTAAGCATGGCAGCGAATGCATTCGGCAATGATCATGCATGGTAATGATCGTGCATGGCAATGGTCATGCACGGTAGTGATCGTGCACGACAGTGAACGCTCGCCACATACACAACAGTTATCAGGCTCGGCAGTGAACGTGGATTGCAATAAACACACACGGTGGTTTTCGTGCTCGACAGTGAGCACGCTCGACAGCTTAGCATGCTTGGCAGTAAATACGCACAACAGCTTCAAGTACTCGACAGTGATCACGCACGGTAGCTTAGCGTGCTCGGCAGCTTGGACCATTACTCAACAGGAGAAGTTCACATATTTGCTGGCAAGACCTTATGAGAGCATTCCTTCAATGGACTTTTTGAGAGTTGGGGACTTTGAAACTCTTAACTCAGTTAGGGGAAATCTCATCTAGTTTGCAGAGTTTTTTCGAAGCCAAATCCTCATACACAATTGTGAACTCCATGTTGTTCTGTGGAAGGGAACTTACTGTGAACATAGCATGCTCTCCATTCCTTGCCAAAGAAGTCTTATTTGTATCTTTGATATAATTGATCTAAAGCACTTCTCCGTTCCTCTAATGCTAGAGCGACACTGGTGATTAACTACTCCCTATTCCTCAGATGCAAGAGCAAAGATGATGATTAACTGCTTCTCTCTTCCTCAGATGCAAGAGCAACACCGACACCCCCTCGCACTCCATAGGGTTGAAATTTTAAGATTTCGCACTTGTAGTGAATAAGTTCCATTTGTAACTGGTAGCCTACTTTAATGAAAAGTTTTGTTTGTTTGCATTGATTGTCTCCACTTTTCTTTCATGTTATTACCTCCGCATATTCTGTATAGTAAGTTTACCAAGACTTGAAGGTATGTTTAGGTCTTACTTTGAAGACCATAGTAGTGGTGTGTTTTTAAAGTCATACACCAAGACTTGAAGGCATGTTTAGGGTCTTACCTTCAAGACCATGAGGGCGGTGTGTTTTTAGAGTCACACATTAAGACTTGAAGGCATGTTTAAGTTTCGAGATCTTAAGGTTCACGGGTAATACCTTTTTAGGTAATGTCCATTGATAGAGGGCATCGCATCCTTCCGATCAGGATGAGTGAATCTATAAGCTCCATTTGGGGACACCTTTTGATTATATAAGGCCCCTCCCACTTCTGTTCAAACTTTCATTTACATAGCCCATGCATGATGATTGGCTTTTTACTGCTAGAGCCAAGTCACCACGAGGGAATGAACAGACTTTGTCTGACTTCTTAAAAGCCCTCTTCATCCTCCCTTGATGGAGTTCAAGGTTCTGCTGAGTTTCCAGTCTTTTATCATCAAGTGCATCTAATTCTTGATAACATAACTTGACCTGTTCATCATCTATCATGCCATGATGCATGGTGATGCAAAGTGATGGAAGTTGGATCTCGAGGGCTGGTACCGCCTCACTTCCATAAACTAAAGACTATGGAGTAGAATCGGTGGCACTCCGAGTTGTGGTCCGATAAGCCCATAAAGCTTCAGGAAGCTTCTCATGCCAATTTTACCTCATCTTTGACACTGATATTCTTAGAACTGCAAAGGGTCCTTATTGAAGGCTTCAGCTAAACCATTTTCTCGAGGATGGTAGATAGTTGAGTATTTCCACTCAAAGCCAAATTGGTTAGCCAAGCAGTCAATGTGCTGGATTTTGAACTGGGGTCCATTATCGGATATGATCTGGTCATGCACACCAAATCGGTAAATGATGTGATGTCGTACAAAGTTGGCTACTGATTCTCCGAGGACATGTTTGAGTGGGATCGCTTTAACCCATTTAGAGAAGTAATCCGTGGCGGCTAGGATGAAGGTATGACCCAATGTTGTGGGAGGGTTGGTGGGTTCAACAATATCCATACCCCACTATGAGAAGGGCCAAGACATCACTATGGGATGCATAGGCTATGGTGATTGGTGAATGAGGTTTGAATGTATCTAACACATCTGACATCTTTTAGCATAGGTCAACGAACCTATGACCATGACGGCCAGTAATACCCCAACCTATGTATACATTCATAGAGCTTAGGGCCGGACTGATGAAGACCACAGATCCCGGAGTGCACTTCTTTTGGGACTCGCTTTTCTTCTTTTGTGTCAACGCATCGAAGAAGGATATCGTCAAAGGATCGTCGAAAGAAAGCATCTCTTTCAAGAAGAGTGTATTTGGTGGACACTCTTCGTATACTGTTGCACTCAATGCGATCATCTGACAGCCGACCGTGTTTAAGAAAGTTAATTATTGGCTCCCTCCAATCCTCAACTTGTTCGATCTACGAACAAATTGGATCAAAGATCTCCTCTTCTTGTCTCTTGGACTTATTGCCTTGGGCCTGTTTTGCCTTCTTTTCAACTTCGAGAGCATCCTTAGCAACTGGGAGTGCCCCGAATGGGTGACGACATTCTAAGAAAATAATCCTTTCATCATCTCCATCTAAGTCTCGAACCAGCTCAATGGGCCTCCACTCTGCTACCCTTATAAGAATGTGTTCCTTCGAGGAGGTTTGAATAGTGGCATCGAGCCTAGCAAGAGCATCATCCTTGGAATTCAGTTTTCTAGGGATGTGCCCTAAAGGAAAATCATCGAGGTTAGCCATAAAATATTTTGTAGTTTCATGATAAGGCTTGAGACTATCTTTTTTCACATTATATATCCCCTTGAGCTACGATATTACCTATTTGGAGTCGCTAAAAATGGCTAACCGCTTCAGTTTTAGGTCTAAGGCGACTTCGAGCCCTACTATGATTGCTTGATATTCAGCCTCATTGTTCAAGTTGGCCTTTGCGAGGGAGAAGGATAAGGGAATGATGCCATCTAGAGGGCTCAAAAACATTATGTCAGTACCACCTCGTTCAGACTGAAAAGCTCCATCAAAGTACATCTTCCAACCATATATTGGTTCAACGTAAAATAATTCTTTATCAGGGAGGTCACTTGACAGGGGAGATTCTGCAGGTAAAAGATGTGCTGCCAAGAAATGAGCCAGGGCTCGGCCCTTAACGGCTTTTTACGGTACATACTTGATGCTGAATTCCATTAACAACAGCACCCATTTAGCCAAGTGCCCTGACCGACAAGGGTGCATTATGAGGAACTTGATGGGGTCAAATCTTAAAATAAGCTACACCTCATGATCGAGTGGATAATAGCAGAGATTTTGGACCACAAAGATCAGTGTCAGACACATTTTCTCGATTGGTGGGTAATTCTTTTCAGCCCCTTGCATATTGCGGCTGAGGTTGTATAGAGCAGTTTCTTTCCCTCCCTCATTATTTTGTGCCAAGAGGGACCAAGTGACTCGTCAAGGATGGTCACATACAAAATGAGGGGCTTTCCTAACACTGGCATGGAGAGTACTGAGGGGCTTAGCAAATACTCTTATCGTCCAAGGCTTCCTGACATGCCCCATCCCATATGAAAGGACAATCCTTCTTCAAAAGGTGTGAGAAAGGCTTGCAATGTCTTGAGAGATTGGAAATGAATCTCCGAATGTAAGCGAGTTGTCGCTAAAGAGACCGAAGTTCTCAGAGTGTCATTGGTGGTGGCATTCCTTGAATTGCCTTGATCTTGATAGGCTCGATCTCCAATCCTCGATACCAGACAATGAACCCTAAAATGTTTCCTGAACATAGGCCAAAGGCATAGTTCAAGGGGTTCATATTGAGCTGATGAAAGCAGAGCCGCCTTAACATTCGCTCAAGGTCCTGCATGTGAACATCCTTCTTTTCGGATTTCACCACTAAATCATCTATGTAACACTCCACCTCTTTGTGTAGCATATCTTTGAAAATGGTGGTCATTGCTCGCTGATACGTAGCACCTGCATTCTTCAATCCAAATGGTATCATCGTGTAACAAAAGATCCCTTTGGGAGTTAAGAAGGCGGTTGCCTCTTCGTCCTCTGGCACCATCCTTATCTAATTGTACCCAGAATCTCCATCCATGAAGGAGAAGATTTGACAATGGGTTGTAGAATAGATAAGCATTTTTTTGATTGGCAATGGGAGGTCATATTTTGGACAAGCTGCATTCAGGTCATGGAAATCAATGCATACCCTGATTTTCCCATTCTTCTTTTTAACTAGTACAACATTGGCGATCCATTTTGAGTATTTGACCTCTCAAATAAAATCTGCTTCTTTGAGTTTAGTTACTGCAACATCTATCTACATTTCAAGATCAGTTCGGAACCTTCTTGAATTCTGTTTCACAAGTTTGAAGGACGGGTCAATGCCAAGCCGATGTACTATTACTTGGGGGTCGAGACCGGGCATCTCAGGATAGTGCCAGGCAATGATGTCTCGGTTTGCTCGTAAGAAGGTAACATAGCGTTCTTTTTCATCTGGCGTCACGTTAGCTGAAATTAAAGTTGGCCTTAGTTCATTCTCATCACCCAAGTTTATTTCCTTGAGATCATCAACCGTAGCTTGTCCTCCTTCTTCCCATTCTTCAGGGGTTTCTTGAACTCCGACCCCGTCGTCAAATTGGGCTTTGACATCTCCACCTCAAATTGAGCTTTGACAGTATGGAGCATGGTAGCCACTTCTTCTGCTTGTTTGCTTGAGGAGGGGTCAGTTTCAGGGAGAGGGAGTGCATGCAGCTAAGAAAGCGAATTTTTAGGTACCTAAGTCAGCTAAGAAGAGTTGGGCTCAGAGAGTGTGAGGGGAGGATTTTGAGGTTCGACGGTCATAAATGCAGCCACCATGTCATTCTCATTATTATGATCATCATTTCTATATACCCCTGAACCCGCCATGGGTTTGGGTAGTATGGAGGGTTGTGGAGTAGGCTTAGATGGAGGATTGTTTTGGGGCACCGATTGACTTTGTTGTGCAACCGATGTGGATTGGAGAGTTTGTAAGGATTGGGTAGGTAGATATTGTGCCACCAGACTTGATGCCGACTGGCTAGGTCTAGCAGCCGAGTCTAGTGTGGACTGGTTAGGTTGGGTAATAAGGGTAGGTGTTGGTAAAATAGAGATCGATGAGGTCAAGGAGATGGTTGGGTATATGGGACTGGTTAGATGCCTCGATCTTGCCCCCCGGTCGGGATGACCTACTGGCACGTGTCTCGGGTTTCAAAGAGAACCCGAGACTTGAGATTGCTCTCTCGAAAACCTTATTAAGGAACAAGGGCAGGTACACCAACTAGTGAGAGAGGAATTTGGTGTGAGGCGGGACACACCTCACCTGCATCCGTGACTCACTCGGGCTGACTCGTGTGGGCGCCCTCTTAGATCACTACGGAAAGCCCCCCAGTCCTAAAACTAATTCGAAATCGCCTCCCATGATCTACACTCTCTTGTTTCTACGAACTCACACACATGGTTAATTTACAAGACAAGTGGGCCAATGGATCGCACCTTGTCTTTGGACGAATGCACACAGACATGCACATTCAAAAGAGGAAAGGGATGAATATGATGATAGAGATTGGAGTGATTGAGAGAAAAAGAAGAAAGAAATAGAATGGGGAAAGAGAAGAGAAGAAGGAGAAGTTGACCGGGTGGCTAGACTAACACAGTAGCAAAACCAATACAGTGACTGTGTCACGACCCCACCATCGACCACCGTACCTTACGCCGCGACAGGTGATCGAGAACGGGTTCGTGATCCAATGTAACATTTGTCACTCAGGTAGTAGTGGACTTAGTGCCTTTAATTTCAGTAATCGAGCAAACCATGGAAAAGAACGAGAACAAAAACTCAACTAGCAGAAGAGTAAGGAAAAACTCCACACACTAAAACTAATAATATAAAAATCTTCCAAAATATTACATTAAGTTGGGGGCACCTAGGCCCAATATTACACATATCCACCAAGAACAAAGCAAAACCACGGCCAAACAGCCCAGACATTAACAAGATCTAAGCACCTTCTTCAAGAACACTTGCTTCGTCTTTCAGCCGCCAAACACGAATTTCTAGCCTTGCACCTTTCGTTATCAATCTATAAGGAGAGGAGAAATAATGGGATGAGCTATATAGCCTAATAAGCAGGTCTAGTGTCATGCATCTGTGATGGTTATATCCATGTATGAAACTAGTACAGTTCATCAATATAAAATCATAATTTAGCATATATGCATATCCAGCCAAGGCAGCGAATATGAACATTTCATTTAAGCGACAATTACCTTTGAATCAATGTGATCATAAGCATTCGGTCAGTGAAATCATTAATCATCCAATCATTGTAATACTAAACATTCCCTATACAAAAAATCAATTCTTATCCACTCACTCCCCAAATCACTTACTCCCGTAGTAGAGGCCCTATCCATCAGGCTAAGTCAATCCCATTGCTTAAGACCTGTACCATCGTACAGGAAGGAGGGTAATGACAAGTTGGTTAATCCACTTTGTAATGCCTTCAACACACACAAACAGTCCCCAGCACGCATTGGCGGTATCCACTTGTCATTACCCTCCCTCATCAGGTTAGGGGATTTTTTGGCATCTCTTTCCTTACTACTGATGAGTGTCTCATCACATAGCAGGCAATATCATAGTAGTATCCACTACCGATGAGTATCCTACCACCTAGTGGTCAATATCAACAAAAGCATTGGTCATTAATCATGATAACGCAACAATATCCACTGCCGGTGAGTGTCCCACTGCGTAGTGGCCAATTCATCACAGTATCATAATAATATCCACTACTGGTGAGTGTTCAACAGCGTACTGGCCAATATAATGCCAAATAATGGATGAATCACATTCTCATAAATCAATGTCTGATACATATGAATCATATTTCATCATAACATCATTGCAGTAAGTAAAATACATGTATTTCATAAGCTTTCACAGAGCATTTACACATAAGCCTTGTCAGTAGCATTTGGCATTCATTATGAATTCATTTCATCACTATCGCACTCGTGGCACCTTTTTCCCACAACATGCAGTTTACATGGCATCATTCATATATCTTTATGGCATTCTCATGGAATTTATCATATAGCATTCACATTTATCATATATCAAGATAAATTAGTGCCGCATGATCGTAAAATGATGCAGTGACAAGTAATAGTGACATGCCCCTCTTGCGAGGGTGTAGCTCCCGATTTAGGGGAAGTTTCAGGATGCCTCAAACATGAAACTTTGAGCTAATACACAAAACTTTACAAGATAGTAATTTGAAAGAATTTAGGGGCCATTTGATGGGTCAATAGCTCAGTACAAGTTGAGCATTAATTGTTGGAAATCTTCCCTGTAATAATGCGCAGCGACATACTCGTGCATTTCGGGTCATAATTAAAAATCCATGGGAAATTTAAAAAAAATCTCAAAACATGCAACTTTGAGTACATGCAATGGTGGAAGTTTTAACGTTTTTGGACACCGTTTGCTGGGTCTAAAGCATTGCCCAATGTGGGCCACAGCTGTTGGAATTCGCAGCAACTGTGAGCAGTGTCAACAAAGTCGTCCATCGCGAGAGGATTTGTGTTTTACAGCAGGTAGAATTGGTTGCTCTTCAGTAGACGCTCTATGCTCAAATGTTCAGCTCGTCCTCCTTCTGAGGCTACTTGGGTCTGCCTTACTTGCTCTTGTCGAGGGAGTGGGTTGGTCTTCGCGGTGGATGATCTTGCGCTTGCTTTTGGCTATGGTCGTGTTTTTGAATAAGAGGGTGGCTAGCAGATCGCTTTCGGACGTCGCCTGCTCCGGGCTTCATTCTGAGGGGGTCCCGCGCTTATAGTGCGAGCAGGGTTTAAAAGGCAGTGCTTGCTGGGACGTTTTTTCAGAGCCAGGTGGTGGTCAGTATTTGGCCACTGACTTGGGTTTACGGTATGTCTTTCTTCATGGTAGAGCGACATTTTCCCTACACGGGTGTGTGCAAGTTATCGGTGTGTTTGACATGGGCCTGGGTCCTCCCTTCGTGTTGCACAGAACTCGACACTTGGGGTGCCTGCCTGTAGTGTTTGGTGGGCCTTATGTCTTTCGACATATATGTGTAGGGGTTTTGTGTCCTTCGATTGATTTCAAGGTCGTGTGCCTTCATGAGCCTACTACGTGGATGGCCCTGAGCGGCACGTTTTTCATGTGGCATGGAGGCGGTCAGTGGACCGCATATGGTGAACTTGGGTCTAAAGAGACCCGAGGTAGGTAAAGGGATCAAGATGGGTTTCCACCCACCCTGACTTGCCATAGCGATGGTTAGACCATCGGCTGTGACAAGAGTGCATGTAAAGGAGGACTGTCTGAAGCGAGTGGTGCGTGGGATAGACCGTCCTGCTTTACCGACGCATGTGGAGGTGGCAGCCATGTTAGGGTTCACCGAGTGGCAGGGAAGTCCGCAATTAGGCCTATGACTGACTAGGTGCCAGTCGTAAAGGTGTGGAAGAGAGACTGCGGCACAGTCCTTGGAGGTAACCTTAATGTGTTCCCTTCGGTCAAGGGTAGAGGAAGGAGTGGCGGTGTGGATGCCCTCACTCGGTGTCACCCTAGATCGAACTAGGGTAGAAGGGTCGGTCAAACCACTCATAGATGAATGAGTCACCGAGATGGGGATGAGAAAGTCCCCGATTTGAAGAAGATAAGAAGAGTGAGAATGCATCAAGATTTTAAAAAGAGGAGAAGATAATTTTTGTACGAAACAGTCTGAGCCAACTATAGGGTGGCGTGTCCCCACTGGCGTGTCAGTTGTTCGGGACCTAATATTCTCTGATTCCCTCGCTCAGGGCCACGGGGAGAAGATCCTCTCTCAAACAACCACAAGGATCGTGAGTATGGCGCGTCAGGTGACGCGGGCGCTCTAGCTTTCTAGAGTGCGGATAGGCTACCAACAAAGAGAGAGATTTACGATGGGGGAGGGTTGATTCACTTACCTTGTCATTGTGGGTTCATGGGACACGTCTAGGATGGTCGCCCTCTGAGATTAGTTACGAAAGCCCTCCAGTTGTTCACCATCATGGGTTGGTCAGGGACTCTCTTTAGACGCTACGACGCTCTTCTCTCTTCTCAAGTCTAGGTTCTGATGGATGTCTTGATTCTTCCTTCCGAGGTTGGCTTTCTTTCCGTCGATCAAACAAGCGAGTGGGAAACTTTTTCGTTCTTTATCAGGCTGTCAAAGAAGGGAAGAGGGATTCGACATAGATGCGCATCAGTTTGAACCCTTTTCAGTTTGCTCGAGCCCGTGCAGTCATGCGCGTGCGAGGGATTACGCATGTGGGAGAAGAAGAAAGAAATTTTTGGAAGCGATAAATGTCTTAAAGAAGAGGAAAGTGTGTACCCATGTAGTCGGGGGTATTTTCCTCTCTTGCAAAAGTTTTCTCTCTCCTCTCCTTGGGACACTAGGGCTAAGAGAAAAGACAAGCAGAATCAAGCATAATTCCTCTTCTTTTTTTAATTGTTATGACCCTTTTACAATTGACTTAAGGTTGTTTATATAGAGTTTTCCACAAAAAGAGGTGGATACTCAAAAACTAAGCCTAAATACAATTAAAAGTAATTAAAATAAATTCTTGAAATTGCGTACAATGACCAAAATGTCCTTTAAGTTCTTTTGCATGTATGACAGAGTCATCCTTTCTTGAGAAGCATGTCGCCATCATCGAACTTTGAGAGCTCTTCTCGACAAATTGCAACATGAGTTTGGTTGATCTTTTGTTGTATTCTTGTCGTTCGTTTTCTTGTGATCATTTTGATGTCTTTTGATCGTGTTGCGGCAATTTTTTTTGTGAGTGGCGGTACTCGGTTGGTGTCATGAGCTCTTTGCGGATCTCTGTGGCATTTTCTGAGTCGATTGCGAGCCTGGAAGAAGTTTTCTTTGAGTGCTTCTACAGGAGGTTTTGGTTTGCTTCTGCATTGTTTCTTGGACTTTTCGTGGATCGTTGAAAAAGGGATTTTCAGTGATGGGGATTTTTTCTCTTTTTTATTCTTGTGACCTTGAGTTTCGTGCCTGTTTTTGTTTTCGCTTTGAATGCTGCTTGTCATGTTTGACTTGGGTTTCCTTCATGTACATATTCCTTTCTCGGTATCAGATTTCGCGTGGCCGAGTTCTCTCTGCGAGGAGCTGAGAAGTCCTTACTGAAGATTCCAACGTCCTCGGATACAGGCCGTCTTTCCTTCTTTTTTTCCGGTTTTTTTTTTTAGGAGACTTGTCTTCAAGATTTTTATTTTAAAGAGAGGAATGTCGTTGAAGCTCTAAGGGCGTCTAAGGCTTTCGGTTACTCTTCCGCTGTAGGGAAGAAGTTGCGAGCTCAACGAGGGGCGGCCGAGGAATCGCCATTGCCGTCGACCGGTTTGGTGAGGCCGTACGGCGGAAGGCGTGCCTCTGCCCTACTTCACGATGGTCCGAGCTTAAGGCCGTTGGGTCGGTCCATTTGATCCTGGGCCCACTTCCTTTTTCTTGGAGTACGATGATGGTTGTTTGACATGCGTATCCGGCTCCTATACGTGCGGTGGTGGGGATAAGGCTCAGACTCTTTGTTTGTGTAGGTGTCTTTTTCCTTGGTCATTTTTATTCGAGGCTCATTTCGTCTACTACTACTATTTTCCACGTGGCTATGTCTTGTGTGCTGCAGTGATCGGGCTGTAGCCATCTCTCTTCCTTTATTTGATTGAAGAGCTGAGGTGCGTCAAAAATGGCGTATAACAGCGTGACCTTGAATGAGTGTTTGAATGGTTCCGCCTTCATCAGCTTAAGATGAATCCCTTGAAATGAACCTTTGGCATACGATCAGTGAAATTCTTAGGGTTCATTGTCAAGTATCGGGGGATGGAGCTCGAGCCTATTAAGATCAAGGCAATTCGAGGAATTCCACTGCCAATGACACTCCGGGAACTTCGGTCTCTTCAGTGACAACTTGCTTACATTTAAAGATTCATTTCTAATATCTCTGGATGTTGTAAGCCTTTTTCACACCTGTTGAAGAAAGACTCTCCTTTCATATGGGATGGGGCATGTCAGACAGCGTTGGATGACATCAAGGAGTATTTGTTTAGCCCCCCAGTACTCTCCACGCCCGTGTTAGGAAAGCCCCTCATTCTGTATGTGACCGCCCTCAATGAGTCACTTGGTGCGCTCCGAACACAAAACAATGAGGGGGGAAAGAAACCGCTATGTACTACCTCAGCAGCAGTACGCAAAGAGCTGAGAAGAATTACCTGTCATTCGCGAAGATGTGTCTAGCATTAATCTTCGTAGTCCAAAAGCTTCATCATTATCTCCTAGGTCATGAGGTGTAGCATATCTCAAGAGCTGACCCCATCAAATTCCTCATGACATGCCCTAGACTGTCAGGGCCCTTGGTTAAATGACCACTATTACTAATGGAGTTGGACATCAAGTATGTGCGCAAAAGCCATCTAAGGCCAAGTTCTGACTTATTTCTTTATAGCACACCCTGTATCGACAGAATCTTCCCTGTCAAGTGACCTCCTTGATAAGGAAGTGTTCTGCATTGAAAAGGTATATGATTGGAAGATATACTTCGACGGGGCCTTTCAATCTAAAGGAGGCGATGTCGGCGTAGTGTTTCTGGCCCCTCAAGATGGCATCATTCCCGTATCCTTCTCCCTCACGAAGGCCAACTCACACAATGAAGCTGAGTATCAAGCACTCATAATAGGGCTCGAAGTCTCCTTAGACCCGGAAATGAAACGATTAGCCATTTTTGGCGACTCCGAGCTGGTAATACGACAACTCAAAGGGATAAACGATGTGAGGAAAGACAATATCAAGCCCTATCATGACATGCTAAAACTTTGATGGTGAACCTCGATGATTTTTCCGTAGGGCACATCCCCAGAAGGTTGAATTCCTTGGCTGATGCCCTTGCTAAGCTCGGTACCACTATTCAAATTTCCTCCAAGGAACCCACCCCTATATGTGTAGCAGAGTGGAGGCACATTCAGCTGGTTGGAGAGTTAGATGGAGATGATGAAAGGATTATTTTCCCATAATTCCCACCGTATCCATTTGGGGCACTCCTTGCTACTAAGGATGCTCTTGAAGCCGAAAAGAAGGCAAAGCAGGCCCAAGGCAATAAGTCCGAGGAACAAGAAGAGGAGATCTTTGACCCAATATGTGTGGAGATTGAACATGTTGAGGATTTGAGGGAACCAATAATCAACTTTCTTAAACGTGGTTGGCTACCGGATCATCGCAATGAGCACGTCAATATACGAAGAATGTCCACCAAATACACTCTTCTTGACAGGGGTGCTCTCTTCCGACGATCCTTCGATGGCATCCTCCTCCGATGCCTCGACACGAAAGGGGAGAAGAAAGTATTGGAAGAAGTGCATGCCGAAATATGTGGCTTTATCAGTTTGGCCCTAAGCTCTGTGAACGGATGCACAATTTGGGGTATTATTAGCTGTCAATGGTCACAGATTCGTTGACCTATGCCAAATGTGTTAGATACATTCAAACCTCATTCACCAGCTACCAGAGCCTTTGCATCCTACAGTGATGTCATGGCCCTTCTCACAATGGGGTATAGATATTGTCGGACCCATCGACCCTCCCTCGGCATTGGGTCATACCTTCAGCTTAGCCGCTACGAATTATTTCTCCAAATGGGCTGAAGCAATCCCACTCAAACATATCGTCAGAGAATCAGTAGCCAACTTTGTACGACATCACATCACTTACCGATTCGATGTGCCTGACCGGATCATATCAGACAATGGACCCCAGTTCAAGAGCCAGTATATTGACCGCTTGGCTAACCAATTTGGCTTTGAGTGGAAGGACTCTGCTAGGTACCATCCTCGAGTAAATGGTTTAGCTGAAACCTTCAAGAAGACCCTTTGCAGTGTTCTAAAAAAAATCAGTGTCAAAGACAAGGAAAAATTAGCATGAGAAGCTTCCCGAAGCTTTGTGAGCTTATCACACCACAACTCGAAGTGCCACTGATTCTACTCCCTAATCTTTAGTTTATGGGAGTGAAGCGGTGCTACCCCTTGAAATCCAACTACTATCGCTTCGCATCGCCATACATCATGATATGACAGATGATGAACATGTGAAGTTACGTTATCAAGATTTAAATGCACTTGATGAGAAGAGACTGAAAGCTCAGCAGAAACTTGAACTTCACCAGGGGAAAATGAAGAGGGATTTTGAAAAGTCAATCAAAGTTCGTTCATGCAGTTGTGGTGACTTGGTTCTAGCAGTAAAAAGGCCGATCATCATTCATGGGTGACATAAAGGAAGTTTGAACCGAAGTGGGAGGGCCTTTATGTAATAAAAAAGGTGTCCCCAAATGGAGCTTATATATGACTTATCCTGATGGGAAGGATGCGATGCCCCCTATCAATGGATGTTACCTAAAAAGGTATTATCCGTGATCCTTATGGTCTCGAAGGTAAGACCCTAAACATGCCTTCATGTCTTGGTGTATGACTGTGAAATCACACCACCCACACGATCTCAAAGGTAAGACCTTAAACATGCCTTCAAGTCTTGATGTATGACTCTAAACACACACCACTCTTACAATCTCGAAGGTAAGACCCTAAAGATGCCTTCAAGTCTTGGTGTATGACTCTAAAACCACACCACTTCTATGGTCCCCGGAGGTGGGACCCTAAAAACGTTTCCTCAAAAAGGAAGAAGGAGTGTGGCAGGCTTGCTACACCCAAAAGAAGTAGAAGTTGCAGAGGTAATGACACGAAAGACAAGGGGAGATAATCAACGCAAGCAAGCAAGACTTTTCATTAAAAGAAGCTACAAGTTACAGATATAATTTTTCATTACAAGTGCGAGATTTCAAAACTTTAATGCGAAAGATCATCAGCGTTGTTCTTGCATCTGAGGAAAAGAGAAGTAGTTGATCATTAGCGTTGCTTTTGCATTTGAGGAAAAGAGAGCAGTTGATCTCCAATGTCGCTTCACCATCAGAAAAATAGAGAAAGGTTTTGGATCGAGTATATCAGACATACAAAATAAACTTCTCTAGAAAGAAACTAGCCTATTATGGAGAGCATGCCCTATTCACAGTAAGTGCCTTTCCACAGAACAACATGGAGTTCATAATTGTGCTTAAGGACTTGACTTCCAACAAACTCTGCAAGGCAAACGGGATTCCCCCAAACTAAGTTACCAGTTCCAAAGTCCCAAACCCTTAGAAAGTTCTTCATTCAATGAATGGTCTTAGAAGGTCTTGCCAGCAGATATGAGCACTTCCCCTTTTGAGTAATAGTCCAAGCAGCCGAGCACGCTCAGCTGCTGTGCGTGTTCACTGCTGAGCATGAAAGCCTCCGTAGACGTTTATTGTCATTCACGCGCACTGCTGAGCGCAACAATTGTTCGATATGTGGCGAGCGTTCGCTGCCGTGCACAATCACTGTCGTGCATGACTACTGCCGTGCAGATCACTTTCCATTATTGGACATGCGTGCTGCCGTGCACGATTAGCTGTCGTGCATAAAAGTTTAGCAAGTGTGTTTACACGTACTCCAATGCCATGTGTTCTCATGCAACCACTGAACTGCCCGGTGACCCTTCGGTTGCCTGACCCCTCGATGGCCCTAGGACCCCTCGACTTCCCTGTGACCCTTCGGCTGCTTAACCCTACGGCTGCTTGCAACCCTTCACCTCACCAAGTCCCTCCAACTTCTCTCACCCCTAAAACATCATCGAAAAACCCCCAAGCGCCCCGCAGCACACTATCGCACAAGGCTTTCACTGCTGAGCACGCGCCTGTTGCCGAAAAACCACCGTGAAATCTTCGCCTTCCCTGAACTTTACTGCAACCCACCCAAAAGCCTCCACAAGCCAGTATTCACATGACCGGAAAACTTCCCGGCAAGCACTCACTCTCACTCGAAAAATGCTGCAACCCCTATGTTAACTGTAAAAGTCTCGGCTACAACTTTCCCTCTCACCCTAGTGAATCCTCTTCCCCACCGAAAAACCTTCTTCTCCTCTGCGTTCTCATTTTTTTCTCCCCTTGCCGGAACTCTACTTATTGGAAATTCCCTCACACTGTATAAGAAACCTGCCGCCAAACCTTGGCGGTTTTTACCTTCAACAAAATGGTAAAAGGGTTTCCACCCCATTTATACCCTATGCTTCCCATTTTTGCCTTGCAAAAAATGAAAAATGCCACACAAGTCCAAGAAGCCAAACAGCGACAGGTCGAGCATAGTTGGGTCTAGGCCTAAGTAAAAAACCTGAGCATGCCACTGCCGAGCGTGCCCCTCGTCGAATGTTGACGCCGAGTACATTTCCTTGTCAAATGTTATCACCGAGCACGTTTCCTTGTCAAATGTTGCCGCCAAGCACATACCCTCGTCAAATGCTGCTGCTAAGCGCATTCTCTCACCACATGTGCTGCCGAGTGTGTCCCTTTGTCAAGTGGTACCGAGCGGGTTCCCTCAGTGTATACAGTTGTACGTGATCTACTGCCATGCACACTATGATGCTCACTTCCCTACACGCATCACTGTCCTGCACACTTTGTTGGAAAGAGCAACTGACTTCCACAAATCACCTCCTAGCTCGTTCACTGTCAAGTCCATCCCTTCTGCCTCTACATCCACACCTGTTGCATGCGTCTCTATGCATGCCTTCCCTAGCCAGCCGTTCGTGTGCGCATCAGTAAGGATCGACTCTCAGCTCCTTGCTATCCCAAGTGGAAGTCATATTCGTCGTTATTCCCCAGGGAGTCATACCCACTTAATAATCCCCAATGAGTCCACTTCCACCTTCCATTCCTCACTGGGCCACCTTCACCATTTAAATCCACTGCCCATAAATGACCTCAGCCATTTCATCCTTAATGAGTCAGATCACCATCCACAAGCCCATTCCCCATGGAGCCTCATCCATTTCACATCTCCCAATGAGTCCACCCATCATTAGCAACCCACATATATGTCGACTCATCACAGTCCAGCTATATGACCAAAAACTATAATGCACGTTCTGGCCGCATGACGTTAAACTGCTTCGCACAATTGTCCAGCTATATGACCATAAACTATAGTGCAGTCATGGCTGCATAACGTTAAACTGCTTCACACAACGGTCTAGCTATATGACCATAAACTATAGTGCACGTTCTGGCCACATGACCTTAAATTGCTTCAGACAATGGTCCAACTGTATGACCATAAACTATAATGCACGTCTTGGCCGCATGATGATAACTGCTTCGCACAATGGTCCAGCTATATGACCCTAAACTATAGTGCATGTCCTGACATTAAACTGCTTTGCCCAAGTCTCAGTGGCATGACCTTAAACACGCCTCCACACACATGTGTCCCTCTAATGCACGTACGCCCTTTGCATGTCGTTCCACGCATGCCTCCCATAGCGGATCCGTCCACGATGCATATCATCTCCATTTCCTCCCGAGCGAACTCAACTCCATAACCCCTTCAAGAACTAACAACATTCCCCAGTGAGTCATACCCACGCTCACAAGATCACGGTGAGCCATTCCACCATCCATACTTACTGTTAGCTAGTGGGTCACCATTATCTACCTTCCATCCGAACATAATCCATCATTCACAAACAATCTCATGCCATCACCCCAAAGGGAGTCAAACCACTGCCATACTCACTCCATGGCCTCCATAGACTATCAACCATCACCATCACGGTCCAGTTGTATGACCCTAAGCTATAGTATACCTCCTAGTCTCATGACGATATACTACCTTGTTCAGGTCACGGAGGCATGACCTTAAACATGCCCCCACAAAGAAAAACAGGCATGGTGTAAACTCGAAAGGGGAATGCCATAAGTGAAAATGATAGTTGGATATGGTCACGATACCATGAGTAAGAGTGCTCCGTAAAATAAAAATCGAGCACAGTAAAAACCCACAAAGGGCACCGTGAGCAAAAATGGAAAAAGGAAGACATGGTCATTAGGTCCTGGGAAAACGGGCCTAATAAAAAGGAGGATGGTGAAAATCATCTCTACGGCACTGCTTCCCCCTGTCCTAAGGAAAACCCGCTGAGGCACTCGGACCAATAAGCAAGTTGATACAGTGCTCGCCTCCATAAGCGACTTCAGCCGGCATTTCAAGAAAATTCCTCAGTAGCATAATACCCTGCTATTGGGAGGCAAAAATAAGATCATTCATAGGTAAGAAACTTTCAATACTAGCGTTTACTACATCAATACTGGTAATCAAAAACAACATCCGACGATTGACCTGCGTGGTAGCAAGACGGGCATGGTAACTACACTGGCACAACGACAATACTACTAGACGATAGAATGATCATCGATCGGCCTGACACGATGGCAAGCTTATCGTGGCAATAAGGCGGGCATGTTCACTAAAACCAACACAGTGACAATACTGCTAGACGATGAGACTACCATGATAGTGCTTGACTTAGACTCCCTTGATCAAACGAGAGGGAAAGAAGAGAAGAGAGAAAAGAAAGAGAGAGGGAAAGGCATGCACAGTACTATCGATGTCATGCATGTGACAAAAAGAAAGGAAAGAGAGAGAGAGAAAAAGAAGAAGAAAGGAATAGTAAGAAGGAAGAGGAAGGGGGAAGAAGAGAGAGAGAAGAGAGATAGGGAACATGGACGACGATGAACTTCTGTTGTCCATGATAGAGGATTAAGAAGAGAGAGAGGACATGAAAAGCAATGAGCATCTGTCGTTCATGACAACGGAGAGAAGAGAGGGAAAACACTGATGACAATGAGCAACTGTCGTCCATGATAGAGGAATAAGAAGAGAAAGAAGGCATGGACGACGATGAGCTTTCACCGTCCATGACAGAGAAGAGAAGAGAGAGAAAACATGGACGGTGATGAGCTTCTACCATCGAAGAGAGGAGAGAAGAGAAAAGAGAAAACATGGACGATAATGAATTCTGCCATCCAAGATACAAGAATTAGAAGAGAGAGAAAACATAGATGATGATGAGCTTCTGTCATCTATGACACATGGGAATAAGAGAGAGAACATGGATGATAATGAGCTTCTGCCGTTCATGGCATAAAATTAGAAGAGAGAGAAAATATGGACGATGATGAGCTTCTACCGTCCATAGCATAGGGGAATAAGAAAGAGAAAACATGGACGGCGATGAGCTTCCACCGTCCATGACATAAGAATTAGAAGAGAGCGAAAACATGGATGATGATGAGCTTCCGTCGTCCATGACACAGGGGAATAAGATGAACTTTGATAGAGGCCCAGCCCACCACTTAGGTTAAGGTCGGACCCACTATATATGCCCCAGAAGTAGGACGACATCACACCTAGTGATAGGCTCCGCCATGCATGATCAGAGAAGAAAGAAAGAGAAATAGAGAGAGAGAAGGAACGTGAAGAGAAAGAAAAGAAAGATAGACGAGAGAGAGAAGGAAAGTGATCAATGAAGATTTGAGAAGAAAAAGGAAAGAGAAATATAGATGAGAGGAGAGAAAAAGAGAGAGATGGAGATGAAGAGAGAGAAAGAGCTAGAAAAGAAGAAGAGAGAGAAATAGAGAGATGAGATGAAAGACAAAGAGAGATGAGAGAAGGAAAGAGAAAATTACCTACACTAAAGGGTACTAGCCCTTTTCTTCTCTCTCCAAGATGTACCCACAATTTGAACATGAAAACTCTCAAATTTTATTGATGAGTATTGAAATATCAAGCGTTTCATAACAATTGTGTTTATCATGCACTTATATAATTGGGCCCAAACATGGGTGTCCGCCCAAAAAATACTTAAATTGATGATAATTACAATTTTATTGAATTCAAGGATTGTTTTGGCTCTACCCAACAATAGATGAAATTTCAAAACAATCCCTGCTTCTGCCCTTGAACTTACGTAATCTTCCATAGATGATTTGGGGTTGCTCCGGCATCCGTTTGGCCGAAAAATGATTGCTTTCTTGTTGAGCTTGCCATGATGATCGATTTGATACTAACTTCGAGCTATGAATCGCGTTTTTAGGCCACGATCATGCAACTCCAAATTTGTATAGATCTTGAAAACTTTTGATCAATAGTGTGCTTGTTTCTTGATGTTTTTCTTTGATTTCTTTGCTGAATCACACTGAGCATGTCGTCACAATCATGTTGCAATGAACGCAGGATCGAGTCATCTTTACTCAGGGCTTGTGTCAGGAGGTCCTCTCATACTGGTGGAGCAGTGGTTTGGGGATCTCTCTTTGGAACATTGTAAGACTCTTGGCATCCCTGTATTTTCTTCGTGATTATATAATGGAAACTGGAGCATTCACTCCAGTCGTGGCCCCATATCCAATGGTACAAGCCTCAATAGTTCTCAGTTCCCTGAGCGAGGCGTCGACGTTGCCTTGCCGATTTTGATGTGATGAGGCTTTCTTAAAGCATCATAACGAACAAGGCTCAAAGGAGATCAGGCGCTTCGTCTTCCTCTTGGACTATCACTGCGTGGGAGGCTTCTGCCGCCCCGAATGCCTTTTTTAGCTCTTCAAGTTTTATCTGACCCTTCTGGATTAGGGCTTCGATAATGTCTTTTAACATATATCAGTCCTCTATGTGGTGGTTTATCCTTTGATGATCAGCACAGTTCACGTGGGTATCGAGTTCGGCCTGATCAGAGAACTTCGTCTTTGGGAGCTCAATCATGTTCTGTTTGAGTAAAAATTAGATTAATGCAGGGACGCATTCCTTTTCAATGGGGTAGACTTTGTTCTTATGCCTAGTCCAATAATCATCTCGATTAAGGTTCGCAGGTGGGGGTACTCAATTGTATGACTGTTGTTGCTTGCATGTCTGAGGTGTTATCTTTATTGTCCTTATCCCTTTGGAGGGGTCCAAAGTCTAAGAGGGAGCTTTCTTTGGGTCTCTTATGGTGATAGTTGCACTGATTACTCCTTTCTGTTGGTTACCTCAGGTATTGGTCCAAGAGCAACCATTGCTTCAATTGTTTCCTGAGCTTACAGACTGTTGTCATGACCGGCCATGGTGGCGAGACAGGCTTTCTATGTAGACCGACTTAGAGATCAACTTTGACATGGAGGTCAGATTGGAGGCCTCAACATGTAGAGCAATTTTAGGTCTCATGTTTCACACACAAGTTTGAACTGCTTAGTTCTCAAGCATGGGATTGGGATGGTGAGCGACCAAATCTATCAACCTTGATATGAATTGATCAAAAGGCTCATCGGGATCTTGGGTCAAGGTGTGGAGCTCGATGGTTTAGACCTCTCTCTCGACCTCATAGAAGAGCTGGTGGAACAGTTTCTCCATTTCCTCCCAAGTATGTACTAAGTTTGGGGGAAGCCGAGCATACCCCTGAAAAACCAGGACATCAAGGGTTTCAACAAACTTACAGAGAAGGAGTCTCCCATCAGCCGCTGTCTCTCGACATGCTGCTTGGAAGTGGGCGATATACTGGTGCAGGGATGTGGTTCCATTGAACAGGGGAAACTTCCCTTTCTTATAGTCTGAGGGAAATGGCACCTGATTAATATAAGAGGAATACAACTTTTAGAAAAGCGTTGCTTTTTATATACCCGGGATCTGTCAGTTCTTTAAGCTATGGGTTACCATTACGTTAATGTCTGCCTGTGAGACAGGGTGAGGGATGGAATTGTCCTGTGAGGCAGAAGGAGGAGGCTGCCTTGGAGGCGTATCATCTGAATGATGGGAGTTGACCTCATGGTTAGCGGAGTGTCGCACGGCATCTATATGGTCAATCTTCTCCATCATTGCACGTACCATGTTTTCGAACCTATTCATACGCTCTTCCTGAGAGTTGCCAGATTCATTTACAACCACTATGCTAATCGTTTCTCCAAGGAGGTTAGCCTCAGTTGCAGATAAGGGCTTCTGGGCTTGATGGGTCGCACATGGCAGGTCGGTCAAATAGGGGTCTGCATACCCTGACTGGACTCGAGTCCTGTATGTCGATCGTGTGAGGACCGGTTCTCGATAGTCTTGCGACCATGGCTGCTGAGCGGCTGAGTCATCTTCTATGACACTAGCCACAGTGCAGAGTTCGTGGACTTCTTCTTCAGGCTTTGTCATCTGAAGAGGGTAGAAGGGATTCAGACTAAGGGGGTCGTCAGAGCTGGTTGCCGAGTGAAAATTTGCAGACCCCTATTGCATTTTGCTTTGAGGTTTTGATCGACCTCATGTCAGGACTGCGATCGAGTCTGCGGCTGGTCGGCTCTTCTTGTGCAGGAAAGAGCTATTTTCATTAGGTGCAGCAACGAGTGTGAGCCAAATACAGGGGTCATCCTATGCCAGGGAGGATGAAGGACTTGATCTCCCATCAGGTCTTTGCCTCGAGCCTTCTTATGAGCTCTAGGGACATGACCGAGACGATGGGGTTGGATCAAGATGGTCCTCTTGACGAAGATCTTTGAGTACCAAGGCTGGAGGTATTTGCCTGACCGAGGAGGAGAAGGCAGGAACATGGTTGACTCATGTCGGTGTCTGAGTCGGGAGGAAGGGGCTGTGTGTGATGACGATGCGTGTGCGCCCCGTGAAGAAGGATCACGAGTGGCATGGGGGTCAGCCCGAGCTCGAGCAAGTATTTTTGGCTTAGGAGGCCGAGAACTACGAGCAGGTGTCTTTAAGAGAACAGGTGGAAGCCTGCTCCTTACAGGGTGCGCTAGTGTGTGCTGAGTGGGAGGACGAAGGACTCGTCACCTATGTGCTTGGGTTAGCGCAGTAATGGCGTTGCCCTTAGCAATGGGATGCATAGACATAACATGTCTAGGACTTAGCCTTAGGAGGCCAGATCCTAAACGCCGACTTGAGGTAACATAGGGGTTGCCCCGAGGTGTGGCTCCAATGGATGACCCATGAGCCTTATGATGTGTGCGAGAGGTGGAGGCCTCAGGGTCTCTGCCTCTATGTGCCGAGTCTCCAAGGGTAGAGACTCGTGGTGATTCAGGAATGTGGGGGAAAGCCTTGCGGTGACCCACAGAAGCAACGACAACTTGCTTGCCTTTTGTAAAAAGGGACTGGGCAGCCTTCCAGCATACCTCGACAATACGACCGATAAGGGACTTGCCGGTGAAAGGGTGCACACTGTGAGGGGCAGCAGATATGCTACCGATGCAGAGCGCCTTTGCAGAAGTTCTACCAGAGCTAGGAGATGGGGAGTTAGGGACTTTTAAGTCCATCCTCACGCCTATCCCGGTTAAGACCTAGGAGCTAGACACTGGATCTTTGCTTAGAAGGAAAGTTGGGAACAAAGTTCGAAGAACTTGTTCCCCGGGGATACTCACTAATGCAGGGATCAAAAAATCCTTGATTCGAATAAACCCTAAAGAACCCAGAAGCCATGTAGTGTGTTAAAACAGAAAAACAAAGGAGAAACTAGCCAAATAAGAACAATTTGATGAAGGGGTAGTAGGTCCCCAATGGAGTCGCCAAGTTGGTTAGGTGCCTCGATCTCGCCCACCTGATCTGGATGATCTGGCTGCATGTGTGTCGGGTTTCGGGTGAACCCGAGACTTTGAGATTGCTCTCTTGAGAACCTCATTCAGGAGCGAGGGCAGGTATATCAACTGATGAGAAAGGAATTTAATGTGGGTTCAGGACTTACTCGGGCTGGCTCACGTGAGCGCCCTCTTAAATCATGAAGAATGGGCCCCCAGTCATAAACCTGGTCCAAAATCACCTCATTTGCCCTGTACTCTCTTTTTTCCGTAATTACACACACACGGTTAATTTATAAGACAAGTGGGCCAAGTGACCCCTCGTTGTCTTTGGACGAATGCACATAGGCATGCACAATCAAAAGAAGAAAAAAGGGTAAGGGGATAGGTGAAAGAAGAAGTAAGAGACATAATAGAGGAACAGAGAAGATAGGAATTTGACTAGGTGGTTAGGCTAACACAATAGCTAGACCAGCAAGTGATTGACCTGACTTGTTAGCAAGATAGGCACGGTAACTAGGCTGACACAACGACAATACTACTAGACGACAAAATGATCATTGACGGCTTCGCAAGATGGCTAGCCTATCATGGCAATAAGGTGGGCACAGTGAAAAAGAAACGAACAGTAAAAAAGAAAAGGAAGGAGGAAGAAGAGAAAGAAAAGAGAGATAGGGAACGTGGACGACGATGTACTTCTGCCGTCCATGACAGAGGATTGAGAAGAGAGAGAGGACATAGACGGCGATAAGCATCCTCTATCCATGATAAAGAGAGAAGAGCAAGAAAATACAAATGGCGATGAGCATCCACCATCCATGACAGAAGAATCAGAAGAGAGAGAAGACATGGACGAGGATATTCTTCTGTCATCCATGACAGAGAAGTGAAGAGAGAAAACATGGACAATGATGAGCTTTAGCCGTTCATGACAGAGGTGAGAAGAGGAAAGAGAAAACATAGACTGCAATGAGCTTCCGTCGGACATAAGAATTAGAAGAGAGAGAAAACATGGACGGCAATGAGCTTTCGCCGTTCATGACACAGGGGAATACGAGAGAGAAAACATGGATGACGATGAGCTTCCACCATCCATGACACAAGAATTATAAGAGAGATAAAACATGGACGACGATGAGCTACCGTTGTCCATGACATAGGGGAATAAGAAAGAGAAAACATAGACGGAGATGTGATTCTGCCGTCCATGACACAAGAATTAGAAGAGAGAGAAAACATGGACGGTGATGAGCTTCTGCAATCCATGATACATGGGAATAAGATGAAGTTTGAAAGAGTCTCAGCCTGCCACTTGGGTTAAGGCCCGACCCACTATCTTTGCCCTAGAAGTAAGAGGACATCACACCCGGTGATAGGCTCTGCCATGCATCATCAGAGAAGAAAGATAAAGAAATAGAGAGAGAAGGGAAGAAAAAGAAAAGAAAGATAAAAGAGAGAGAAGCAAAGTGAATAATGAAGATCAGAGAAGAAAAAGGAAAGGGAGATATAGATGAGAGGAGAGAGAAAGAGAGAGATAGAGATGGAGAGAGAAAGTGATAAATGAGAAGAGGAGAGAGAAAGAGAGAGATGAGATGAGGAGAGAGAAAGAGAGAGATGTGAGGAGGAGAGAGAAAGAGAGAGATGAGAGGAGGAGAGAGAAAGAGAGAGATGAGAGGAGGAGAGAGAAAGAGAGAGATGAGAGGAGAGAAGAGAAAGTTACCTTCACCAAAGGGTACCATACCTTTTCTTCTCTCTCCTCTCTCTTCCCAAGACATACCCACAATTTGAATGTGAAAACTCTCAAATTTTATTGATGAGTATCAAAAAATCAAGTGTTTCATAACAATTGTCTTTAGCATGTACTTATAGAATTGGGCTCAAACATGGATGTGCGCCAAAAAACTACCTAAATTGATGATAATTACAATTTAATTGAATTAAAATAAATTCTAAAATTGGGTGCAAAAGGATTGTTTTGCCCCTGCCTAACAATAGATGAAAATCCAAAACAATCCTTGCTGCTGCCCTAACACTTGCGTGATCTTCCATGGATGAATCAAGGTTGCTACGGTGTCCGTTTGGCCAAAAGATGATTACTTTCTTATCGAGCTCGGCATGACGATCGATTTGATACTAACTTCGAGTCATGAATTACGTTTTTAGGCAACGATCATGCGACTTGAAATTTGTATAGATCTTGAAAAATTTTGATCGATAGTGTGCTTATTTCTTGATGTTTTTCTTTGATTTTTCGCTGAATCACACTAAGCATGTCGTCACAATCACATTGCAACAAATGCAGCTCGATTTCGTGTCCGGATAAAGATTTTATCATCTTGGGGTGTTTGGCCGAAATCTCAAAATTCGACGGCCGAAATTTGCAACAACTTTGACGCCTTCGTGTGTCGAATCCAACCATTCATTGTACGCAGGGTTTGGACCATAGATATCCTCAGACCTTACATACATAATGCAATTGGTTTCGTGTTGATCAGGTATGCGAACATCGTGATAAGGCCACTCGAGCGAGGCGTGTTGCTGCTGAATTTTTTGCAATTATCTTCAGGAATCATCAACTCCTCTCTAGTTTTTCTCCCTGCTTAGGTATTTTCACGGGTCGTGCTACATATCCAAATGCTCATCTTGATAAGATGAACTTGCTCACCAAATTTGAGAGCGATCCAACTTCGAAGGAGTGAGATACAGGCCTTAGAAATTGCTGCTCAGAACTGTGCACATCAGCCTCCTTTAATGGAGATTGGTGTAGGGAGGCCGCATGGGACGGCCTACCCCTTTTTGGTCTTTTACCCATAGCTTTGTCTTGTAATGCTCGATTAAGACGAAACTTGATGCATAGGGGTTTTCGACCGTGCCGGGTCCAATGGTGGTGGTCTCACAACTATTTGACGAACCAAGAATATTGTTCTAGTTACGGGGTTTACATCAATGAGTGATGCCCATCGCCGATTGGGTTTTTCCCCCCTTCTTCCTCCTCGTTCTCTTTCTTTTCTCTCTCCTTCCTTCTCTTCACTCTTTTCTTTCCTCACTTGATTGAGGTGGACCTATCCTAGCATCACCAAATCAACCTCAGTTTCAAGTAGTATTTACCGCTGTGTAGGTCTTGAGTACCATGCCCATCTTGTTACCACTCCGAGTCAGTCACTGTCTGATTATCAACCTAGCCTCGTCCCTTCATCAAGTTTTCTTCTTTTTTCGACCTTTGCTCCAAACATCCACTCCATCACTCTAACCCAGCACATTCTTAACCACGCGGATGTGTAATTCCCTAAGACAAGGATGGGTCTCTTTGACCCACTTATCTTGTAAATTAACAATAATAGTATTGTGCAAAAAAAAGGAGATTACAGGTCAAGGGAGGCGATTTCGAACCAGCTAAAGCAGCTGAGGGGCTTTTTGACGTGATCTAAGAGGGTGGCCACGCGATCTAGCCTGAGTAATTCCCAAACACACCTTAAATTCCTCTCTCATCAGTTGGTGTACTTGCCCTTACTCTTAAGCAAGGTTCCGAGAGAGTGATCGCAAATCTCAGGTTCACTAGAAACCCGAGATACATGCCATTAGATCACCTAGATTCGGAGGGGGAGATCGAGGCACCTAACCAGCTTGACGACTCCCCTGGGGACTTACTACCCCTTCGTAGGTTCCCTCTTGTTTAACTTGTTTCCTCTTTTACTTTTTGCATTACTTTCTATGGTGTCTGGGTTGTTCAACCCGTTCATCCGAGTCTTGGATTTTCTCATCCCTGCACTCATGACTGTCCCAGGGAAGCGAACTGCTCAAGCTTCCTTCCCTACTCTCCTTCTCAGTCAGAACTCACGGTTCGTCTCCGAGGTTCTTGCCTGGGTTAGTACAAGAGGGGACTTAAAAGTCCCTGACTCCCCGCTTCCTTGCCCTGGTGGACCCTCCACCAAGGCCCCTAGCATCGGTGGCATGTCTGCCACCAAACACAACATGCACCCTGCTACTGGCAAGTCTCTTTCTAATCATATAGCTCGGGTACCTCGAAAGGCTGCCCTTACTACTTTCGCGAGAGGTAAGAAAGTTGTCGCCTCTCCTAAGCCAAACCCTGCAAGCGTCATGCATTTGCTTTCCAGAACTCGGGGCAGCATTAGCGTTATGCCACCTCGAGCACATGAGGGTTGACCGCCCCGTCCCTCCTCTTAGCATACACAACTTCATCCTGCGAGAGATAAGGTTCAACCTCATCCCTCAGAGACACAAGCTCGTGGGTTTAGGCCTCCTCAGGTCAGACTCATTGATCGAGCCCGAGCTGACCCCCAGGTTTCCCGGACGGCTAAACGTAAAGGTGCACACACACCATCCTTACTGGTTCCTTCCCGACCCCAACTCAGACGGAGTCATGAACCAACTCCTTCCTCTGCCGCTCTTTCAACATCAGGCAATCATGTCGAGCCTTAGTACTCAAAGGTCTTCCTTAAGAGTAACATCTTGAGTCAGCCTCAGGTCGGCCGCTCACATGGGCCCCACAAAGGAACTCGGGGCAATGACTTGATTGTAAACAATGGCCCCCAGTCTCCAAGGCAGAAACCCAGGCTGCCTTCTGTCCTTAGACCTCAGTCCTTGCTCCAACTCATAGACACGACCCTTGCATGTTCAAAGAAGGCAGGGCAGTCCAGGTATCGAGCTCGGCTCTAGAATGAAGTCCACAGCCATCTCAGGGTTAAGCAGAAGAGAGGTCTTTAGATCCTGACCAAAGAAGCCTCTAAGGCAGTTGAGGTCGCCACCCTTGATGACCATCTGCCTCGTAACCCCTTTTTCCTTCTTCAAACTCCAGAACCTGAGCGAGTCCCAGAGTATTGCTGGGTCGTCACTTCCCTAAAGTCACGGTCCCAAGACCGTCAAGAACTAGTCCTCACAAGATCGGCATACAAGGCTCGTGTTCAGTCAGGGTAAGCTGAGCCCCTGCAGACTGACTTGCCACCCGTGACTAGTCGACCCCGGCATTCCGCTCCTCCTCCTAGCTCTGACCTCCCAGATGAGACGATCAGTGTCATGGTGATCAATGACCTAAACGAAGCCCAAGAGGACAGAATGACCAGGTTTGAGGTAGTGATGCAATCCATCCTTGAAAAGATGGAACGCCTAAAAGCCTCCAGGCCCACTTTTACTCACCATGAGACCGATTCCTTGATCGATGAGGGCACAGTTCCTAGGCAAACTGCCCAACAGTCTCCCATGACAGTTCTGCCTCCCACAGGGTCTCCCAAATTGACATAGATGTTATGGTCTCTCATAACCTCAAGAACAAGGTCTCAGGCACGCAAGAGGCACCGCTCTACTAAAAGCCATACCCTTTGTACATTGACTAGGTGTTGTTTCCTGCAAACTGCCAAAAGGGGAAGCTCCCTCTGTTCAATGGTACTACTTCTCCTCACCAGCATACTGCCCAGTTCCAAGCGGCTTATAGGGAGAAGGAAACTGATGGGCGACTTCTCCTCCGTCAGTTTGTTGAGACTCTCAAAGGGCCATCCTTCCAGTGGTATGCTCGGTTGCCTCTCAACTCGGTACAAACGTGGCAAGAGATGGAGCAGTTGTTTTGCTTATGCTTATACGAAGTCCAAAGGAATGTGGTAGCATCGAAATCCTCACACTGATGCATGACCCTGGTGAGCCGGTTGATAAATTCATCGCCCGATGGAGGGAGCTGGCAACCTTTCATGCCGCCCCCATGACCGAAAAAGAAGCTCTCCAGATCTGTATATGGAGCATGCTTCCTGAGATCGCCTTACATGTAGAGGCCTCCAATCCACCCTCCATGTCAGAGCTCATCTCTAAGGCATCTCATATTGAGGGATTGTTCAAGCACCATGGCAGCCCTCGTCAACAACCCTCCGGCTCAAACTCTCGCTCCAACAGCCGGGGCAACCAAAAAGCTATGATTAATGTGGCCGCTCGTTACCGTGACTAACACTAAGAGAGCGCCTCCTCAAACCTTGGACCTTCCAAGGCACATATTTCTCCAGTCGGGGGCAACCAACAATCCAACATTGAGGTCCCGCATCCTAAAAATAGTAAGCGAAACGACTTCTGGATCCAGCACAAGAATAAATTTTATCCCTTCAACAAGGAGTGGACACCTACACTGCTTCTATTACTGTTAGAACAGAACATGCTGTAGCTGTCAGAGGAGCAAACTACAGAGTCTGCAGGGTAGGAGACGAATGAGAGGTATTGCGCCTATCACAGGAGAGTAGGCCACCCCACTCACGACTGCTATAAGGTCAACGACACTATCGAAGCCCTTATCAATAAGGGTAAGATAAAGCTTGAAGAGTTGAAGAAAGCATTCGGGGCAACGGAGGCTTCTCACATAGTAAGAATCCACGAGGGTGACAAGGCACCCACTATACTCCGTGCATTTTTCTCTATAATGCTCGAAGAAGGACTCGTCACTCCCAAGCCGACAAGGCAGCCCAAGTTCCTGCGTCCAAGAACAGAGAACCTTTAGTGCGCATATCACCAGATACGAGGCCATGACCTTAGCGAATGCACTGGCTTCCACGAGATCTTGGCAAAGAAGATGTAGCAATGCCAAGAAGCCTATGGTAGCCCAGAAGGACACCCTCAAGTCCCATCTCTGCCTGTGGTACGGTCCACTGATAACCCTGAACCTTACGCACACAATGGAATTGGTTTTACGTCAATCCATTACGTAAGCATCATGATTTGGTTCATTGAGCAAGGCGTGTCGCTGTTGAATTTTCTGTAAATTCTTCATGGATCGGCTCCTTGGTCAGATATTGTCTCGGGGCGTATCACATATCGAATTGTTCGTCTTGATGAGACGAATATGCTCACCAAATTTTGTAGCATTCTGATTTGGAAAAAGTGAGTTATGGGCCCCAAAAGTGACTACTCGTGACATTAAAAACAACCGTGTTTTGATACAGTGAGGCTATACGGGAATAGTGTGCGACCTCTCTTGTTTCAATGTTTTACTCATATCTTTGTTCTGGAGTGTCTGATCAAGCAAAAACTTGGCCCATAAGGGTTCTCGATCATTCTGAATCCAATGGTAGTGGTCTCTCAGGGATTTGAGATACCAAAAATGTAGATCCAGTTGTAGGGTTTGTTTCAGGGTACTAAAGGCCAATTTTTTGAAAATTATTTCTTTGTGTTCACTACCTTAGATATGTCTGATTGTGATGAAACTTAGCATGTAGTCTTTTGAAGTGCTGATGACGATCTTAAGCAATTCTGAGGCCATTATGAGATTCTCAGGAATTTTCCAAACAGCTTGCCCCATGGGATGTTGTACTTCAAGAGAAGCGAGAAGGACAATCATTCAGAAAGTTTCCTTCGGCTTTTACTTATTTTCTTTCTAGCAACAGGACCACGTGAACGTCGAGGAGATTCACATATTGGTGTAACTAGACTGTTCAGATATAGGGATGCATTATTCACAGGTCCATCCGTGGAGACTTTAGGAGGAGAAGAGACATTTTTTACGGTGTTTGTTTGTTGCTACACCAGGTTTGCTTTTGACGATCAAAATACCACTATTGGTCTCATCTACAGAGTCCAGTCACGGGCATGTTTTATTAGCTTGTCCCAAAGGTCTGGTCGTGTCGACTAGGTGAGCTAAAGTCTCTGGCAGGTTCCACCTTGGCTTTGTCAGTTTTTACCTTGGAAGGATGATGACTGGGCGACTTTTTCACCTAGCTTCATGGAGAGAGGGGTATATAAGAGAAGGAGAAGGCCTGCACACTCCATGTATGAGGAGGAGGTCTATAAGAGAAGGAGAAGGCATGCACACCCCATGCATGGGGAGGAGGTCTATAAGAGAAGGAAAAGGCATGCACACTCCATGCATGGGGAAGAGGTCTATGAGAGAAGGAGAAGGCATGCATACTCCATGCATACGGAGGAGGTCTATAAGAGAAGACGAAGGCATGCATACTCCATGCATGGGGAGGAGGTCTATAAGAGAAGGAGAAGGCATGCATACTTCATGCATGGAGAACAATTCTATACGAGAAGGAGAAGGCATGCATACTCCATGCATG
>NW_006499364.1:3534969-3554144 GCF_000471905.2 Amborella trichopoda
CACTCCATGCATGGGGAGAAGGTTTATAAGAGAAGGAGAATGCATGCATACTCCATGCATGAGGAGGAGGTCTCTAAGAGAAGGAGAAGGCATGCATACTGCATGCATGGGGAGGAGGTCTATAAGAGAAGGATAAGGCATGCACACTCCATGCATGCGAGAAGGTCCTTGAAGAAGGGATAATGATTGGGCTACGTTGTCACCCAGCCTTGAAGAAGGATGTCGACTGGGCTACCTGTTCACTTAGGACTGAAGAAGGATGTCGACTGGGCTGCCTATTCACTCAAGACTGAAGAGGGATGTCGATTGGGCTGCCTTTTCACCCAGAACTGTAGAAGGACGTTGGCTGGGCTACTTATTTACCCAGGACTGAAGAGGGACGTCGACTGGGCTACCTATTCACTCTGGACTGAAGAAGGATGTCGACTAGGCTACCTGTTCACCCAAGACTAAAGAGGGATGTCGATTGGGCTACCTATTCACCCAGGACTGAAGAAGGATGTCGGATGGGCTCCATATTTACCCAGGACTGAAGACGGGAGTCGACTAGGCTACCTATTCAACCAGGACTAAAGAAGGAAGTCAACCAGGCTACTTATTCACCCATGACTGAAGAAGGACATCGACTGGGCTCGCTGTTAACCCAGAACTGAAGAGAGACATCAACTGGGCTACCTATTCACCTAGGACTGAAGAAGGAAGTCGGCTGGGCTACTTATTCACCTAGGATGGAAGAAGGATGTCGACTGGGCTACCTGTTTACTCAAGATTGAAGAAGGACGTCGACTGAGCTAATTTCTCACCTAGGACTAAAGAAGGAATGTCCGGGGATGATTTTAACATCTACACCCTGTTGGACATCTTGACGATGAAGGGAGTGCTGGCTGAAGTCACTTGTGGAAGCAAATGTTGCATCGACCTGTTTTTTAGTCCAAGTGTCCTTTGCAGATTTTCATTTGAACTTGGGAAGTGACGCTATAAAGACGGTTTTCACCAAATTCTTTTTTATTTTGGGGCTCCTTTACGGATGACCTTTCGGCCATGTTCACCCTTTGTTGTCCATTTTTACTGACGATGCCTTTCAAGTTTTCAAAGTGCTCGGATTTTACTTACAGAACTCTTTTACTCATGGTTTCGTGACCATGCCCGCCGGTCATTTTTACTCATAGCATTCTCTTGTTCAGGTATACACAATGCCCGTTATTTCATTTATTTGTTTTTGTGACGCCGTTTTTAAGGTCATGCCTTTCGGACTAGTGCGAAACAGTTTAATGTCATGCGGCCTGGACGTGCGCTATGGTTTAAGGTCGTATAGCTAGACCGTAATGATGGTAGATGGTAGTCTATGAAGGCCATGGAGTGAGTATGGTGGTGGTTGGGCTCACTTGGGGTGATGGCTCCAGGCCACCCTTGAGAGATGGGTGATGTATGAAAGGTGAGGGGATGATGGCGACCCATTGACATACAATGAGTATGGATGACGGGATGGTTCGTCGTTTTGTGAGCATGGGTGAGACTCACTGGGGAATGACGTAGGGTGATGAACTCATGGGGAGGAAATGATGGTGATGCACACACACTAATAGGTAGGATAGGAAAGGCATGCGTGAAAGTGCACATAAAGGCATTTATGGTCATGCTTCCTGGACCTAGGCAAAGCAATTTATCGCCATGTAGCCAGGACGTGCACTATGGTTTAAGTTCATATAGTTGAACCATGGTTATGCAGTTTTAAAGTCATGTAATTAGGACCATGCAGTTTAAAGTCATGCAACTTGACCTCCGCTACAATTTAAAGTCATATAGTTCGGACCATGGTGCTGTGCAGTTTAACGTCATACGACCGAGATGTAGACTATGGTTTAAGGTCATATAGTTTGGACGATGCATTTTAGGGTCATGTAACTAGACCACCACTATAGTTTAAGGTCATCTTTTTCAGGCCGTGGTTATGCAGTTTAAGGTCGCACAGCTAAGACCATAGTTATGCAGTTTGAAGTCATACAACTTAGGACCATGTTGTTTAAGGTCGTGCAACTAAACCTCCTCTACAGTTTAAGGTCGTGCAACTAAACCTCCTCTACAGCTTAAGGTCGTATAGTTTGGATGGCGGAGGTTAGGGTCGTGCGTCTAGACCAAGATTATGTAGTTTAGGGTCATGCAGTACAGACCGTTGTGTGGATCGCCATGTAGGTGGAGCTCCATGGGGAATAGGCCTGTGGATGGTAATTTGACTCCCTTGGGATAACATGGCTAAGACCACTCACAAACTGAGGGCTAGGTGGAAATGGTGACATGATGAAGGATGACCAGCAGAGGTGGACCATGCTGTGGTTTTTAAGGGGGTAAGGTACTCTTTAGGGTGAAAGATGAGACTTTATGACCAGTAACCGGACCCCCTGGGGATAAGGTAGCTTAGTGTGTAGTGGACCCATTGGGTATTGGGGAGGTGAGAATGACTGTAACTTCATTGAGGATGATGGGTCGCAGTATGGGTGTGACTCCTAGTGGGGGATGAGGGACTACTGATGACTCCATTGGGGAGGTCACAGTTTAAGTGCAACGGTCTGGGTGCAAGTCCACTAGGGATAGTGGTAGGGAATACACTGCTTGAAACATGGCCGGCACCATGTGTAACATTGATGGTTTGTTGCGAATTTTCAACCGGCGCTGAGTTCTCACAACACAACCGGCACTGTTCAGCTGGCGTTGTGAATCATGATATTATCTGAAGTCAACTGGCATAGAGTTAACCGGCTTTAGGGTCGTTTCGGAGACACACCCGGTGCTAAGTCAACCGGTGTTAAGGTTGTATTTGAAAACACACCCGACGCTAAGTCAGTTAGCGCTAGGGTTCTTTGGAAATTTACTCGGTGCTGGGGATGGATTTGGAAACACACTTGGTGCTAAGTCAACTGACGCTAGGGTTGTTTTGGAAATCCACTCGGCACTGCGTCAACCGGTGCTGGGGATGGATTGATGAGAGTTATCTCAGGCCCCGTGTAAAACCTGACCCGGCTTACTGTCGCTTGGCTTCCCTTGGATACAATTGGACTTCCTAATTTGTGAGGGGCATTTGAGGGCGGTGTAGTCTATATGAGGGGGTAAAATACCGTTTTCCCTTATTTTTACCAAAGGTAAAAAAAGAAGAACTTATGCACAAGTTTTCTTTAACCGTGAGGAGAGAGCGCTTGTTTGTAGTTCCCAACGAGCAGTGGCACTCCAGCAACAGTCTTTGTGAGGTTAATTCTTCGACACTCAGTAGGATTCTGGTCAAGGGTTGTCCAGCAAAGACCTTCGTTGAACAAACTTCGTGCCGATTGTGTCTGCTAGAGCTTAGCGCCGGCCATGTTTACCAATGCCCCTAGCCAGCCCTCTATTGCAATTTCGGCCCCTTCTTCCCTTTGTTAGAACTTTTAAAATCATGACTGAAGTTTCCCTGTTTCCACATAAAACTTCCTGCGCTATTAGGAAACTCCAGGAGCTCTGGTGAAGTGTATGCTTTCCCGCATGCTTCTCCTTGCTTAGCCGGAACCTCCCTTGTTTGCTGGCAACCTCCTATTACCCTTGATGGAATACCCAATGTGTTTAACGAAGCTCTCATCGGAAAACCTCACCCTCGCTGAAATTTTCATCCTATGTCTTTTTACCCTTCGGTGAAACAATGAAAATGGAGTTTACCCCCTTTATATAGCTGAAGCTTTCCTCAAATACCCCTCACAAGCTAAGATTTCCAGCCACATCAAAAAAAGGACAAACGACAACGGGTCGGACCAGGTCGGGCCTTAACCCCGAGGCCCGAGCAAGTTTAACAACCGCCCATGAAATCCCATACAACATCGACTAGGACAAGGTTCGGCTCGGGTCAGGTCCCGAACACACACACACACCCAACGCCAGCTGTGTTTTCAAAGACCCTAACACAGGCTGTGTTCTCAACAACTCCGCGTCGGTTGTGTTTAAGAGATAGCACAGGCTGCCCTTAGCGTCAGTTATGTTTTTAACAACCTCAACGTAGTCTGGGTGTTCGAGAAAAAGTTGGCCGACTTGAGCGCTGACTGTGTTTTTGAAGACTCAACGCCGGTTGAAGTGTTCAAGGAACGATCATTGCCACACACCCCCATGCTAAAGCCATGTGTGACCTACTATTGTTATCCTCAGCAGAGTTGCATCTTGACCATGACCTATTATGCCTAGCGGAGTGATACCTAGGTCGTCCAACTCTGGCCAGGACTTCTCATCCCCAATAGAAGTCATACCATTACTGCAACCCATTATCTCCAGTGGAGTTAAGGTCACTTTTACCACTGCAATCCCCATTGGGTCTGCCTCACACCTAGTTATCCTGTCCTCAAGGAATCGAGTATCATTTTTCACCTATAAGTGACCTATAGATGTTCCCATTACCCTTAATGAAGTCAGTCTTCCCAGTTGGACCCCTTGTTGGCCTTAACCATTTTATCCCTAAGGCGTCAGATTCCCATCTACATACTTATTCCCCATGCAGCTTCATACACCTGGTGACCCACACCTCGGTACGCGTTGCATGACCTTAAACTGCACAGCCATGGTCTAGGTGCACGACCCTAAACTGCATGGACCAAACTATACGATCATAAACTGTAGTAGGGGTCTAGATGCGCGACCTTAAACTGCATAGTCCAAACTTATGACTCTAAACTATAGTGCACATCCTAGCTTTATGACGTTAAAAGGCTCAGCACCCTAATTCAAACTATATGACCTTAAACTGTAGCAAAGGTCTAGTTGCACGACCTTAAACTGCATGGTCCAAGCTGCAAGACTCTAAATTTCATAGACACGATCCGAGTTATATGACCTTAAACCATAGTGCATGTCCTGACCGCATGACATTAAACTGCATAAGCACAAGTTCAACAGGCTCGACCTTGAATACGCTTCACATACATGCACACACGCTTTATGTACATCTTCATGAACACCTTTCCTAACCGACCTATTCATGTGCGCACCATGTTCACTGACTCCCCAGTGAGTCCACCTTTCTTCATTGCCATCATCCATCATTCCCCAGTGGATCTCACCCATGCACATAGAACGACAACCCATTCTGCCATCCATACTCGTTGTCAGTTAGTGGGTCACCATTTTCCTCCTTCCTTTCATACATTATCCATCTTTCATAAGTAGCCTCGTGCCATTTCCCCCAGTGAGTCAAACCACCACCATACTCACTCTATGCCCTCCATAGACTGCCATTCATATGCGCCACGGTCCCGCTATATGACCTTAAACTGTAGTTCACATGCTAGTCGCATGACATTAAATTACTTCTCACAGGTCACAAAACATGCCTTCACACAACATAACGGGCATGGTGTATACTTAGACAAGGAAACTCCCTGATTAAAAATGATAGACGAGCATGGTCATGAAACCATGAGTAAAATATTTTCGTAAATAAAAACCCGGGCACGGTGAAAACTCGAAAGGGAATTGTGAGTAAAAATGGAAGAATAAGAGTGGAAATGGCTAAAGGTCATGGGTAAAAGAGCCTCGAATAAAAGGAAGTTGATGAAACCCATCTCTATGGTGCCTCTTCTCAAGTCCAAGTGAGAATCTGCAAAGGACGCTTGGACCAATAAATAGGTTGATGCAGCTCTCGCCTCAACAGGAAGCTTCAACCCACACTCAAAGAGAAAAATCCCTGGTGTCACAATACCAGGACTTCAAAACAAATACGAGCTTCAAGGAAAAGATTCTGACAGCTTGAGTCCATTCACAAAAGGACTCAATGAGTAGAAGATTTGCCAAGAAAGTAAGACTAGTCTCATGAAGAAGAGCATCATTCCCAATAGGTTACCAACACACTCCAAAATGTTGAAGATGCCCCAAGAAAGCTAAGTTAGCCATGACTTTATTGCAGTAATCAGGATCTGTTGGAACTGCACAGCAATGGGTAGGGGTTATACCCAAAGCTGTTCACCTCGATAAATTGAGGTACCCTACTCGCCAAGGAATAATTGGTGCACAAAGAAAACAGTGCCGATAAAAGGCCCTACAGCACACCACAAACAAAATCCTTGAAACGTGGCTCAACACCAGAGGATACAAACAAACCTTGATCAAATGGGAACAATGCCTTTCGACATGGCACTCAATTGCCAGATGGGCTTGATTCTGATCAACGAGGTCCTTACAAAATCCTCAGCTATCATAATCCTCACCCATCTCGAGTTGGATCCTACTCAAATTTTGTGAGCGTGTTTGTCTCGTCACGACGCGTGTTTCAATATGTGGTACGACCCATGACGATGCACAAGCAGGGAGAAAATTCAGAAAGAAGTTGCTGATCCGTGAAGAAGTTATAGAAAATTTAGGATCGACATGCCGTGCTCGAGCAGCCAAATCACGACGCTCGCATATCGGATCGACACGAAACTAATTCCATCGTGTGTGTAAGGTCCAGGGCTATCATTAATCTGAACCTAATACATATTGAACGGTTGGATTTTACACATGACGGCAATGAAGTGACTATAAATTTTGGCTGTCGGAATCTAGATTCCGACCAAAACCCAAAAATTGTGAAATCTTCATTTGGACTCCAAATCGTGCCCTGTTTATTGCCCTGCGATCGTGATGGCATGTTCAGTGCACTACAATGAAGAAATCATGGAAAAACATCAAAGAATGAGTGCACTATCGATCCAAAGATTTCAAGATTCATCCAAATTTCAAGTCTCATGATCGTGACCTTAAAACACTATCCATGGCTCGAAGATGGTATCAAATTGATCACCATGCCAATCCCTACAAGAAAATAATCATCTTTCAATCAAACGGGCATCACAACAACCCCAGATCAATCATGAAAGATCATGGAAGTTCTCGAGCAGCAACAAGCACTGTTTTGAAATTCTATATATTGTTAGGCAAGGGCAAAAAAATACTATTGCACCATATTTTCTTAATTTTCTTTAATTCAATTAAATGGTAATTATCATTAATATCAGTAGTTTTTTGGTATCTACCCATGTTTGGGCCAATTTTATATAAACATGCAAGGCTTAATTGTAAAGGACCTTCAGTTCAACCTTTGTTTCATTCTTCAACCATTCAATAAAGATTTCAATTCCTGCTTAAGTTTGTAGATGCATCTTAAAGAGAGATACGACAGAGAAGAAAAGGGTTGATATCCCTCGATAAGGTATTTTTTCTCTCCTCCTCTTTTCTCTCTCATCTCTATCTCTCTTTCTCTCCTCCTTTCTCTCTCATCTCTCTCTTTCTCTCTCCTCTTTTATCTCTGATCTCTTTCTCTTTCTGCTCCTCTTATTTTATCTCTCATCTCTATCTCTTTCTCTCTCCTCCACTTTCATCTTTATCTTTATCTAACTCTTTCTCTCCTCCTTTCTCTCTCATCTCTATCTCTCTATCTCTCTTCTTTTCTCTCTCATCTCTCCTTTTCTCTTTCCTGCTTTCATCTTTATCTCTTTCTCTCTTTTCCTCCTCTGGTCTATCATGTCTCTCTTTTCCTGCTTTTCTTTCTTTCTCCATTCATGCGTGGCAGACTTATTATCTGGTGTGATGCCTTCTCGTTCATGAGACATGAACAACGAGCCAGGCCTTAGCCCGAGTGGCGGGTCAGGCCTCTGTCAAAATTCTCTCTCTTCTTTCTTCTGTCATAACCGACACAAGCTTAGCACCACCTATGTTTCTCTCTCTTTCTTCTCTTTAGTCACAGCCAGCACAAGCCTAGCACTGCCTATGTTTTCCCTCTCTTTCTTTTCTTCTGTCACAACCAGCGCAAGCCTGTTGCCACTTGTGTTCTTTCCTTCTCTCTCTTCTATCACAGCCGGCGCAAGCACATCACCACTTGTATTCATTCTCTTTCTTTCTCATGTCACAACCGACGGAAGCCTGTTGTCGTCTGTGTTTTCTCCTCACTTTTCTTCCTCACATCATAGCCAGCGGAAGCCATCACTGTTTGTGTCTTCTTTCTCCCCATCTCATCGCCGCCTGCATCCCTTCTTTCTTTCCCCTACTCGTCACAGCCAGCGGGGACATAATGCCCTCTAAGTCTTCTCCCTCCTTCTCTCATTGCCCTCTGTATTTGTATTTACCCTTTCTTTTCCCACTATCCTCTCTCACGCTCTTCTTCTCCTTTCCTTCTCTTTCTCCCCTTCTTTCTATTTTCTTCTCCTTCTCTTATCCTTTCTTCTTTTCTCTCTCTCTCTTCGATCTCTATTCTTTCTTTTACTCTTTCGTTTGATTAAGAAGGGTTGAGACTAGACTTTCATGGTAGTCTTGTGATTTAGCCATAAAATTGTTGTTCCAGTTAGAGTTACTGTGCCCGCTTTATTGCCACGACAGACTAGCCATTGTCTCTAGGTAATCGGTATTGGTACTGTAGTTTAGCAGTAATTCTGTTGAGCCGGTCTGAGTCACCAAGTCCATTTTACTGTCACGTCCGGTCAATTACTTGCGAGTTTAGTCACTATGTCAGTCTCACCATCTGATCAAATTCTTCTAATCCTATTCTGTCTTCTCTCACTCTTCTCTTGCTCTTTTGGAACGTGCACACCTGTGTACGTTCCCCAAAGGCAAGGTGGGGTCCCCTAACCTATTTGTCTTGTAACATTTTCCATATATGTGTGATTGCAAAAGCAGAAGAATACAAGCCAAGGAAGGCAATTCTGAACCAATTTTACGACTAGGAGGCTTTCTTCGTGATCTAAGATGGTGCCCACGTGAGCCAGCTCGAGTAAGTCCCGAACCCACCTTAAATTCCTTTCTCATCGGTTGGACTACCTGCTCTTAATTTTTAGCAAGGTTCTCGGAAGAGCGACCTCCTGTCCAGGGTTCCCTTGAGAATTGAGACGTGTGCCACCTAATCATCCAGATTCAGAGGGTGAGATCGAGGCACCTAACCAGCGTGATCCTGATCAGCCTATCCCTGTTCATGAAAAAGGTAAAAGGAGACAATCACCAAGGGTCGTTTATCAAAAGAAGAAAATCCCTCAGCCCCAGACCATGTCGGTGTTTCTTGAGCCCCTTCTTCCATTGCCGATTATGCGAGATTTCTTCCCCAAGTCGGGCGCTTCAGCTAATCAAGACTCGCAGTCCAGCAAAGCACACAATCCTGAGCCTTCCTCTCCTCAGGTTCCCAAAACGTTCAATAAGGGTGATGACATTAAAAGCGCCCCCCAATCGTCCAAGCAGGGTGAAGACTTAAAAGATCCCCTGCACAGGTCCAATTCCGGTGATGAGGTTAAAAGCTACCCCGATCTGAGTGATGACCTTAAAAGCTTTCCATCATCCTCTGCTCCGAGTTCCTCTAAACCTTCTTCTTCTTCAGGTACAGCTCTTGAATGCCCAGACTTCGACGCCCTTAATAAAGAACTAAAAGGTTACAACATCAGTAGGCATCATCGAAAGCAAGTAAAGAAGACGTTAGCCCAAGCAGGTGGATTCTTGATAGTCGCTGATGCTTTGGCATTTCGAGCCAACGTTAAGCTTCCTCCCACCATTGAGGAACTCAGCAAGTAACGCAAGAATCCCATGCTCAAGAGACCCTAATGGCCTCTTGCGATCGATTTCAAGAAACAGCTGAAAGAGTTGAGAGGGCAGAGCTCTCTTCTCACGAAGCATGCAACACGGTTCAAATCTTTGGAGCAGCGACCAACGTTGGCCCAATCAGCCTAAGGTCAGGTAGGAAGTTGCAGTTGCTCTTCCAGAAGCCTTGGCAGCCCAAACTCCTGAAGTACCCTGGCCCGCTACTCCTCCCATTCCTTAATACCCAAACCAGTCTACCACCACTCCTAAAATTATCGGGACCACCACCGATTCTATACACTAATCCGTTTTCAAATCCTCAATCTCCATCTAGCCAGTCCATACTAGGCTCAGCTCCACAACCTAGCCAGTCGGCACTAAATCGGGTTGCATAACTAGCACCATCCCAAACCACACAACCTCTTCAAACCAACCTGGTTACACAGCAAAGACAACCGGTACCCCAAAACAATCCTTCACTACCTAAACCCACCTCTCAGCCTTCCATACCACCCAGACCTGTGGTCCAGAAGATCAAAGAGCTAACTATGACAAAGACAAGTATGATGTGGTGGCTGTCTCTATGATCGCGGACATGCAGAGCCCTCCCCTCATGCTTTCTGAGCCCTGCTCTTCCCAGTTGACCCTAGTGCCTCACAATTCACCTTGTACACTCCCTCTCCTTGAAGCAGACCCTTCCTCAGTCAAACAAGAAGTTGATGCAGTTTTAATGTTTCATATCATCAAATCCTTATTTGAGGAAGATAGGTCAGGAGCATGTGTAACTGCATTCGAGGTTAATGAAGAACCCTCGGGATCACCAACTGCGGAGGAGGAAGAAATCCAAAATCCCCGAGGAATGGGAAGAAGATGGGCAGGCTACGGTCGATGATCTCGAGGAGATAAACTTAGGAGATGAAGTTGATCGAAAGCCGACTTTTATTTCAACCAACATGTCGCCGGAAGAAAAAGAAAGTTATATTGCTTTCCTATGTGCAAATCAAGATGTCCTTGCCTGGCATTACCATGAGATGCCTGGTCTGGATCCCCAAATTACGGTGCATCGACTTGGCATTGACCCATCTTTCAAGCCCATAAAACAGAAGTTGAGAAGATTTCAGCCCGACCTCGAAATGCAAATCGTTGCTGAAGTGAATAAACTCAGGGAAGGAGGGTTTTTTCCAGGAAGTCAAACGCCCGAGATGGCTCACAAATGTCGTTCCAATTAAAAAGAAGAATGGGAAAACCAGGGTCTGCATTTAATTTCGCGACTTGAAAACTGCCTGTTCGAAAGATGATTTCCCATTGCCATTCACAGAAATGCTTATCGACTCTACAACCCATTGCCAAATCTTCTCTTTCATGGATGGATACTTAGGGTATAATCAGATAAGGATGGCACCAGAAGACGAGGAGGCCACCGCCTTCCTGACTACTAATGGGGTCTTCTGTTACACGATGATTCCATTCGGATTGAAGAATGCTGGAGCCACGTATCAGCGGGCAATGAACACCATTTTTAAAGATATGTTGCACAAGGAGGTGTAATGTTATGTAGATGAATTGGTGGTAAAATCCAAGAACAACGAAGTTCACATGCGTGACCTTGAAAAAGTGTTAGAGCGGCTTCGTCAGCACTAGCTCAAGATGAACCCCTTGAAGTGCACCTTTGGTGTACATTTAGGAAAATTCTTCGGGTTTGTTGTCAGATATCGAGGGTTGGAAATCGAACCAATCAAGATCAAGGCAATCTGAGAAATTCCACTGCCAACAACACTTCGAGAGTTTCGGTCTCTACAAGGCCAGCTCGCCTATTTTCGAAGAATCATCTCCAATCTCTTAGACCTTTGTAAGCCATTTACACACCTGTTGAAGAAAGATTCTCCTCTCATATGGGATGAGGGATGTCATGCTGCCTTCGAGGATATCAAAGAATATTTGCTAAGCCCTCCAGTACGGTCTACGTCAGTGTGGGGAAGGCCTCTCATTTTGTATGTGACCGCCCTCTATGAGTCCCTTGGTTGCACAAAACATTGAGGCGGGGAAAGAAACCGATTTGTACTACCTCAGCCGCAACATGCAAGGAGCTGAGAAGAATTACCCTCCAATCGAGAAGATGTGCTTGGCTTTGATCTTTGTTGTCCAAAAGCTTCTCCATTACTTACATGACCATGAAATCCAACGTATTTCAAGAGCGGATACCATCAAGTTCCTTGGGACGTGCCCCTGCCTGTCAGGGCGTTTAGTAAAATGGTCATTGTTACTGATAGAATTCCACATCACGTATGTACCACAGAAAGTCATCAAAGGCCAAGCCTTAGCTGATTACCGATAGAATCCCCCTGTCAAGTGATCTCCCTAATGAAGAGGTGTTTTGTGTCAAACAACTTTATGATTGGAAGATGTATTTTAACGGGGCCTTTCAGTCTGGGCAAGGTGGTTACGGCATGGTATTTTTGACTCCTCAAGATGGTGTTATCCCCTTATCCGTCTCTCTCACAGAGTTAGACTCGCATAAGGAGGCCGAATATCAAGCACTCATAATTGGGCTAAAGATTTCCCTAGAAATGAACTTGGAACGGCTAGCCATTTTCAGTGATTCTGAGCATGTGCTACGACAACTTAAAGGAATATACGATGTGAGAAAGGATAGCCTCAAGCCCTATCATGACACCGCTAAATTTTTGATGGAAAACCTCGTTGACCTTTTCTTGCAGAACATCCCCAAAAGGTTGAATTCTCAAGCTTATGCCCTAGCCAAGCTCGAAGCCACCATTCAAGTCTCCCCAAAGGAACCCATGCCCATATGGGTAGTCAAATGGAGACACATCCGGCTAATCAAAGAATTAGATGGGAACGATGAAAGGATTCTCTTCTCGAAATGTCCTCCTTATTTGTTTGGGGCACTCCTTGCTGCTAAGGATGCTCTTGAAGCCAAAAAAGCTGCGAATCAGACTGAGAAATGGGAGGAAGAGACCTTTGATCCGATATGTGCCGAGATTGAGCAAGTTAGGATTGGAGGGAACCCATAATCAACTTTATTAAACATGGTCGGCTACCGAACGATTGTATTGAGCGCAACAATGTACGAAGAATGTCCACTAAATACACTCTTCTTGAAAGCGACGCTCTCTTCCGACATTCCTTCGATGGAATCCTTCTCAGATGTATCAGCTCAAAGGGGGCAAAACGTGTACTAGAAGCAATGCATGTTGGGATCTGCGAACTTCACCAGTTAGGACCCAAACTCTATGAGTTGATACGTAGGCTGGGGTATTACTAGTCAACAATGGTCGCAGACTCATTGGCATACGCCAAGAGATGTCAGTGTACCAAATGCACTTGAATCTCATTCACCAGCCGTCGAAACCTCTGCATCCTATGGTGATGTCATGGCCTTTCTCACATTGGGGCATGAACATTGTAGGACCCATCGACCCTTAGTCAGCATTGGGTCATACGTTCATCATGGTCGCCATGAATTACTTGTCCAAATGGGCCGAGGCAATTCCCCTCAAGAGTGTCCCCAGGATAGCAGTAGCTAACTTTGTTCAACGTGACATCATTTACCGATTCGGTGTGCCTGACCGTATCACATCAGATAATGGTCCTCAGTTTAGAAGCCACTATATCGATTGCTTAGTTAACCAGTTTTGTTTTGAGTGGAAGTACTCTGCTATGTACCACCCACGGGCAAATGGTTGGACCGAAGCTTTCAACAAGACTCTTTACAGTGTTCTAAGGAAGTCAGTGTGTAACATAAAGAAAAATTGGCATGAGAAGCTTCCTGAGGCCTTGTGGGCTGATCGCACCACCACCTGGAGTGCTACTGACTCTACTCCCTATTCATTGGTTTATGAGAGTGAAGCGGTACTACCCCTCGAGATTCAACTCCCTTCGCTGTGCATTGCCGTATATCTGAATATGACCGAACATGAACAAGTTAAGCTTCGCTACTAAGAGCTAGACATGCGTGATGAGCAGAGATTCGAGGCCCAGCAGAATCTTGAACTCCATTACGGAAGGATGAAGAGGAATTTTGACATATCAGTCAAAGTCCACTCATTCACTCATGGTGATTTATTCCTAACAGTAAAATGACTAATCGTTATGCATGGCTGATGAAAGGGGAAGTTTGAGTCAAAGTGGGAGGGCCCTTTCATGATCAAGAAAGCCTGGCCAAATGAAGGTTATATACTCACTAATCTTGACGGGAAGGAAGCAATGCTCCATATCAATGGGCGCTACCTGCAAAAGTACTATCCGTGACTTATGGTCTTGCAGGCAAGACCCTAAAACAGGCCCTTAGGTCTTGGCATGTTACCATAAAATACACCATCTCTATGGTCCAGAATGGGTGACCCTAAAAATGCCTCCTAGAAAAAGATGGGCATGGAAAAATCTTGAAAGGACGACACAAGAAAAAATGTCTAAAAGGAAGACGTGGCATGGTAGAGCCAATGGTTATCATGAGTAAAAATGTCAAAAGACAAACATGGTGAAAACCCAAAAGGGAATCATGGGAAAAAAAAGAGTCAACAGGAGTAAGAATACAAAAGAAAAAGGGGGAGACAATCAGCATAAACAAGCAAAGTTTCCAATCAATAAAGAGAAGTTACAAGTTACAATAGGTTTAAAATGAAAAAAAAAAGGTCGTCAGCATTGCTCTTGCATCTGAGAAAAAGAAAACAGTTGCTCATCAGCAGTGCTCTGACAAAGGAGAACAGCTGATCGTCGGCATTCCTCTTGCATCTGAGGAAAAGAGACAGTTGATCACCAATGCTGCTCTCGCATCAGAGGAACAATAGAAGGGCTTTAGATCAAGTATATCAAATGACCAAAACAGACCCCTCTGGCAAGGAACTGGTCTATGATGAAGAGCACGCCCTGATCATAATAAGTATCCTTCTACAGAACAACATAGAGTTCACTACTGTGCTTGAGGACTTGGCTTCCAACAGACCTTGCAAGCCAGATCGGGACTCCACTGATTGACTGAGTGCTCATGAGAGCCTTCGGCAATTTCTCCCTACCTCGACATTCTACAAGACTTTCATGCCTCTTAAAATACACACAATCGTGCATGCAACTCACCGTGTGTACCCATCACCGTGCGCAGGCACTGCCACACACATTCTCATCACTATGCGTGTTCACTTCCGTGTGCATGCTTCCCACGGTGTGTGTTCACTGTCGTGCGTGCTACTGCCATGCGTGTGCATGTTCATCGTCGTTCCTGCTCATTGTCATGCGCGTGCTTTCCGTCGTGTGTACACCTCCAAGCGTGCACGTATGTGGTTAAGTGCCTCGATCTCGCCCTCCCAATCTAGATGATCCGGCGGCGTGTGTCTTGGGTATCAAGGGAAGACCCAATATGTTTTTGAGATCACTCTCTCAGGAACCTTGTTCAGGAATGGGGGCAGGTGTTACCAACCGGTGAGAGAGAAATTTAAGGTGGGTTGAGGACTCACTCGAGCAAACTCACGTGGGCACCCTCTTAGTCATAATGAAAGCCCCCCAGTAATAAAATTGGATCGAAATCGCATACCTTGGCTTGTATTTTTCTTGTTTTCTGCAATCACACATATATGGCAAAGGTTATATGGCAGGGGGGTCAGACCTCACCCTTTTCCGCTTTGATAAACGTACACAAGCATGGGCATTAAAAAAGAAGAAGAGAAGAAAGATGAGGAAGAGAAGAATTCTACTGAATGAGAGGATCAGAGCGGTGACTAAGCTGGTGAATACATGGCCTGACATGGTAGCAAAACAGGCTCGGTAACTAAGACCGGCTCACAGGATTACTACGAGACGTCATGATCAAGACTGGCTAGCTCGGCACGATGGTCAATCTGTTGTGGCAATAAAACGAGCCAAGCAATACTGTCACACCAATTATATGGTTAGACGATAGGACTACCCATGAGAGGCTAACCTCAATCCCTCTTAGTCGAATGAAGGAATAACAAAGAATAAGAAGAGAATAAAGGAACAAAAGGGAGGAGGGAGAAGAAAGGAAGAGAAGAGTATGAAAGATGAGAGGATGAAAGAGAGAGAGGGAAGGAAGACCTAGTCGGCACTAAGAATTACCGATTGTGTTAGAAGAAAGAGAGAGAAAATGAAGTCAATGCTAAGCTTCACTGACTATGTTATACAAAGGAGAAGAGAGAGAACACACAGTCGGCACTAGGCTTTACCGACTGTTTAAAGAAGAGAGAGAAAATCAACCGGTGCTAGGCTTCACCAACTAACAGAAAAAGAGAGAGAAAACCAACTAGGGTTAGGCTTCATCGACTGACAGAAAAAAGAGAGAGAAAACCAACCGGTGCTAGGCTTCACCAACTGACAGAAAAGAGAGAAAAAACCAACCGATGCTAGGCTTCACTTACTGACAGAAAAAGATATAGAAAACCAACCGACGCTAGGCTTCGTCGACTAACAGAAAAAGAGAGAGAAATTCGGCTGGTGCTAGGCTTCACCGGCTGATAGAAGAGAGAGAAATCCAACTAACGTTAGCCTTCACCTCTTGCATTAGAAGAGGGGGACTGATAGAGATAGAGATGAGAAGAAAAGAGAAAGAGATAGAGATGAGTAAGAGGGGAGAGAAAGAGATAGAGATGAGAAGAAGACAGATAAAGATAGAGATGAGAAAAGGAGATGAGAGAGAAAGAGGGGAGAGAGAGATAGGGATGATAAGAAGAGAGGTAGAGATAGAGATGAGAAAAGGGGAGCAGAGAGAAAGTTACATGCTTGAAGGGTACCGACCCTTTTCCTCTCCTCCTCTCTCTCTGTCCAAGACGTACTCACAAGCTTAAACAAAAATCAGAATTTTATTGATTGATTCAAGAAGAATGAATCCGTCCTTTTACAATGAGGCAATGCCTATTTATATAAAATTGGGCTAAAACATAGGTGCACACCCGAAAACTACTTAAAATTGAAGATAATTATAATTTCATTGAATTTTAACAAAATTCTAAAACATGTGCAATGTGACTGTTTTACCCCTGTCTAACAATGTGTGGAACTCCAGAACAGTCCCTGCTGCTGGCTGCGAACTTGTGTGATCTTCTGTGGCTGAATCGGGGTTGTTTTGATGTCCATTTGATCGAAAGATTATTGTTTTCTTCTAAGGCTCGGCATGACGATTATTTTGATACCAACTTCGAGCCATGAATCATGTTTTGAGCCATGATCATCAGACTTGAATTTTGGATGAATCTTAAAAACTTTGGATCAACTATGTGCTTGTTCCTTAATGTTTCTTTGTATCTTCTTCGCTGAATCACACTGAGCATGTCATCACGATCACGTTGCAATGAACATAACTTGATTTCATGTCTGGATTAAGATTTGTCCTCTTGAGTTTTATGCCGGAATCATGAAATTCGGTGGCCAAACTTTACAGCAGGTTTTAAGCCTTCGTGTGTGAAATCCAACCATTCATCATATGCAAGGTTCGGACCAAAGATAGCCTCAGACCTCACGCACATCATGCATTTGGTTTTGTGCTGATCGGGTTTCTGAGCATCATGATCTGGGTGCTCGAATGAGGCGTGCTGCTGCTGAATGTTTTGCAACTTCTATCACGGATCATCGACTCTCATTTAGTTTTTCTCTCTGCTCGGGCGTCGTCACGGAGGGTTCCACATATTGAATTATTCATCTTGGAACAAGTGAGATATAGACCTCAAAAGTGACTGCTCATGACTGTAAAAGAAACTATATTTAATGGTGTTTTGATGGAGTAAGGCCACACAGGAATATTGTGCGGCTTACCTCTTTTTGGTGTTTTACCCAAAACTTTGTCTTGGAGCGCCCGATAAAGCTGAAACTTGACCCATAGGGGTTTTTGACCATGCCGGATCTAATGGTAGTGGTTCCATAGCTGTTTGACACCCCAAAAGTATTTCTGTAGTTACAGGGTCCATTTCAGGGTGTTAAGACCGATTTCACTGCAATTGTTTTTTTGTGTTCACTGCCTTAAACAGATCTGATGATGATGAAACTTTGCAGGGGGTCTTTTGAAGTGTTGATGAAGATCTTGACCAATTTTGAGCCATTCTAAGGCTGTCAAGAATTTCCACTATTTTGTAGGCTTTATTGACCTTCTTCCTACTTATTCCTAATCAGGGATCAAGGTGTTGAAAAATATGTTCAAACAGCTTGCCCCACCGAATGCTGTGCTTCAAGAGAAGCGAGAAGGATAATAATTTGAAAATTTTCCTTCCGCTTTTACTTTTTTTTCTTCCTAGCTATAAGACCATGTGAAAGCCGAGGAGATTGACGTAATGGTGTAACTAGGCTGCTCAGACGTACAGATGCATTATTCGTGGGTCTGTCTATGGAGACGTTAGTGGGAGAAGAGACAAATTAGAGGCATTGTTTGCTGCTACACCAGGTTTGTTTTAGCCCTGGCTTTGTCTGTTTCCTGCCTCGGAGTGATGATGACTGGGCTAGTTTGTCACTTAGCCTAATGGAGAGAGAGGTCCATAATTGAAGGAGGAGAGGGCATGCACATTTCATGAATGGGGAGAAGGTCCATAATAAGAGAAGGAGAAGGCATGCACATTTCATACATGGGGAGAAGGTCCATAATAAGAGAAAGAAAAGGCATTCATATTTCATGCATGAGGACAAGGTCCATAAGAGAAGGAGAAGGCAACACATTTCATGCATGGGGAGAAGGTCCATAAGAGAAGGAGAAGGCAGACACATTTCATGCATGTAAGAATAGAAGGGCATCTTTCCCATTTGGTCTAGGTTCGTTGGTTTGCTTTTGGTCGGCACAGTTTTCTGCTACACTAGATTTGCTTTTGACATTCAGAGTACCACTGTAGGTCTCGTCTGCCGAGTCCAGTCGGGGGGAGGTTTATTAACCAATCCTGAAAGTTTGGGCGTGCCGGCTAGATGAGCTGAAGTCTGTGGCAGGTTTCCCCCTGGCTTTGTTAGTTTCTGGCTTTTGGAGTATTTGTTTAGAGAGTATGTTTATGACCGCGTGGGAATAATGTTTTTCCTCATGAGACTTGTCTTCCCGTCTTGATGAGTATTCTGTTTTTGGAGTCCTTTTTGTAACTGGACTCAAGCCGTCGGAATCTCTTTTTTTTCCTGAATTTCATATTTTTGGATTCCTCCCATTGTATTAGTTGAGATTTTCTTCTTTTGAGTGAGGGCTGAAGCCGCCTGATGAGGCAAACGCTGCATCAACCAGTTTATTGGCCCAAACATCCTTTATGGATTTTCGCTTGAACATGGGAAGCAACGCCATAGAGACGATTTTTACCAACTTCTTTTTATTTTGGGTCTCTTATACCCATAACCTTTCGGCTATGTCCACCCTTTTCATCCATTTTACTCACGATGCCCTTTTGGACCGTGGCCATTTTTATTCACAGAACTCTTTTACTCATGGTTTCGTGACCATGCCCGCCCGTCTTTTTTACTCATAGCGTTCCCTTGTTAAGGTATAGACCATGCCCGTTATTTCATCTTTTATTCTTTTTTGTGAGGGCATATTTAAGGTCATGCCTCCGGGACCTGTGCGAAACAGTTTAACGTCATGCGGCTAGGATATGCACTACGGTTTAAGGTCGTATAGCTGGACCGTGATGGTGATGAATGGAAGTCCGTGGAGGCCA
>NW_006499364.1:3564167-3630914 GCF_000471905.2 Amborella trichopoda
GCATGCAAGTTTGAATTGCTTCCTTCTCAGGCATAGAATTAGGATGGCAGGAAGCTAAGTTTCTCCATCTTGATATGAATTGATCCACGGGCTCATCGGGGTCTTGGGTCAGGGTGAGATGTTTGATGGTTTAAACCTCTCTCTCGACCTCATAGAAGTATTGATAGAATAGTTTCTTCATCTCCTCCCATGTATGGACTGAGTTTGGAGGAAGTCGGGCATACCATTGAAATGTTAAGCCATCGAGGGTTTCAACGAATTGCTGGAGAATAAGTCTCCCGTCAGCTACTGTTTCTCGACATGCTGTCTGGAAGTGGGCAATATGTTGGTTTGGGGATGTGGTTCCGTTAAATAAAGGAAGCTTCCCTTTCTCACAATCTGAGAGAAATAGGACCTGATCGTTACATGAGGGGTATGACCTTTAATAAGGCGTTGCGCCCTGTATCCCCAAGATTTGTCAGTTCTTTAGGCTATGGGTGACCATAGTGTCAAAGTCTGTCTGAGAGATGGGATGAGAGACAGAATTGTCTTGTGAGGTAGAGGGACGAGGCTGCCGTGGAGGTTCACCATCAGAGTGATGCGAATTGGCCTCATGGTTGGCTGACTGGCGTGAGGCATCGATACGATCGATCTTTTCCATCATCATGTGTATCATATCCTCAAACTTGTTCATGCGCTCTTCCTGTGCATCACCGAGCTTGCTTACAACTATTACGCTGATCGATTCTCTACGGAGGTCGATGTTAGTGGCAACTGGGGGCTTTCGAACTTGACGAGTCATACATGGTAGGTCAGTCAATAGGGGGCCACCACGCCCTGACTGAACTCGACTCTTGTATGTTGATCATGTTTGGATCGAATCTCAATGATCTTGGAATGGGGGTTGCTGAGTGGTTGGGTCTTCTTCTACAATAGTAACTATAGCACAGGGCTCATGGAGTTCTTCTTCAGGCTTCATCATACGAAGGGGGTAGAAAAGATTCAGGTGAAGAGGGTCGTCAGAATTGACTGCCTTGATCACCTCCCTAGTTAAAATTTGTCGACCTTTATCGCGTTTAGCCTTGAGGTTTTGATGGACCTCGCGCCAAAACTGCAATCTAGGTCGCGGCTAGTCAACTCTTCTTGAATTGGAGAGAGATGTCTCCATCAGGTGTGGCAATGGATGAGGGCCAGGAACTGGAGTCATCTTGGGTTGGGGAGGATGAAGGACACGATGTTCCATCAGGTCAATGCCCCGAGCTCTCTTATGGGCTCTAGAGACTCGACCAAAATGATGGGGCTGGTTTAGGATGGTACTCTTAGGGAAAACCTTCGGGTACCAAGGCTGAAGGTGCTTGATCGGTGAAGGAAAAGTGGGTCGGAGAACGATTGACTCATAAGGAGGCCTGAGTTGAGGGCAAGAGGGCGTTTATGATGGCGACACATGTGTGCCCCTTGAAGAAGGATTACGGGAGATGTAGGGGTCATCCCGAGCTCGTGCAAGTGATCTGACTTTAGGAGGTGGTGAACTACGAGCAGGTGTCTGTAAGAGAACAGGTGTAGGCCTGCCCCTTACAGGGTGTGCTTGTATGTACAGAATAGGAAGATGACAAGGTCGTTTCCTATGTACTTGGGTTGGCATGATGATAGTGTTATCCCGAGCAGTGAGATGCATGTGATCAACGTGCGTAGGACCTGACCTTAAAAGGTTCAATCTTGGACACAGACTCGAGGTAACACGAGGATTGCCCCAAGGTGTGACTTGAGTGGGTAACCCACGAGCCTTGTGGTGGGTGTGAGGGATGAAGACCGTGCGGTTTTCGCTTCAATGTGTTGATCCTCTAGGGATAGAGACTAATGGTGCAGAAATGTAGGGCGTAGCTCTATAGTGACCCAAAGAAGCAATGGCAGCTTGTTTGCCTTTTGTAGAGAGGGATTGTGCAGCCTATCGGCATACCTCAGGAACATGACCAGCAAGTGACTTGTCGGTGGCTGGGTACATGCAGTGTGGGGCAGCAGAAGTGCTGTCGATACATGGCACCTTGATGGAATATCCACCGGAGCGAGGAGATGGGGAGTCAGGGACCTTTACTTCTCGCCTCACACCGGTCCAGGTTAAGACTTGGGAGCTAGACAATGGGTCTTTGCTCTAAAGGATGGTTGAGAACGAAGTCAAAGGAACTTGTTCCCTAAGGAAAAACTCGAATGCTAGGATAAGAAAATTCCCAATCCAGATAAATGGGTTACAAAACCCACAAGCCATAATAAAATGTCAAAAAATAATGAAAGCATATAATAAAAAAGAAACTAGCCGAACAAGAATGATCCAACTAAGGGGTAATAAGGCCCCAGTGGAGTCGCCAAGCTGGTTGGTGCCTCGATCTCGTCCTCCAGATCTGGATGATCGGCCGGCGCGCGTCTCAAGTTTCAAAGGAAGACCTAGGACGTTTTGGAGATCGCTCTCTCAGGAAGCTCGTTTGAGAACGGGGGCAGGTGTTACCAACCGGTGAGAGAGGAATTTAAGGTGGGTTCGGGACTTACTCGGTCTGACTTGTGTGGGCACCCCCTTAGATCACGAAGAAAGCCCCCCAGTAACAAAATTGGTTTGGAATCGCCTCCCTTAGCTTGTATTCTTCTTGCTTTCAATAATTACACACATCAATGACAAAGGTTATAAGGCAAGTGTGTTAGACCTCACTCTTTTCCTCTTTGATGAACGTACACAAGCATGCACATTCAAAAAGAAGAAGAGAAGAAAGATGGGGGAGAGAAGAGTTCGACTGAACGAGAGGATCAGAGCGTTGACTAAGCTGTTGAATAATTGACCTGACATGGTGACAAAACAGGCTAGGTAATTAACATTGGTTCACAGGATTACTGCTAGACATCATTACCAATACCGACTAGCTAAGAACAATGGTCAGTTTGTAGTGGCAATAAAGAGGGCCAAGCAATCCTAACACAATAAGATTATGGCTAGACGACAGGACTACCCATGAGAGGCTAACCTCAATCCCTCTTAGTCGAATGAAGGAATAACAAAATTAAGGCTATGAGGAAAGAATAAGAAGAGAAGAAGGGAACATAAGGGAGGAGGGAGAAGAAAGGAAGAGAAGAGTATGAAAGACGAGAGGATGAAAGAGAGAGAGGGAAGGAAGACGTAGTTAGAGCTAAGCATTGTTAACTGTGTTTGAAGGAGAAGATAGAAAACATAATCGATGCTGACTATGTTATACAGTGGAGAAGAGAGAGAAGGTGCAGTCGATGCTAGGCTTCATCGACTGTTCTAGAAGAAGAGAGAGAAAATACAATCAACGTTAGGCTTTGCCAACTTTTAGAATAAGAGAGAGAAAACAAATAGGTACTAGCCTTTGCCAACTGATAGAAAAAGAGAGAGAAAACCAACCAGTGCTAGGCTTCGCCGACTGACAGAAAAAGAGAGAGAAAACAAACATGCGGTAGGCATCGTCGTTTGACAAAAAAAGAGAGAGGAAGTCAATCGACTCTAGGCTTCGCTGACTGACAGAAAAAGTGAGAGAAAACCAACCGGCGCTAGGCCTCACCGACTGAGAGAAAAAGAGAGAGAAAACCAACCAGCGCTAGGCTTCACCAACTGAAAGAAAAAGAGAGAGAGAAAAAGAACTGGCGTTAGGCTTCGCCGATTGATAAAAAAAGCGAGAAAAAACCAACCGATGCTAGGCTTCACCGATTGACAGAAAAAGAGAGAGAAATCCAGCCGACGCTAGGCTTCACTGACTGACAGAGGAGAGAGAAATCAAACCGGCACTAGGTTTCTCCGATTGCATTAACAGAGGGCGACGAATGGAGATATAGATGAAAAGAAGAGAGATAGAGATAGAGACGAGAAAGAGGGGAGAGAAAGAGATAGTGATGAGAAGAAGAGAGATAAAGATAGAGATGAGAAAAGGGGATAAGAGAGAAAGAGGGGAGAGAGAGATACGGATGAGAAGAAGGCAGATAAAGATAGAGACAAGAAAAGGGTAGGAGAGAGAAAGTTACCTATCTGAAGGGTACCAGACATTTTCTTCTCTCTCCTCTCTCTCTACTAGACATACTCACAAGCTCAAGCAAAGATCAGAATTTTTTTTATTGATCCAAGAATAATGAATCCGTCCTTTTATAATGAGGCAGTGCCTGTTTATGTAGAATTGGGCTAAAACGTGGGTGTACACTTGAAAACTACCTAGAATTGATGAAAATTACAATTTAATTGAATTTAAAGAAATTCTAAATATGGGTGCAAAATGACTGTTTTACCCCTTTCTAACAATGTGTGGAATTTCATAATAGTCCCTGCTGCTGGCTGAGAACTTGTGTGATCTTTCGTGGCTGACCCAAGGTCATTCTGATGCCCGTTTGATCGAAGATTATTGTTTTCTTGTAAGGCTCGGCATGGCGATAGTTTTGATACCAATTTCGAGTAATGAAACATGTTTTTGAGCCATGATCATGAGACTTGAATTTTGGATGATTCATGAAACCTTCGAATCGATTGTGTACTCGTTCCATGATGTTTCTTCATGACTTCTTTGCTAAATCAAATTGAGCATGCCGACATGATCACATTGTAATGAACGTAACTTGATTTCGTGTCGTGATGAAGATTTTGTCATCTTGAGTTTTTGGTCGGAATCTTGAAATTTGATGGCTAGACTTTACAACAGCTTTGACACCTTCGTGTGTGAAATCCAACCGTTCATCATATGCGAAGTTCAGACCAGAGATAACTTCGGACCTCACAGATGCAATTCAATTGGTTTCATGCCGATCGAGTATGCGAGCGTCGTGATTTGGCTGCTCAAACGAGACGTGCTGCTGCTGAATTTTCTACAACTTCTTTCACTGATCAGCGACTTTTATTTAGTTTTTCTCTCTGCTCGGACCTTGTCACGGGGCATACCACATATCCAATTATTCGTGTTGATGAGATGAACAGGCTCACAAAACTTGGTAGCAATCTGACTTGGAATGAATGAGATATACATCCCAAAAGTGACTACCCATGATTTGAAAACAACTATCTTTAATGGTGTTTTGATGGAGTGAGGCCACACAGGAATAGTGTGCGGCCTACCCCTTTTTGCTGCCATGCGTACTTTGCTGCAGTATGCGCCTCGACGATCTCTATTGATGTTGCCGCCAAGCATGCCATCTATGTGTTGTCGTGTGTAAACTTCTACCGCTGCACCCACGCCTTTTGCATGCACTCATGCACGCCTACCCTAGCCGGCACGTCCATGTGCACACTAGCAGGATCGACCCTCATCACCTGTCCATCACCATTGCGGTCAAATCCATCTTAATTCCCTAGTGAGTCAAACCGTCATCCACAAGCTCACTTCACCCCAGTAAGTCCACCTTAAACATATGGCGACCCACATCATGGTCCAATTGCGTGACCTTAAACTATAGTGATGTTCCAGTTGCATGACCTTAAACTGTAGCATTGGTACAATTCGTCCAGTTGCATGACCTTAAACGGTAGCATTGGTCCAGCTGTATGACCCTAAACTATAATGCACATCCTGGCCGCATGATGATAAACTACTTTTTACAGTGGTCCAACTGTATGACCCTAAACTATAGTGCACATCCTGGCCGCATGACGATACTACTTTGCACAGTGGTCTAGTTGTATGACCCTAAAATATAGTGTACATCCTGGCAGCATGATGATAAACTGCTTTGCACAGTGGTCCAATTGTATGACCCTAAACTATAGTGCACATCCTGTCCGCATGACGATAAACTGCTTAGTACAATGGTCTGGTTGCATGACCTTAAACTGTAGCGCACGTCCTGGCCGCATGACGTTAAAATGCTTTGCCTAGGTCCCGGTGGCATGACCTTAAATACTCCTCCATACGTGTGCCCTCTTCCATTGCACACGTGCCTTTTTCATGTCGGCCCTTTCGTGCACGCATTTACACACCATCTTCACTTCATCCTCAGTGAGTCTTACCCATGCTCACGAAACGGCAAGCCATTCCATGATCCATACTCGTCGTTCGTTAGTGGGTCACCCATTATCCTCCTTCCATACATACACCATCCATCATCCATAAACAGTCTCATGTCATCACCACCAAATGAGTCAATCTACCACCATACTCATTCCATAGCCTCCACAGCCACCATAATGGGCCAATTGCATGACTTTTAACTGTAGCGCACGTCCTGGTTGCATGATGTTAACTTGCTTCGCCTAGGTCCCAGAGGCATGACCTTAAATATGGCTTCACCAAAAAAATGGGCATGGTGTAAAACAAAAAAGGGCAGCGCCATGAATAAAAAAGACGGACAGGCACGGTCACAAGCCATGAGTAAAAGCATTTCGTAAATAAAAACCAGGCACGGTGAAACCCGTAATGGGCACCATGAGGAAAATTTAAACAAAGAAAAGAAAGGGCACACATGGCCACCAGGCTATGGGAAAGAGCCAAATAAAAAGAAGTTGGTGAAAACCATCTTTACGGCATCACTTCCCCCAATCTAAGTGAAAACCTACATAGGGCCCTCGGACCAATAAAAGCAGGTTGATGAAGCAATCATATTCACAGACAGTTTTAGCCAGTATTTAAGGAAAAATCCTCGATAGCAGAATACCCTATTATCGGGACCCAAAAACGAGATCACTCACAAGGCAAGAAACTATCAATCCAGGTCATGCAAACCTTGTGTGGCTACAAACGATGCCACCCACACGTTTAGCGGAGTGTAGACGTTAAAATCATCTCCCAACATCAAAAAAGGCAAGAAACTGTCAAACCTGTCAATATCTACCTACAACAACCAAGTTGAAGCGAATCATGGCCGCCTCGACAAACCCCTCCCTGACCAGACCAGACATTCTGGACAGGCCAACAAAAATCCCCCAACTGGACCTAATAGGATGGGACCTCAAAGGTACTTTGCTTATCAAAGCAAACATGGCATAGCAGCAAACAACGCCTTCAAGATGTCCAATAGGGTGTACACTTTAAAACCATCCCTCATAAGCAAGAAACTATCATACCAAGCACTTTACAAACCTGGTATGGCTGCCAACAACACCGCCAATATGTCCAACAGTGTGTAGACTTTAAAATCATCCCTTAAATCTATTCTCCCCCAAAAAAATCCTCTATATCTAAGCACCTTGGTCACCCCTCCAGGACGCAGCTTCACACAACTACCCCTTTAGCGGACATGTTGATCCGGTGACGAAGAAGTTTCTTTTTTAAGGCTGAAGGATCAGTCTTTTTTAAGGCTGAAGTTTCTCCAAGGAAAAAGTTCGGCAAGGAAAGCTATTTAAAGGTATTTTTTAACACTTTTATCCCCTTTGCAAATAAAGAGAAAAGAAATATGTGACCTAGGTCCGTAGGTATCAAAATTCCTACGGACTATGGAAGGTAGGGTAATAAGCCCTGATCCATGAGCAAAACTTTTGACAACCTCATAATGGCTCAAGAAAGTTCAAAAATATTGATAAAGGTGTATCTCAGAACACTTTCCAAGTTTCATCACAATCCAACAAGTTTAAGGCAGTGCATATGCATAAATAGTTTTGGCAACCTCTATTACCCTGAAATAGACCTTATAACTACATCCCTATCACCAGAGTGTCAAAGGACTGTGGGGCCACCGCCATTTGATCCGGAATGTCCAAAAAGCCTAGGGACCAAGTTTCGACTTGATTAGATGTTCCTGGGCCAAGTTATAGTCAAATTATCCAAAATGGATAGGCACACGCTATTACCGTGCACCCTCAATGAACTAGTTTCCATTGATGGAAACTGTGCACCCTCAATGGGTTTTGAGCTCAACTTTGGAAGGTTGTATCTCTCTCATCCCAAGCCGGATCAAGCTCAAATTTTACAGGCGTGTTCGTCTAGTCGAGCCGAGAATTTTGATAGTGGCACGACCCATGTCGTGGCCCGAGCCGGGAGAAAAACACTAGGAAGGATCGTGATTCAACCTAAGGTTGCAGGTTTTTCAGCAGGATCACACCTCGATCGAGTGGCCGCATCATGGCGCTCTCATGTCGAATTGACTCGAAATTAGACCCACTATGAGCACAAGGTTCAGGGCTTCATCAGAGCCGAACCTCGCATGTGATGAACGGTCAGATTCGACGCACATCGAGTATGTAGTTGCTTCACTTTCCGACCACTGAAAACCAAATTCCTGCCAAAAGATCAAAAATGGAAAATGGTCGTTCGGGCACTAAATCAACCCACGTTCATCGCCAAGCGCTCACAATGACTTGCTCATCGATATTCAGCTAAGAAATCATTGAAAAATGTCGAGAAATGGGTGTAGTCTTTAAACAAATATCACACGTTTCTCGATATTTTTGCACTTGGTGATCACCCAAAGACTTGATCCGTGGCTCAAAAGTGGTATCAAAACGACCGTCTTCCTTAGCCTATCAAGAAAAGAATCATCTTTCAGTCGAACAGAGACCAAAAATACCTCGAACTAACCTGAGACGATCGCAAGAGTTCTTGGGCCTAGTAGGGACTCAATTAGAAATTCATGGATTGTTGGTGAAGGGGCAAAATCGTCATTTAGTAATTAAGTCAACTTTTGATTGTACACGCATGTTTAGGCCCCACTTCTATATAAACAAGCACACACCTAATGTAATGAACCCTTCTTGGAGTAATAAAAATTGCATTTCTTTATTTGAGTCGTGGGCCATATCTTGGAGAGAGAGAGAGAGAGAGAGAAGAGACTTTAAGCGGTACCCTTGAGCATAAGGTAACTTTCTCTCTCCTCTCTTCTTTTTCTTTCTTTTGTCTTAACTTTCTCTCTCCTTTTTTCTCTCTCTCCTTTCTTTCTCTTTCTTCTTCCTCTCTTTTTTTCTCTCTCTTCTTCTCTCTCTTCTTTCTCTTTCTTCTTCTCTTTCTTCTTTCTCTCTCTTCTCTCTCTCTCTTGTCCCTCTCTCCTTACTTTTTCTCCTTCCTTTCCTTTTCTTTCTTCTCTCGTTCGCTTTTTCTTTTTCTTATTTCCTTTCCCTTCTCTTCTTGTTCTTTTTTTTGTCTCTGCTTGCTTCTTGTCTCATGTCCGTCTCAATCTATTGCTCGGAGCAATGCATACTGCCAAGAGTGACATTCTCTTCTCTCTCTATTCATTGCTCACGATAATGCAAATTCCGAGCATGACTTTCTTCTCTCTCTCTCTCAGTCTATTACACACGACAGTGCATAATACTGAGCGTGATGTTCTCTTCTCTATCTGTTCATTATGCACGGCAGTGTAAATGCCAAGCGTGACTTTCTTCTCTCTCTCAATTTATTACGCGCGGCAGTGCATACTGTTGAGCGTGACGTTCTCTTCTGTCTCTGTTCGTTGTGCACGGCAGTGCAAATGCCGAGCGTGACTTTCTTCTCTCTCTCAGTTTGTTGTGTGCAGCAGTGCGTACTGCCGAGCGTGACTTTCTTCTCTCTCTCAATTTGTTGTGTGCAGCAGTGTGTACTGTCGAGCGTGCTATTCTCTTCCCTCTTTGTTCATTACGCACGGTAGTGCAAATGCCGAACGTGACAATCTCTCTTGTCTGTTGCATATAGCAGTGCATACTGTCGAGCATGACATTCTCTTTTCTCTCTCAGTCTGTCAATCTGTTGCGCACGACAGTGTAAATGTCAAGCGTGACATTTCGTTCCCTCTTTCTGTCAGATGCGCATGATAGTGAACACTGTCGAAGGCGATGTTTTCTCTCCTCTCTCTTCTCTTTGTCACACGCGGTAGTAAGCACTGACGGGTGTGACCTTTCTTTGTTCCCACTTTCTGCCCGACACGACAGCACACACTGCTAAGCACGATCTCCATTCTCTTCTTTCTCTTTTTACTTGTTTGACCAGAGGGCTAGCTGAGCCTTGTGCTGTCATGCCAGCCTTGACGTTGAGTAGTTTAGCTATTGTGCTGGTCTAGTTACCCTGCCCATCTAGCTATTGCGTCAGACTAGTCACTACGCAAGGACAGTTGCCACGACAGCCTCGTCATTGAGTAGTTTAGTTGTTGTGCCGGTCTAGTTACTGCGCCCATCTAGCTGCCGTACGAAACCAGCCACTGTGCTAGATTAGTCAGCGTGTCAGTCTTGTTATCGAGTAGTTTAGCGATTGTGCCAGTCCAGTTACCTTGCCCGTCTAGCTGTCGTGCCAGATCAGTTATCAAGTTAGTATTGCTACTGCGCCCGTCTAATCATCGGGTCAAACATCTTCATTCTCTTTCTTCCCTTCCTTTCCTCTTTGGAAGGTTCAGCGAGAGCCAAGCTGACCTTCATCACTTCTCTCATTCTTTCTCTTCTTCTCTCTACAAAAATTTCCATTTCTTTGCCTCTGAAGAGTTGGGTGAGATATAGACCAGCCTCCGTCCCACTTTTCTCTGAAGGACTAGTTGAAAGACATACTAGCCTTCAAACTCTTCTTTCTTTTCTCCGTCATCTTCTCTACCTCACCCCTTTCTTTCTTTCTTTACTATAAGACCTTATTAAAAGTCCCTCGACAAGGAGACACCGTAAGGCTTTCAAATTGACATGGACTCTTTTATGTTATTTCTTTCACTTCTCCTTGAGCACACACGCACATGTGTGTTCACCCTATGATATGGTGGGGTTCTCAGACCTACTTGTTTGTACTTTAATGTGTGTGTGTGTTTTGTAGGAAAGAAGAAAACAATTTAAGGGAGGTGATTCCAAACTAGCCACTGGCCAAGGCATTCCAACGTGATCTAAGAGGGCACCCACACGAGTTAGCCCGAGCACATCATGGACCCCAGCCAGAGAGCGATCTCAAGTTCCTGGTCCATCTTTAACCTGGAACTGTGCCACTTGGTCAACCTGACCAGGAGGCTAGATCGAGGCATCTAACATTTCATGTATGGGTAATTCAAGAGAAGCCCAACTAGACTTGTGGGGCATAAGCTAAGAGGTACCTTGTTTGCTCATGTCATTTATGTTTGAATAGGGATAAAGCTCACAAGAAGCACCCCTGCCAACTGGAACACTTGGACCCTCGGATCAGGATAGGATAACCTCACAAGAAGGGCCCCCATTGGCTGGAAAATCAGGAGTTCACCTTGAGTAAAAATTCGTAAGCTCGTTGAAGGCAGACCATCAGTGTGACCTCCTAAAAAAAAAAAAAAGATTCTGGCTGAACCTAGAGAAAACCCTTCAACAAGGCATCGAAACACTAGAAGCCACTTTTATCGCCCCCCGGTGAAGGGAAAAGCTCAGCAAGATCTACTCCTCGAGGATTGCACTGTCCTAGTGATTAAGAAAAAGAATATTGATCGAGAGACAATAAATGCACCTTGGCAACGATTCGATAAAGGAGATACGACATTAAATTTTTCCGAATGTTGCACTTCTTGCTTCTCTTGAAGCATAACATCTGTCAGGGCAAGTTGTTGTACATCAATTTTGACGTACTTTCGTGAGACCATGCGAAAAAGGAGAGAGCCTCTGGTCTCGTGAGTTCACAAAACACCCGCAGACCAAGATTGTTCCAAAAAATAAAGCCTTCAGCCTAGTGACCTGGGTGCGGTTCCCTCGCACTAAAAAAGGACCCTTCACTGTAGCCCTATGCTAGCGGCTACAACAGGGGACTAGACCACCTCCATTGCGCTCAGAACACCGAAAAACCCCTACGAAGCAAATTTGGGATGAATCGGACCCCCTAACGAGGTCTATACTCATGCGGCCTGCAACTCATGGGTTTTACCATAGCACAGTGGGGCTTCACCAAACCAGTCCCAAAAATGGGGACTGCTACGATGTTTTTCGACAATAACTTCACGACGCCTTCTTTCGAAACCAGATAGAGCTCAACGTTGACATGTTCCAGATCACGCTAGCCCCATCATTTTGACCTATGGCACACACTATGGTGTGACCGAGAACCCATATTGCTCTGAAGAGGAAAGTGGCCAGAGAAACCAAGGAAAAAAAACAGGGTTCAGCAAGCTCCCGATTAGGTGAAGTATAGATCAATATCCAAGCCGTGTATTAACACGAGGAGAAGTTCAATAGAACCACCTCGCAAAGAGCTACATTCTGGTACAACTCTTGTTTTCAATCCACAGTTCGATGAATGCAAGTCCTCAGGTCACCAAAGAAGCAAATCCAACAGGTTGCCGAAATCCCTTTCTTCGGCAACCTTCCAAATTAGGAGGCACAAATCTACACCAAGTCAGCCCAAACTTGGTGCAAGATGACTGCAACAATCTCCTCTCTGACATGCAAGCAGAGCCATGAGACAAAACGACGCAACTCGAAGATGCATTGATAAACAAAATTCGCAAAAATGGTCGGACTTTCAACCCGGGAATAGAGGCCACCACGACACGATTGAAGGGCATCAAAATGCTCACAATCGAGAGAAGAATGAAGATATGTTGCTGAAATAGCTGAACATCCAAGGTCTTCCTATGGCGAAGCAACTTACATGCAAGGATTGTCTCGTCATTTGGGCAAAAGATCACAGGGAAATTTTTGTCATTTGCGCCTAATTTTTTGATTTGTTTCAAATTTGTTTAATTGTAATTAAGCTTGACTTTTGAGAGTTTGCCCCTGTTTGGTGAATCTTTTATATAATCAAGCTTAACTCACTTGTAAGAGAACCTTCTTTTTGGGGAGAGATCCCACAATCCCCACTTTTTAAGTTCTATTACCCCTGAAGGCTGGGAAGAATCAAGGCTACATTTCGCTTATTAACTTGTCTTTGTGAGTCTCTAATCTTTGTGGGAGAGGAGAGAAGGGGAGAGAGAAAGCTTTGAGAGAGTGAGGATACGCTTGAGTGTGTGGTCCTGCGAGCACCCCGATCGCAAGGGTCACCCCCACATTACCTTAGACGAGTCTCTCTCTCTCTCTCTCTTTCTCTCTCTTTCTCTCTCACCTCCACCTCCACCTCCACATGCAACTCCACCCAGGCAGCAACCCACTCCTACCCGCAAGCCTGCGAATGTGAGCAAACTTGCGAGCCTCGACCCCTGGGTTTCCCCACGCCCTTTCCCTCAACAGTCAGCAACCCCCTGAGAGGGTGACCAGGGAGGAGGGATATTCAGATCCCATCTCGATAGCACAGTGAAAGTGACAGAAGAGATATTGAGAACCTGAAGAGGGCTTATGTTGTTTGAAGATAATTTTTAGCACCTTCGATCCTTGATGCGGAATAAAAGAGAAGCTGGTCAATAAAGCCCTGATTTACAGTGACATTCGTGACAGTATCAGAATTGCCCCATAATGGGTGAAAATGTTCCTAAGGACTTCAAAAGGCCACCTGAAACGGACTCCATAACTAGAACTCTATTTTCAGAACATCAAATGGTTGTGGGACCACCTCCATTGGATTTGACCCAGTCGAAAACCTTCAGGGTTTGAGTTTCGACTTAAACGTTCTAGGATAAAGTTATGGGTGAAACATTGAAAAGGGGTAGGCTGCAAGCTATTCTTGTGCGGCCTCCATGCACCGATCTCCATTAAAGGAGATTGGTTGCCACAGTCACTACAAAAACTTCAGAGACTCATATCTCACTTCTTTTGAGTCAGATCGACCCCAAACCTATAGAGCGTGTTCGCCTCGTTAAGACGAGCATTCTGATATGTGACACATCTCGTGACAACGTCTGTGCAGCCATATCACGATGCTCGCATACCCGATTGACTCGAAGCAAGTTCCTTCGCGTGCATAAGGTATGAGGCTACATCTGGGCCGAACCGCACACGTGATGAACGGTCGGATTTCACGCACGAAGCCGATAAAGTTACTGTAAATTCTGGCCAAAAACCCAAGATGGTAAAATCTTCGTTCAGGCACGAAATCGAGCTACTTTCCCTCTCTAAAGTCCCTACTATCACTTCAATCGTAGCCACAACCACCCCCCTACGCAGCAATCTCCACCTTTCTCGACTGCCATCGTCATTCACCTCCTGCTAACACCACTTCTCCCCAGTGGTTCGCTTTCTTCCGCCATCTTGGCTCCAACCTCTGCCTCTCCCAATCTCAGCCCTTTCCTCCAACCTGCAACTTCCGCCTTTCTTATTCTTTCCTTTGCTGCCCTCAGCCACCTCCGCCACTTGCCCTCAGCTGTCTCCCTCAGCCTTCTCCACCACCTTTTCCCCCATCTTCTTCACACGTCTTCTCTCCCTCCGCTAGGTGGTAGCTCGAGCCACCATTTCACTCTCTTCTTCTCGCCACCACCTGCTTCTTCTCTCACCCTGCTGCAACCTATCGCTGTCCCTTCTCACCTTCCTCCATCCTACTGCCACCATCATAGCAGCCATCTTCTTTTCCCTACTAGCAACCTCCGCCTACTACTTCCACTACCCCGCTCTTCATTATCCTTCATCTCCACTGCAATCAGGTTGTGAACCATCTCCACTGCAACTAGAAACCATCTGCCATCATCTCCCTCTTCACGATCCTCTGCAACTCCACCATTCCTTCACTGCACTTTCGGTCACTAAATCCACAAGCGAAAAGCCCCATTCCTTCTATTCGTTTTCATTTTTTTCTTATCATTCTTTTCGATATATTTTGTTTCCCCCTCTCTTTCACCCCATTTCGTTTTCTTTCACTTCAAAACTCTTTCTCTCTATCTAAACTTAAGAGCCCAATACCCCAAGCCTCTCTCTCTCTCAGTCAAACAACCCCATAGCCTATAATAAGCCTTTCCACTCTCTTGACTAAACAACTTTCTTTTTCTCTTTTACTTAACCCTCTTCCATGTGTCAAATTTTCTCTCTCCCTCAACTAAAGTTTCTTCTTCTTTATTTTATTAAAACCATCCTCTTTTACTTCTTCTACAGGTTCCTTTTTATCTTAATCCATTTTACTCCTTCGTTTTATTTCATTCCATTTACTTCACTTTATTCCATTCCATTTATTTTGCCTCACTCACCTTATCCTACCACACTTTACTCTAACTCCATTCATTTAGTTTATTTTAATCATCTCATCTTATTTTATTTTCTTCCATCCCTTATATTTTATTTTACTTTATTTTAATTTATTCACTTTATTCTACTTTATTTCATTTTATTTTAGTTTACTCCCTTTTCCATTTTCTAATTCTATTTTATTCTCATTTTAATTCATCTTTCTCATTTTATTTCATTTCCTATCACTCTTATTTCATCATTACTTTTATTTTTACTTTCGTCTCTTTTGGAAAACCTAGAGAGTGTCGAGCTAGTCTTCACTTCCTCTTTTTCTCTCTATTGCTTGTTTGACCAGAGGGAAAGCTGAGCCTCGTGACGTCGTGCTAGTCTTGTCGTCGAGCAATTTTTCTATTGTGCCAGTCTGAGTTACCGTGCCCATCTTGCTGCCACGTCTGACAAGCCATCATCGGTGTCGGTTCTGTCGTCGAGCAATATTCCCATTGTGCCGGTCTAAGTTACTGTGCCTGTCTTGCTACCACGACTGACTAGCCATCGTGCCAGGCTGGTTGATGTTGGTTTTGTCAACGAGTAGTACTGCCGCCGTGCCGGTCTGAGCTACTGTGCCCATTTTGCTACCACGTAGAATTAGTCATCATACTAGTTTAGCCATTGTGCCAGCCGAGCCAGCCGATTAAACTTCTTCTCTTAGCTTCATTTCTCTAATCTCTTTGCTCCTTTCATTCTCTACCGTAAAATATGTATCGAGGGTCCCTTGTCAAGAAGACGCTGTGAGGCTATCGAATTGACACAGATTCACTTGTGTTGTTTTCCAATTCTTCCATGAGTAGACACACATGTGTGAGATGCCCTATAACAAGGTGGGGACCTATGCCCCACTTGTTTGTACTTTTAATGTGTGTCTATGTGTTTATAAGAAACAAGAAACAGGTCAAGGGAGGCTATTCCAAACCAGCCATAAGCCAGGGGGCATTTCAACTTGATCTAAGAGGGCACCCACACAAGCTAGCCTGAGCGTGTCACGGACCCACGTGAGGTAAGTCCCATCTTACGACCCTAATTCCTCTGTCACCTGTTGATACTCCTGCCCATGTCTTCTTCACGTGGTTCACGAGAGAGCGATCTCAGATCCCGAGTCCATCTCGTACCTGGAACCACGCCACTAGGCCAATCTGACTTGGAGGGCAAGATCGAGGCACCTAACCAGCTTGGCGACTTCACTGGGGACACGTTACCCCATCGTTGGATCATTTTTCTTTGACCTTCCTTTCTTTTATTCCTGATCACTATACGCATACCTGTCTTTGGGGTTGCTTAACCCCTTCATCCGAGTCAAGGGTTTCATAATCCCCGCACTTGTGAGTCTTCATCGGGAACAAGTTCCGTGAATCTTGTTCCCTATCTTTCTCTTTAGCATCGACCCTGTGTCGCGCTCCCAAGTCATCACCTGGAAAGAAGTAAGGATGGACCTGAAAGTCCCTCGCTCCCTACCTCCTTGTAATGGTTGACCCTCTGCCAATGCACCCTGCATTGATTGCACACATGCCACTACACACAACATGCACCCTGCTACCGGTAACTCACTTGTCGGTCCCACTGCTTGGGGCAGCCCGGAGGCCTGCCCTCCCTTTCCCGTGACTGGCAATTCATTTGCCGTTGTTCTTGTGGGTCACCGTGAGGCTACCCCTCATTCTCTATTACCGTAGGTTAATAAGATGCTTCACACCAGAAGGAGGTGGCTCGGAGGCCGCCACCTCACACACACCCAACAAAGCTAGTGGTCCATCCATTCTAGATACATCTAGGGGCAACCTTCAGGTTACCTCAGTACACCATCAGGGTTCGGGTCTTCTTGAAGCTAGCCCTGCACCGCTTTTGCATGCACACTACACCACTTGGGGCAACCCTCAGGTTACCTCTGGACCCTATTGGGGTTCGGATCGTTTGGGACTTGGCCCTGCACATCCTCAGGGCAACCCTCAGGTTACCTCAGAACACTGTCAGTCGAGTCTTCTTGGACTTGACCTGCACATCCCTCACATGAAAGTGTACCACTCGGGGCAACCCTCAGGTTACCTCGAGACACTGTCAGGGTTCGGGTCTTCTTGGACCTGGCCCTGCACATCCTTGGGGTAACCCTCAGGTTACCTCAAAACACTGTCAGGGTTCGGGTCTTTTTGAACTTGGCCCAGCACATCCTTCACATGAACACTGCACCACTCGGGCAACCCTCAAGTTACTTAAGGACACTGTCAAGGTTCGGGTCTTCTTGGACTTGGCCTTACACATCCTAGGGGCAACCCTCAGGTTACCTTGGAAAACTGTCAGGGTTCGGCTCTTCTTGGTCCCAGCCCTGTGCCCCCTTGCATATGCACTGCATCGCTTGGGGCAGCCTTGTTGTTGCATTTGCCCGAACGCACGAGTGGGAACCTCCTAGTCTCCCCTCCCACCACATGCTTGCTAACTCTGTGAGGGATGGTCACACGGCCATTCTGTCACACACACATGCTCGTGGCACCAAGCCTCTTAAGGTCGGACATGTTACTCGAGCCCGGTTGACCACCAGGTCACCTGAAGTCCATTTTCAGAGGGTGCACACGTGCCAATCCCCCCGCTCACCTAGAGCACACCTGTGCAACGTGCACACATGGACAAATCCAAAACTTCCCCTAGTTCTAAGGGTGAAGAAGAGGGCATCATGGGAGACTTCCCTACAAGGGACGAGAGCCCATCCTTTTTCCTAACTCCCCTCGATGAGGATGATGCTGGAAAAGCATCGAATGAGGAGAACACCAAAACGATTACTCGGGGCATGATGAAGCCAGTTATCTATGAAGATCCAAGTCCCACTCTTGGCAAGGACGAATCTACGGATGGGGAAAAAGCCAGTCTGACCCCAATGACCCTATAAATCCTGAGCCAATGGCGCAATCACCCGATTAGACACTCGAACCCATTTCGGGTCAGGGAACCAAGAGCAATGGATTCTTCGAGCAGACTGAGCTCAGGGCAGCTCGTGGGTCTGAATCGATTTTTCTTAGACTCCTGTTAAGCCCGAAGGCACCGCTCCGAGGCAGCCTCGGTTCCTCAAGTGAGATGGAAGACGAGCCCACCGAGGGCGCTGGCCATGACCCCTTTGTGGTGGAGAGTTTGATCCATGAAGAAATAGGTTCCCATCCCATAATGCAAGAGAATGATCCATCATCTCCCGTCAAAGTCTGCCTTGACATCTCAGCTCTGCAGGATGAACCTGAAGAGAGAACTGATATTGTTGAGCTGCTGTAAGGGCTTGAGAAACCCATTATCGATATTGACCTTTAGAATAAGAAGGGAACCTTGCCACTGACCACTTTACTTCCATCTTTCTAGGGATTCATCACAAAATCTTGGACACATGATGAACAGCCGTCTACTCTTGTTGGTCCTAATGATGCTACTTCCCTTGCTTGCTCCGCCTCAGACATTCTTACCTCCCGTACAAGATGAAACGAGCTCTGCTTCCCCTAATGATAGCTCTGTTCAAGTGGCTTCTCAATGCCTTGAGAATGCCACGACTCCCTGCAAAGCTACTTGCCCTCCTTATGTCATGAATGCCTCATGTATCCTCTCGAGGATGATGATGGAGGCTTGATTTCCTATGATAAATTTTAGGTTCTCTCTTAATTGTAAAGAGACCTCAAGTACGGCTAGTGGCAAAACCGCTGTCATCGGTGAAGTACCTGAAACTTATGAAGACAAGATTGTGTCGCTTAAGGTCACATTAAGGCAGTTACAAGTTGAGATGGGGTCGAAAGATGAAATGATAGAAAGCTTGCCTCTAGCGGTACTGAAGTCTCATATGCTTGAGCGAGTCCTATTTACCATTTTTCAAGCACTCCTGAACATCAAAACAAGGTAATCAAGCGATGAACTACTTCCACCCTCACCTCCCTCGCTGCCAGTCCCTTCTTGATCTTTTCTTCGGATTGGGAATAGAGGACTAGTAAAAGGCATGATGGCCAAAGCATCAAAAGATACAATGCCTCAGTCACAGGAAAGCCGAATCACTACCAGAAACCTCCCCTAGCTTATGTTGATCAGACTCTATTTCCACAAGGAGATCAAAGACTCGATGTCCCCAAAAACAAAATCAAGCATTTTTTAGTAAAAAGCCGACACAAGAGTTATTCCTTTGGAATGTTCATGATTCCCAAGTTGCTTGAAATTCTCTTATCAATGGGGGTGATCGAATTACTTGTGCTGAAAAGGCTGAAGGAAGTTGGGAGAGATGATGAGCCCAATTATTGCCAATATCATAAGTTACTTGGTCACAAGACTGAGGAGTGTATTTCCATTGGAGACATCATCCAGGATCGATCACATAGACAGTGGGCAAATTGAGCTACCGTCGAATTCCACATGATAGCCTTTGTCGAACTACAATCCGAGCTGCAAGATCCTAAACTGCATAGCCATGATCCAAGCTATATGACCCTAATACTATAGCACACGTTTTAGTGGCACAACGATAGACTGCATACATACAGTCTCAGAGGCAAGACCTTAAACCTGCCCTCAGGTCTTGGTGTATGACCATAAAACACACTACTCTGATGGTCTTGGAGATAAGACGTTAAACCTGCCCTCAAGTCTTGGTGTTTGACCATAAAACACACTACTCTTACGGTCTTAGAGGCAAGACCTTAAACATGCCCTCAGATCTCGGCGGATGACCTTAAAATATGCCAAACTGATGGTCACGGTAGCATAACCTTAAAAAAAAAAAAGAGAAAGAAGAAGAAGAAAAACATGACGAAAACCTACAAGGGCATCATGGGTAAAAATGTCAAAAAAAAAAATGACGAATATGGTGTGCACCCTAAAGGCCACCATGGGTAAAATCTATCAAGAAAAAGAAAAGAAAGAAAAAGATGGGCATAGTGAAAACCCGTAAGGGAACTATGGGCAAAGGTTCCGAAATAAAAGAGAAGTGGTGAAAACCCTTCGTGGCACTCCCTCTCAAATGACGGGCATGCCGACCTTGCCTTATCCCTGTAGTAACACTTTAAACTGCACGACATACAGTCCATTCACATGACTATAAACTGCTTCCTGTTCTTACATGTCTCCATGGGGTTACCGCTTGCACCCTCCTACACATCCCTTACTACATCCTTCTTCACAAGCCTCGATGAAAGGACACCACCCCTCCGATGTGTCCTCCCTATTCAAGGCAGACTATAGTTCTGACTATGTGACTTCGAAGCAGAGCATGTAACCATCAAAGCACGCATCGCCTCTACAAAGCCATATCACAAAGAGGTGTACCACAATTTCGATTGTGAGGCTGCAAAGAAAAGCATGAGCCCGCCTCTACAAAGCCAATATCCCAAGAGGCATACCGCAGTCTCCATCGAATACCCCCACACCTGATAGGGTGCTTTCACCACCTATCACCTCAAAACTCTCCTGGGCACTAGTTTTCCAGTTGAGTCACACCACTCGTAGCCCCCTTAAGCCTCTGTCATACATCGCAATTGCCCATTATCCCACTCCTTGCCATGCGTTCCCTTACCTCTACAATGGTCTAAAGTAGGTGAAGACCTTAAAATTTCCCTCAACACGTCCAACAAGGGTGAGGAATTTTAAAAGAACCCCTCAGCGGTCTATTTGGGGCACAAGACCTTAAAAGTCTTTTCCTCCACGAGGTCGAGTTAATTGGGGCAGCGCCTAAGCCCGAGCTCGAGGTCCTTCGCAAGCCGCCACTCGCATGCGTCTCTCACACGTATGCGTCTCTCACATGCATGTCTACTCAACTATTGTACGTGTTCCACTAAACCGTCGTGCGTAATCCCTTCAACCATTATGAATGCTCCAGCGCCGAGTACACCACTCATAAGCATGTCACTACCATCCATGCTTCACTGTCGTGCATGCTACCATCAAAAATGCTACCGCCGTGCATTTTTCATCGCCGAGCCTGCTACCGCCATGCATGATTCATGCTATTGCCATGAGCCTTCTCAAGAGGTGCTCTCCTATTGTCGAGCATGTCATTGCTGTGCACGTCCCATCACTATCCCTAATGGATTTTTGAGCATGCCACTGCCCTTTATCACCAGGGAGTCACACTCACCCCCCAATCCCTAGTGAAGTCCGCTTCTAGTTGCCATCCCTCATCAGGCCACCATCTCCATCTGAGCCCTCTGCTTGTATATGTCATTAACCATTTTATCCCCAAGGAGTCAGATTGTCATCCATGGACCTATTCTCCATGGAGCTTCACCTAAATGGCCACCCACACAATGGTCTAGATGCACGACCTTAAACTGCATGGTCCAAACTATATGACCTTAAACTATAGCACTGGTCTAGTTGCACGAATTTAAACTGTATGATCCTAGCTGTATGACTTTAAATTGCATAGCCATGGTCCAAGCTATATGACCTTAAAACTAGAGTGCACGTCCTGGCTGCATGACGTTAAACTACTTTGTACAGGTCTCGGAGGTAGGACTTTAAACACGTCCCCACACACACACGCACACACCCTTTACATACGTCTTCATGCATGCCTTCCCTAATCAACCCATCCGTGTGCATGCGTCACCTTCATTACCTCCCCAGCAAGTCCACTCTCTTCATTACTATTCATCATTCCCTAATGAGTCTTACCCGTGCTCACAAACGGTGAGCCATCCCCCTTCCATACTCACCGTCAGCTAGTGGGTCACCACTTTTCACCTTTTATCCATACGCCATAAATCATTTATCGGCAGCCTCATGCCATCTCCCCAAAGTGAGTCAACCCACCACCATACTCACTCCATGGCCTCCAAAGACTGTCATCCATCTTCACCATGGTTCAGTTCAATGACCCTCAACATCACAAAAATTGTCCAATAAGGGTGAGCAGATTTTAAAAGCATCCCTCAACGTCACAAATGTATCGAATAGGGCACATCCCTTCTTCAGTGCTGAGTGAACACGTAGGCCCGTAGCCATCCCTTCTTTGGTGATGGGTGAACAAGAAGTCCAGTCGCCATCCCTTCTTCAGTGATGGGTGAACATGAAGCCCAGTCGCCATCCCTTTTTCATTGATGGGTGAACACGTAAACCAGTGGCCATCGCTTCTTTAGGGACGGGTGAACATGAAGCCCAGTCGCCATCCCTTCTTCGGTGATGGGTGAACACGTAGCCCAGTAGCCATCCCTTCTTTGATGATGGGTGAACACGAAGCCCAGTAGCCATCCCTTCTTTGGTAATGTGTGAACATGAAGCCCAGTCGCCACCCCTTCTTTGGTGGTGGGTGAAAACGAAGCCCAGTTGCCATCCCTTCTTTGGTGATAGGTGAACACATAGCTCAGTCGCCATCCCTTCTTGGGTGATACGTGAACATGAAGCCCAGTCGCTATCCCTTCTTTAGTGATGAAGCCTAGTCACCATCCTTTCTTTGTTTATGGGTGACCACAAAGCCCAGTCACCATCCCTTCTTCGGTGATGGGTGAACACGAAGCTCAGTCACCATCCCTTCTTCGGTGATGGGTGAACACGAAGCCCAGTCGTCACCCCTTCTTTGGTGATGGGTGAATACGAAGCCTAGTCACCATCCCTTCTTCGGTGATGGGTGAACACGTAACCCAGTCGTCATCCCTTATTCAGAGCTGGGTGAACATCTAGCTTAGTCAACCTTATTTTTTTGGTGTTGGGTGAACACGTAGCCCAGTCAACCTCCGTTCTTCATGCCGATAGAACACATAGCCTAGTCATCATCACAAAACAGTCCACACGAGGGTGAGGACTTTGATAGGATCCCTCAAACAAACAAAACAGTTCAAGCGAGGGTGAGGACTTCGATAGGATCCCTCAAAACTTTCTACTTCTCTTTATCTCTATCTCTTTCATTCCCTTTCTCTCTTTGTTCTCCCATCTCTCTTCTTCTCTATTTCCCTACCTCTTTCTTTCCCTTTCTCTCTCTATTCTTAGGTCTATCCCTTTATCTCTCTATTTGTCTTTCTCTATCACCTATCTCTCTTTCTCTTCTTCTCTTCTCTTCTCTTGACATGCATGGTAGTGGCAGCATCGTTCGTGCACACCTCCCTTCTTCTTTTCTTCTCTCTCCTGACTTGCATGGCAGTGGCAACACCATGTGTGTCCCTCTTTCTCTCTTCTTCTCTCTTCTAACATGCACAGTAGTGGCAGCGTCGTGCATGCCTCTCTTTATCTCTCCTATTCTGTCTCTCTTTTCTTCTCATTCGTCTAGGTGAACACGTCGCTCAGTCATTCTCTTCTCCTCCTCTCTCTTCTGACATGCACGGTAGTGGCAACATCGTGCATGCCTCTCTCTCTATCTTTCTCTCCTTTCTATCTCTTAATCCTTCTCTCTCTTTTCTTCTCTTTGAACTGAGTGAGCACGTAGCCCAGTCGTCATCCTTGCTTTGTTGATGGGTGAACACGTGTCCCAGTCATCATCCTTCTTTGGTACTGGGTGAGCACGTAGCTCAGTCATCGTAATAAGGCCGTCATAGGTACTGCCCGATAGGGTGAGGACTTAAAATACTAATCCCTCCATATCAAAAAACAGTCCACACGAGGGTAAGGACTTCGATAGGATCCCTCAAAAGTCTCTTCTCCCCTAAATTCTCCATGGATGGATCTGTGACAAATGCATCCAAACCCCTGAGCATCCTAGTTATAGCATTACATGGATATCTCCTCGATATTCATGTGGTCATGTGGCTAGGAAGACAAAAGTAATAAAGCAGAAGTAAATTTTTTTAATGTTGTCCTTCTTGCTTCTCTAGAAGCACAACATTCAGTGGGGCAAGTAGTTTGAAGACATTTTTCAACACCTCGGGTCCCCATTGCAGAATAAAAGAGAAGACGGTAAATAAAGCCCTGATTTATAGTGAAATTCTTGACAGCCATAGAATTGCCTCAAAAATTCTTAAGGACTTCAAAGGCTACCTGTCAAGTTGCTTTGCAATCCGAGATATCTAAGGCAATGCAAATAAAGAAACAGTTTCGAAAAAATCAGCCTCTCACACCCTGAAACGGACCTCATAACTAGAACTCCATTTTCAGAGCGTCAAATGGATGTGGGACCACTGCCATTGGATCCGGTATGGTCGAAAACCCTTAGGGGTCGAGTTTCGACTTAAATAGACATTCCAAGACAAAGGTATGGGTGAAAAATTAAAAACGGGAAGGCTGCATGCTATTCCCGTGCGGCCTCCCTGCTCCAAACTCCATTAAAGGAGATTGGTTTGCACAGTCATGAGAAACAACTTGGGAGACTCATATCTCAGTCGTTTTGAGTCGAATTGACCCTAAACATTTTAGAGCATGTTCGTCTCGTCAAGATGAGCGTTTTGATATGTGGCACGTCCCGTGAGGATGTCCGAGTAGGGAGAAAAGCTGGAGAAGAGCTAGAGAGAAGTTGGCGATTCATGAAGACAGTTGCAAGAAAATCTGCACCAGCACGACCCACTCGAGTGACCGTATCATGACACTTGCGTACCAGATAACCATGAAACGAGTCCGTCGCATGCGTAAGGTATGAGGCAACATTTAGGTTGAACCACGCATGTGATGAGCGATCAGATTCACGCATGAAGTCGATAAAGTTACTATAAATTCTGACCCTCGGATTCCAAATTTCAGTAAAAAACCCAGGATAGCAAAATCTTCGTTTGGGAATGAAATCGAGTTGCGTTCATTGCAACGCGATCATGATAGTATGCTCACTACTATTCAATGAAGAAATCAAGTAAATACATCAAGAAATGATCGCACTATCAACCGAAAGTTTCCAAGTTTCGTACAAATTTCAAGTCACGTGATCATGGCCTAAAAAAATGATTTGTCACTCAAAGTTGGTGCCAAATTGATCATCATGCCGAGCCCAATAAGAAAGTAATCATATTTTGGACAAACCGCCTAGGAAAATCATACGAGTTTTATGGCAGCAGTAAGGATTGAAGTGGAATTTCATGAATTGTTGGGCAGGGGCAAAATCATCATTTTGCCCCATTTTTAGAATTTCTTTTAATTCAATTAAATTGTAATTTCAGTAATTAGGGTTAATTTTGATTAATCCACCCATGTTTGGGCATATGTTTATATATATCACGTGATATCATTGTACAAAGGACCACACTTTGCTTAATTAAATTGCTATCTTTCGTCATTATTGGGTCATATTTTTTGAGAGAGAGGAAGGAAAGAAATTTTGGGTCGATACCCCTAGGCTTAAGATAACTTTCTCTTTCATTTCCTTCTCTCTTTCTCTCTCCTCTCTCTGTTTGGCTCGACGATCTCATCGTCGAGCAGAACACTTTTGTTTCTCTCTTCTCTATCTCCCTTTCCTCTTGTGGTTTCGCATGACCATCATCCCTCTCCTTTCTTCTTTTTTAACACCTACACGTCCACTTGCTCCCCATTCACCCTCAGGTCCACTACCACCTTCTTTCTCTGGTAGTCCCTCATGTCCACCTCCCTTTCTCTTCTTTTTCTGTGTTCCCTCACATTACCCCTGCTGTGCACCCTCGTGTTCCATTTTCTCTCCCTCACGATCCGTGGTCCTGCATGACCACTGTTCCCAAAAACCTTTCTTCCCTATCGCAATTAGCAAGCCATTTTTTCCTATCGTTGTTTGCTACCCATCTTCACTAACGTCATGAGTGAACTCCACCCTAATGCCTCACGTGAACTCCACCCTAACATTGTGCATGTAATCTAACCTAACATCATGTGCAAGCATAAACCCATCGTCATGTGCGACCATAAACGCAACCTCATCTCCGTGCACTTCTTCTTCCCTCTTGTGCAACATATACCATGGCTTAGGGGCCATCTCCCGTGGAAAGGCCTATAGGGGAGAGAGGGAGTGGCATTGTTGGAGGAGAGGCTTTTCCCGGGGATTTTAAAACTCCATTCCATGTGCATTACATGTACGGGTGGCTAAGAGCATATTTCCCCAACACCTACATCAAGCATCAGTGTTCGGAAGAAAAACTGTAGCCTTTCTTGACGAGGATTGCCAACCAGAGGCCCATCTTCCACACCCCAAGGGAGGCTTGGGGTCTATTTGAGAATGATTCTTTGAACATGAGGCAGGTACCCTTTCCGGTCGAGAGCTTCACCGACCGTGCTTTCATTGATGAGTTGGGGAAGGAGCTCGACTGTGCTCCAACAACCATTAAGGAGCTCATGTTCATTCTGAGCATCAGAGGAGGAGTCTTACCTTACCGGACTCCGCACAGTCCCAAGTTAGAGGGGTATTTTCCCCATCGCTATGCCCGTCAGCACGGGCTTGATCAGGGCTGCCCCTTCTCGGTGTTTTTCGAAAAGCGCCTGAGTAAGGTGAACAAGGGAAAGATGGAAGATTTTGGAACTTTCTGTGAGTGCTGGCTGTCGGAGCATATACGTACCGCTTGGTCCATGTGTCATAGAGATGACAGAAACCAGCAAATATGTAATACCTCACTTCGGTCGAAAGGTTCCGACGATCAAGGCCTATGTGAACTGGTGGAAAATCACCAGTAAGGGATATTGGAATCAAGATCACCCTTGGAAAGAGATGAATGGTAACTGGCGCCAAGATATCAGGCAAAGGAGACTGACGGACGCTCCAACTCCTGATGCGGTATTCGTCTTAGATTATCCCTCCAACCGGTGGCCATTAAGGCTTTCGCATGAGAGATCAGCTGATGAGGCCTCGCCAGAATTCCTTACAATGAAGACAAGAACTTGGAGTGTCTTCGAAAATCTTAGTTCCATCTTTGAGTGGGATGAGGGGCGACGAGTCCCTGGTTATGAGAAGCATCCCACACAGGGCTTGAATGCCCTCCTTGGGAGTGGTCCCCACAGTAAATTAGCTAGAGGGCCTTCTCAAGGAGGTGGATCTGAAGCGACAGCTCCTACTCCAGTAGGGGGAAAGAAAAGAAAGTGCTCGACCATTACCGATACCCGTGCACCGCCTTCAGTTAGTGGGAGTATTTGGAGGGGCAAGAGTGTCAAGCTTCCTATAGTGTCAGAATCATAAGGTATCTCTTCCTCTTCTGATCTTCTAAGAACTACTCCAGTATCCCCTTTTGCACTCTCTGAACCACCTTCTGCTTCTCTTGAATTGTTTTCCTTTTCTTGAGAAACTAAATTAGATGGCTCCGACCACTTCGACCCCATTGTCATTGCTTCTAATAGGGAGGTGACTCCAGATCTTGGGGAGGCGCCCTTGAGTCCAGGGGTATTTCCTGAACCAAGGGTGGCTTGGATGGAGACTGACGAGGATGAAAGCCATAAAGCAACTGCTCCATATAGGGGCTCTGATGTTGATGTGGCCTTCATGCTTCAAGAGCTTAGTGCCCCGACCAAGGCAGGGGCGATGACTCAAGGAGAAGAGCTTGAAGTTGATCACGTGCCTGAGCACCAAGAGGTTGCTGCCATCGTGGACATAGCTCGTGAAGATGAGGGAGTTGAACTCTTCATAGCCGAGGTTCTGACTGTTGAAGGCAGAAGCCAAATGGAAGAAACCATGGCTAGAGATGAATTGGCTAGCAAAGGCCAAAGAGAAGAGGCAGTTCCTGAACTTGATAATGCTGAGGCGATAGTTCTGGTTAATGAAGAGCAAGTAGAGGTCTCCATAAGAGAGGGTCAAGCCAGTGAGACTAGTATTGAAGAACCCAGGCAGGTTGAGGCTGGGGCTACCTATGAGTCCTAAGGGCAAGAAGCTCTAGGCTTTGCCCTTGTTTCAGAGGAGCCAGTGGCTCAGATGGCTATTACTTCAACAAGCCCAATCCTTGAGGTCGAGGTTTCTTCAGTAGTAGTGGTCTCAGCTGCACCATCTAGGCCTGTTTTTAGTTGTGTTTCTAGCATGATTGTAGGAATGCTTAGAGCAGGCCTTCAGGGCTTGACAGAGCTACCCCTTAACGAGCTGGGTGAAGCCTTAGAAAAACTAAGGGAGTTCACCATGACTACTACAGTTGGGAGTGCACCAGAAGTGCTTTCCCATTTTAATGCAACTCTAACCGAGTTGGAGAGCTGGCGGTTGGGAGAGCTACATCGTGAAGAAGAAACTGGCAAGCTAGCCTCTTTGGAAGAGTCGATCTTGCGTCGTCGCGAGAAAATAGATGCCTGCATCGGGAAGAAACCTACGATAAATTGCCGTCAGCAGGACCTCAAGAGGGAGGCGCAAGGAAGCTTCAAGAGAATGGTTGAAATTCGAGAGGAGATGCGAATACCGAAACAGGAATGCACAGGCCTCGAGACAGAGATAGCTCAAAAGAGGGCCATGGAGGCCTCATGGTCGAAGATTTTTCCCAACTCAATGGCATAATTGAGTCGAAACTGTGGCGATGACAGAGGAAACTCAAGCAGTGGTGGAATTGAAGGAGCGTATCCAGGGCACCGAGGCTTCTCCTACGGTGTGCAGCGTAGAGATTAATAAGATGATTGATCATTTCTGAACATGTTATTTCCTTTTGCCAATACTTGTAAAGGCTTTTAACTGATGAATAAAGCACTTCTCTCTTTTGACTTTCCTGTATGATTTGATTCTCTTCATACTTTTGCTGCACCTCATGTGATTTCTCTTCTAAATGCCTCTCAACACTTTTATTGTCCCAAGAGGTTAATACCCCAAGCCTTGTTTGACTCCATAGTGGGCTGTCACAGCTTGGATACCTTCAAAATGAGGAGTCGTTACTTTTTCTCCTCTTAATGTCTTAATGGTCAAGGGCTCATAGTTCATTTTCCTCATTAATTGGTGAGCCTGGTCACTATAGAGTGTCCAGTCAGGAGGGGCCTCGGCCTCCATTAGTGGCGCATTTACCTCAAGCTGATCATAGTTTTTAATCTCTGACATGAATTCCTTGAGATGTTTTGAAGCGATACGCATGACCTCCAATTGACTCTAGAGACTGCAGACTTTGGTTTTTAGGTTTGCTAGGGATCCTGCCCTTGAGGGGAAAAAAGTTGCTCTTCATCGAACTGTGTTCCTGAGAGGTCGAGGTAAAGTAAAACTTTTAGCTGGTCATCGGTATGAGGAGTATCCTCTATCCTTATAGTAATTAGATTTTGAAAAATATTTCGCGATGGTTATCGGCTTTCAAGAGCGTAATAGGGATGTGAAAGACTTTATGCTGATCTAGCATATAAGTGATCCTTGGAGCAGGGAATTCTATTCACATGGATTGCTCGATCTCAGGTACGACCTCTGGTTCATCATCCGGCCAAGGTGGCTCAGAACTGGGGTCAAAGGGCGAAGACTCCTTTTCGAACGAAGAAGGAGTTTCTTAAGGGATGATGGTTGGGATGTTAGACTGAAAAGTAGTTATGGGTAAAATTTTGCCCTGCCTTCCTTCCTCTTTGAACGTGTTCACTAACGTCCTCTCAACATCCTCAACATCTTCTTAAGACAAGGACGCAGTCTTGCTTGTAGACTTGTCACCTTCGTCATTCGGCTTCTGAAGCGATGCCAGATATGTGAAGTAATATTTAGCATCGGCATAGTGAGTTTCGACCACAAGGAATGGTCTTTTGTCAGCATAGACTGTATGTTGTCTCCCATCTCGGTTATACTTGAAACCTTGGTGTAATGTTGATGGGACCACCCCCTGGTCATGGAGCCATGGCCGATCGAGGAGGATGTTGTAAGAAGTGTTGGTGTCAATTATATAAAACTGGGCGCACTCGTTTAGCTCACCGATCTTAAAACGAAGGCGTACAGTGCCCGCTGGCTTCTCTCCTGATTGGTTGAACCTTGAACTGTAACATGGGTCGGGGTAAGATCTTCGGATCCCAACCCTAATCGAGTAAGGAACCTCCTTGGAATAAGGCTGACTGCCGACCCTCCATCTAACATAATTCGGTTAATGGGGCATGCACATAATTCGCCAGTAACAAAGAGAGGGCGATGATGAAACTTTTCCCCTAGCTGCAGATCGTCCTCTAAAAAGGAGATTGATATGCATCCTTGTAGCATTGCCGGGTCTACCTCAATGCGTTCAACTTCAGTTTCATACAATTCTGGGTTAGAGAGCGCTTCAACCAAAGACATCCGGTAATCCTTCGAGAGCATGAGAGCATCGTAGATACGTAGAAGAGCCTAAAGTTTTTGTAAATGTCCTACCACATCATATTTCACCTTTTCTTGATCAAGGTCTTATGCTCTTGGTCCTGCCATTGATTTGGGTGCTACGTTGGCTCGAGAAGTAGGTTTGGGTAGAAAAGGTTTGCTTTGGCCTGCTGGCTGACCTGATTGCACAGCGGGTTTGGTTTTAGTGATGGAAGTTTGAGGTTTTGGAAGAGACTAAGTGCATCGGATCAAAGGGGTCTTAAGAAATTGGAGGTTAGGTGGATTGTTAGAAGTATTGGGATTAGGAAGGAGCCTAAGAAGCTCTAACATAGGCAGACTAGTCGTTGGATTAGGGGACAGTGGCGGACTGGTGAACTTCAAGGTGCCCAACTTCTGCGGTGGAGGCTCCAGCATCCTCCTTGATATAAGATTTATCTGCCCCATGGTGGGTATTGCTCCTGAAATTTGCACCATGTGTCAAGATCCCTGAGAAAAGGAGCTTTGCCCATTTGATTCTCTCAATCTCTGCTCAAAGTCAGGCTCAAGTGGCCACTGGGGCTTCTTTGGCTTCGACTTGTTATGCTTCCTTAAAGAAGGAGGCTCTGTCGCGGCTTTAGCTGTCAGGACATCAACAACTGTTAGGCATCCTACTGCCTATGCGAGGGTCATTCTCAATCGTTTCTGTTGTGTCCTACATATATTGATTCCTTAGAATTCTCGGTCGAGAGCCTCGAAGTCCTGACATATCAAGGTTGTACCTATAGGGGACATAGAAGAGGGGGAATGAGAAGTAAAAGAAGGAGAAGGGTTAGAAGGTGGGAGACTTTTAAAGTCGCTCCCCTCATCAGACCGATCTGGGTAGCTTAGTACGCCAACACCAGGGTTGGACGAGTGCTGGGGGTCTTTTAGGTCTTTCTCTTGCTTATACAATTGGGGAGTGCTTTTAACGTCGTCACCCTCATTGGACGTCTGCGGAGTGGGAGATGGTATGGGGACGTCTTCTTGACAAGGTGAAGAAGGAAGAAGGATCGTGCCAGGGATGAAGTCCAGCAAAGTTAAAAGTGGAGGAAGGGGCTTGAGAAATTCTTGCTCAACTGTGTGTTGAGCGATCTTATTTCTTCGGCATGTAGCCCTTGGTGCCCATCTTTTTTTGGTTTTGTGAGGTGATGTTTGATTCATCTCGTTGGGCTGGAGAACAACCCTAGCTTGACGAACTGCTTCTCTCCTTAAAGACTTGAGTTTGCTTCGACCATAGTAGACTATCCATGCCTGAGGAATCGAGGGTTTCACAGAGTTTAAATCATTGATAAGAAGGGCATGCTTTGGGAGATTTCGTTGCCCCAATGGAGAAGTGACTTGGGGGTCACTTATAGGGAGATCGTAAAACTCTTGACAACTCCCCCATTTTCTTTGTGAAGATATTAAGGAAACTTGTGCATTCTGATAGGTAATGGCCTCTTATATGATGGTATGGGCACCAACGATCTTCAGTGCCCTTAACAAGACGACAGGGTTGCCTTGCCTACTTCAGTGTGATTATGCCTTCTTGAAACATTATAATGAAGAAGGTGTAAAGGATACCGGGCATTTCATCTTCCTCTTGGATGGTTACGGCATGAGAAGCCTCGGCTGCCCCGAAGGCCTTTTATAAGTCTTCAAGCTTTATCTGACCTTTTAGAATCTGGGCTTCGATAATATCCTTCAACGTGTAGCAGTCATCTGTAGGATGATTAATCTTCCGATGGTAGGCACAATAATTCGCCTGAGTGTCATGGCCAGGTTGCTCAGGAAATTTGGTTTCTGAAAGTTGGATCATATTTTGTTATAATAATAATCAGAACAACGCAGGGCCCATTCCTTTTCGAAGGGGTATACCTTATTACTAAGCCTGGTGAAATAATCACCCCGATCAAGGTTGGCCGGTGGGGGTACCTGATTGTATGACTGTTGTTGCTTGCCAGCCTGGGGTGTTACCATTGCTGTGCTTACCCCTTTAGAGAGATCCAAAGTTTGGGAGGGAGCCTTCTATGAATCAGCGACCATGACGGTTGCACTGATTACCCCTTTCTGTTGGCTGCCCTGTATGTTATTCTGAGAGCTACCATTGCCCCAATTGTTTGCTAAACTTGTAGATGGTTGTCTTGTCTCACCATGGTGGCGTGTCGCACCATGGTGGCATGATAGACTTTCTATGCGGACTGATTTAGAGATCAGCTCTGACATGGAGGTCAGATTAGAGGCCTCAACATGTAGAGCGATCTTGGGTTTCATGTTCCGCACGCAAGTTTAGACTGCTTCCTTCTCAGACATAGGATTAGGATGGCGGGAAGCCAAGTTTCTCCATCTTGATATGAACTGATCTTGGGGCTCATCGGGGTCTTGAGTCAGGGTGAGAAGTTTGATGGTCTGAAGCTCTCTCGACTTCATAAAAGAGTTGATAAAATAGTTTCTCCATCTTCTCCCACGTATGCACAGAGTTTGGAGGAAGTCGGGCATACCATTGAATTGTTGAGCCATCGAGGGTCTCAACGAACTATCGGAGAAGAAGTCTCCCGTTAGCCGTTATTACTCGACATGCTTAGAAGTGGGCAATATGTTGGTTCATGGACGTGGTTCCATGGAATAAAGGAAACTTCCCTTTCCTATAATCTGAGAGAAACGGGACCTGATCAATATAAGAGAGGTATGGCCTTTGATAAGGCGTTGCACCCTGTATCCCAAGGATTTGTCTGTTCTTTAGACTATGGGTGACCATAGCATCAATGTCAGTCTGAGAGATGGGATGAGGCACATAATTGATCTATGAGGTCGATGGAGGGGGATGCTATGGAGGTGCACCATCCGAGTGATGGGAATTGGCCTCATGGTCAGTCCATTGGCATGATGCGTTGATACGATCGATCGTTTCCATCATCGCACACACCACATCCTCAAACTTGTTCATGCGCTCTTTCGACGTATCACCGGGCTAGCTTACAATCATTATGCTGACCGTTTCATTATGAAGGTTGATGTTAGTAGCAACAGAGGGATTGGGAACTTAACGTGTCGTATGTGGTAAGTCAGTCAGCAGGGGGCTAGCATGCCCTGACCGAACTCGACTTTTGTATGCTGATTGCATTTGGACGGTTCGCGACGGTCTTGGGACTGTGACTGCTGAGCAGCTGGGGCTTTTTCTACAACAGTAACTACAGCACTGGGCTCATGGAGCTCTTCTTCAGGCTTCATTGTCTAAAGGGGTTAGAAGGCATTCAGGTGAAGAGGGTCGTCAGAATTTGTTATTTTGACTACCTTGGTCACTCTCTAGTCAAAATTTGCAGACCTCTATCACATTTAGCCTTGAGGTTTTGATGGACCTCACGCCAAAACTACGATCTAGGTCACCACTGGTCAGCTCTTCTTGCACAGGAGAGAACAGTCTCCATCAGGTGCAGCAATGGATGAGGGCCAAGAACTGGAGTCATCTTGGGCCGGGGAGGATGAAAGACTCGTTCTTTCGACAGGTCGATGCCTCGAGGTCTCTTGTGGGCTCGAGAGACACGACCAAAGTGACGGGGCTAGTTCAGGATGGTACTCTTAGGGAAAACCTTCAAGTACCAAGGCTAAAGGTGCATGATCGATGAAAAAGGAGTGGGCAAGAGCAAGGTTGACTCATAAGGAGGCCTGAGTCGAGGGTAAGAGGGCGTTTGCAATGGCAATGCGTGTGCGCCCCTTGAAGAAGGATCATGGGTGACCTGTCGGTCAACCCGGGCTTGAGCAAGTGGTTTGGCAAGTGGCTAAAAGAGAACAGGTGTAGGCCTATCCCTTACAGGGTTCGCTTATGTGTGCAGAGTCGGAGGATGAGAAGGTCGTCTCCTGTGCACTTGGGTTGGCATGATGACAGTGTTGCCCCGAGCAGTGAGATGCATGTGATCAACGTGCACAGGACCTAACCTTAAAAGGTTTGATCTTGGACACAGACTCGAGGTAACATGAGAGTTGCCCCTAGGTGTGACTCGAGTGGGTAACCCACGAGCCTTGTCTTGTGTGTGAGGGGTGGAGACCATGGGGTTTCCGCCTCGATATGTTGAGCCTCTAAAGATAGAAACCAATGGTGTAGAAATGTGGGGGGTAGCCCTCTGGCAACCCACAAAAGCAATGACAGCTTCTTTACCTTTTGCAAAAAGCGACTGAGTAGCCTTCCGACGTACCTCAGGAAGACGACCGGCAAGTGACTTGCTAGTGGCTGGGTGCATGCTATGTGGGGCAAAAGAAGTGCTGCTGATGCAGGGCACCTTGGTGGAGTTTTAGCCAGAGCGAGGATATGGGGAGTGAGGGAATTTTTAGGTTCCGCCTCACACCTATCCAGGTTAATACCTGGGAGCTAGACAAGGGGTCTTTCCTCAAAAGGATGGTTGAGAACGAAGTCAAAGGAACTTGTTCCCTAGGGACACTCTCGAATGCGACGATAAGAAAATCCTCGATCTGGATAAATGGGTTACAGAACCCGCAAGCCACAATAAAATGTGAAAAGACAATAAAAGCAAGTAATTAGAGAAGAAACTAGCAAACAAGAACGATCCGACTAAGGGCTAGTAAGTCCCCAGTGGGGTCTCCAAGCTGGTTAGGTGCCTGGATCTCGCCCTCTAGATCCTCTAGGGATCAGATAGCATGCATCTCGGGTTTTGAGGGAAGACCTGTGATATTTGTACGATCACTCTCTCAGGAACCTCGTTCGAGAACAGGAGCGGGTGTTACCAACCGATGAGAGAGGAATTTGAAGGTAAGTTCGGGACTTACTCGGGCTGACTCGCGTGGATGCCCTCTTAGATCACGAAGAAATCTCACAATTAATAAAACTGGTTTGGAATCTCCTCCCTTGGCTTGTATTCTTCTTATTTTTTGCAATCACACACATATCTTGCAATCACACACATATATGCCAAATGTTATAAGACATGTGGGTCAGACCTCACCCTTTTCTTCTTTGATGAACGTACACAAGCATGCACATTCAAAACTAAGAAGAGAAGAAAGATGGGGGAGAGAAGAATTCAACTAAGCGAGAGGGAGGTGACTAGGCTGGTGGATAATTGGCCTGATGTTGTAGCAAAGCGGGCTCGGTAACTAAGACTGGCTCACAAGATTACTACTAGATGCTATTACCAATATCGACGAGCTAAGCACAATGGTCAGTCTGTTATGACAATAAATCGGGCCAATTAATCTAGGCACAACAACATTACGGCTAGACGACAGGACTACCATTAGAGGCTAACCTCAATCTCTCTCAATCGAACGAAAGAGTGGCAGAATTAAGGTTATGAGGAAAGAATAAGTAGAGAAGAAGGGAAAAAAAGAAGGAGGGAGAAGAAAGGAAAGAAGAGTATAAAAGACGAGAGGATAAAAGAGAGAGAGGGAAGGAAGGCATAGTCGGGGCTAAGCATTACTGACTGTGTTAGTAGGAAGAGAGAGAAAATTCAATCGACGTTAGGTTTCACCGCCTATATTCTACAGAGGAGAAGCAGTCGCGCTAAGCTTCACTGACTCTGACAGAAGAGGAGAGCGAAAACTAGTCGGTGTTAGGATTTATCGACTCACAAAAGAGGAGAGAGAAAATCAATCGATGTTAGGCTTTGTCATTTGATAAAAGAAGAGAGAGAAAATCAGTCTACGAAAGGCTTCATCGATTGATAGAAGAGGAAAGAGAAAATCAATTGATGATAGGCTTCATCGACTGATAAAAGAGGAGAGAGAAAACCAGTCGACACTAGGCTTCGTTGACTAACAAAAGAGGAGAGGGAAAACTAGTCGGCATTAGACTTTACCAACTGACAAAAGAGGAGAGAGAAAATCAATCGGTGTTAAGTTTCACTGGCTGATAGAAGAAGAGAGAGAAAACCAATCGGTGCTAGGTTTCACCGATTGAGGAAAGAGAAATACAACCAACATTAGGCCTCGTCGGTTATGACAAAAGAAAGAGAGAACCAACTGACAATGAGCCTCACCGTTTGCATTAGAAGAGGACGGATGAAGATAGAGATGAGAATAAAAGAGAGAGAGAAATAGAGATGAGAAAGAGAGAGAGAGAGATAAAGATGAGAAGAAGAGAGAGAAAGAGATAGAGTCGAGAAGAGAGGAGGAGAGAGAAAGAGATAAAGATGAGAAGATAGGAGGACAGAGAAAGAGATAAAGATGAGAATAGAGGAGGAGAGAGAAAGAGATATAGATGAGAAGAGAGGAGGAGAGAGAAAGATATAAAGATGAAAAAAAGAGAGAGAAAGAGGAGAGGAGAGAGAAGGAGATAAAGATAAGAAGAGAAGACGAGAGAGAAAGCGATAGAGATGAGAAGAAGAGAGAAAGCCACCTGCTCGAATGGTATCGACCCTCTTCTTCTCTCTCCTCTCTCCCTCTCTAAGATATACCCACAAACTCAAGCAAAAATCAAAATTTCATTGATTGATTCAAGAAGAATGAATTCGTCCTCGAAGAATTAATCCCTCCTTTTGTACAATGAGGCAGTGCCAGTTTATATAGAATTAGGCTAAAATGTAAGTGTATGCTCGAAAACTACCTAAAACTGAAGATAATTACAATTTAATTGAATTTAAAAAAATTCTAAAAATGGGTGCAAAAGGACTGTTTTGCCCCTACTTAACGATGTGTGGAATTCCAGAACAGTCCCTGTAGCTGCTCGAGAACTTGCGTGATCTTTCGTTGCTAACCCAAGGTCATTCTAATGCACGTTGATAGAAGATTATTGTTCTCTTGTAAGGCTTGATATGGCGATCATTTTGATACCAACTTCGAGCCATGAATCATGTTTTTGATCGATGATCATGAGACTTGAATTTTGCATGAATCTTGAAAACTGTGGATCGATTGTGTGCTCATTCCTTGATGTTTCTTCAAGATTTCTTCATTGAATCACACTGAGCATTCCGTCATGATCATATTGCAATGAACATAGCTTGATTTCGTGTCTGGATGAAGATTTTATCGTCGTGAGTTTTTGGCTGAAATCTTGAAATTAGATGACCGTAATTTACAGCAACTTTGATGCCTTTGTGTGTGAAATCCAACCAATCATCATACGCGAGGTACGAACCAAAGATAGTCTCAGACCTCATGCACCTAATGCAATTAGTTTCGTGTCGATCGGATATATGAGCGTCGTGATTTAGCTGCTCGAACGAGGCGTACTGCTGCTGAATTTTTTGCAACTTCCTTCACAGATCAGCGACTTTCATTTAGTTTTTCTCTCTGCTCGTGCATCGTCACGGAGTGTACCATAAATCGAATTGTTCATCTTGATGAGACGAACACGCTCACCAAATTTGGGAGCGATCCGACTTGGAACAAGTGAGATATAGGCCCTGATAGTGACTGCTCGTGACTATGAAACAACCACCTTTAATGGTGTTTTTGTGCAGTGAGGCCACACGGGAATAGTGTGCGGCCTACCCCTTTTTAGTCTTTTACTCATAACTTTATCTTGGAGTGCCCGATTAAGCCTAATTGGCCCATAAGGGTTTTTGACCGTGCAAATCTAATGGCGGTGGTCCCACAGCTATTTGACATGCCAAAAGTATAGCTCTAGTTACGGGATCCATTTCAGGGTGCAAGAGATCGATTTCGTTGAAATTGTTTCTTTGTGTTCACTGTCTTAGACATGTCTGATTGCAAAGAAACTCGTCATGTGATCTTTTGAAATGCTGATGATGATCTTGACCAATTTTAGGGTCGTTCTGAGACTATCAGGAATTTCCACTGTTTTGTAGACTTTATTGACCTGCTTCCTACCAGGGACGATGGTGCTAAAAAATACGTTCAAACAAGCATGACTTTGGTTGCGACATTCGATCTTCTAGTCTCACCCGACTATCTCTCTAGTTCTTAATACTTCCTAGACAGATTTCACTGGACTCTATTCAACTCTATTAGGTGTTCTTTCAAAGTTTAACCGAACTTTCCCTAAGGTGCTAGCTTGGGAGTCAAAGACTACCATCGAATCCCTGTGATCCCTAGTGAACGACTCTGGTCCCGAGGACAAATGCTTAACGAAATTGGTCATCAGACCTTGGATCTGTGCTCATGATGCTTTTGGTTACCTCTTCTCATTGGTTTGATAAAAGCGTCGGTTGTCTTTTGAGTTCAAGAGTTCAGACATTGTTCTGAGCCTTGAAGGCATCGGACTTAGGTTTGAAAAATCTTGAATCCTGTGTGAGATAGAGTGGGACCAAGGGTCAACCCTCAATCTGAACCATAAAGGCATCGACTGTAGGTTTGAAACCTTGAGTCGTATCTTTTAATCTTCTGGTCATATGACCTTTTTAATTTCTTCTTTTCTTCAGGCATCATGCGCTCCATACCTTTTTCCAAGTAAGATGAAAGCTAGAGAAAGAAATATATTGTCATCTCAGTGACACAGAATGGTCCTGTGTGCCGGTCTGATGGCAAATTTGCAGCACATCTCTCATGGCCTACCGATATCAACTTTCTGGTGGACCAGGTTGAGTGCAGGGAATTTACACCTAACTCCTTCCATGGCCTCCCCAAACGGAATCTCCTGGTTCATTTCCCTCATAAGAAAACTGCTGGGCCCAAGAATTTTCCAATCTTGGGCTTGAAATTTGTGATTATAAGAATGCATGGTCAAATACAGGCTTCAGATGCGAAGGGTTACTATTCTTGGACTCAAGATGTATGCAAGCATCTCTCTGTCACTCTTGAAAGTGTAGGGCTTCTTGGTACCTCTACGTGCTCGGCCTTTCCATTTGATCGTTATTCAAATGTCATGCACGCCTTCTTGAAGACTTGGTGTGCCGAAACAAATACCAATTTCTTTGGTTACGGCGAGAGTGGCATGTCCCTCTTGGAGCTTCACTTTATTGATGGCCTTTCTCTCTTGGGAGAGCACTATGAGGAATTCACCCCTGAGAATGAAATTATCTTCGGGAATGGTTCTTACGCTCTGCTTCGAAGACCCAGTTGTTTAAGAAGCATATTCATAGAATATGTAAACTGGACGCCGTGAGCAGGCGCAAGGATATTCCCTTTCAAATATGGATCAATCGTTTCTTCGATATGGAGAAGGCTAAAGGGAAACCAAAGAATTCCTCTGCAATGGTCCTGAAACTCCTCCCCTCTTACTTTTAGGATGCCTCATTACCCGATGTTTGGGACCGGCCAACCTATTTGACGTCCTATATTGCTTATTCTTGTGCCATTTCGCACTTTCGAACTCCAAAGGCCATGTGTTCAGACTAGAATGTCTTTATGTTGCTTGTAATATTGCCGAAGGCCATGGATATGCTCTAGGCGAGCCCATTATGTGTTGCATCAACAATGGGTTAACATCTGCAACGGATCTTAAGAAAGTTTTGGAAGATTCCATAACTCCTTTCCCCATCCACTACATTTATGGGTGGCTTGGTGCCTATATTCCAGGCACCTATAAGTATGCGTCAACCCCTAAAGTCGACACCTTCCCCTTCTTACTTTTCTTAATGGGTTGCAGAGCTGTCTTTTCAATTGTCTGTCCAGGCATGTTGATTATTCTAAGAGGACAACGTTTTTTGGCTCAAACCCTTTCCCATTGGGGGTACCTGAGTGGGCCTCTTTATATATGAATATGATCTTGGGATTAATAAAAGGGCCCCAAGTACCTACTGGGAGATCATGTCCCTTGTGAACATCCGAGGGTCTCTGCTTCCCCTGAGAAAGGAAGACAGGCCGAGCCCTCTTTCTTCTTGAGGAAGCTTGGTGGCAAGAAAAATAGGGAAGGGACATTCTCCCTCTCCCACCAACCTTAAAGTTGTCATTGGGGCTCGTGATACGAGCCTGAAGTCAAAAGATCATGGGTCAGACACAGTCTCTAATGTTGTCCCTCTGGCCAAGAAACCCATTGTATTCAAAATAATTATGAGGGAGGCACTAGAGTCTGCTAATCCAAACTCTCAAGGGAAGAGGAAGCCGAGTGATTCTTCTTTGTTGTTATCGCCTTGGAAGAGGTCTTTCAAGAATACGAAAAGCTTGGACTTTCATGAAGAAGCTATGGAAGCATCTGCTACGCCTCCACCATTGACCGCTTTAGCCTTAGTCGTTCCCAGCCGAATCACACTGAGTTACGTGGCTATAGTGGCTCCTTCCAAGCCAAGGCTTCATCAAAAGTTGACGACCAGGTAGTCGACGAAATCGAAGGTCATTGAGATAGACTATTTTTCCTCTCCAGATTCTCTTGCTCTAGACTTAGAGGCTCTTAAAGAGAATTATCAGGTTGTTAACGAGATAATGGAGACCTCGATAGATCGAGAAGAGGGGCTTATTGATGCCCTAAAGGGATTTGACCCTTCCCCAAGGCCACGTGAGAGCTCTTCTTCTGATCCCAGTAGAACAGAAAATCCTGCTCCAGAGGCTGAACCTGCGGTGGATGAATTGAGGAAAGTAAAAGGAAAAGCTCGCATTGTGGAGAAAGATCCTCTGGTGGTTGACACATCCACCATAGTTGCTATGTTGGCAGTGGGCTCATCAACTGAGTCGTTCCTCACCTAGGCCGATGTGGATGTATGTCTGAATATTGTCCTTGGCACATTAGGGAAAGGGATCCACTTGAATTTGAGCTTCGTCCTCCACCAGTCGTGATTGACAAGACCAAATTTTCAGGTATTTGAAACCCTCTTGTTGAAAAGGGCCTAGTCAATCCAATTTTTGTTTCTCACTTTCCATGTGATTCCAGGTCTAGTCTTCACTCAGACCACAAATGAGGTTCTAATCAACGTTCAGGCTATTCAAGCCTCACCTGATACTGTAATGTCACAAAAATCTCAAAAGGATGATGCAGCTACGACCGTGACGAGTGCTAGGGCTATGAATTATTCACCTCACCTCTTGGATGCTGGGTCTGGAAAAGCTGGGATTGAAATTCCCTAGGCATCAAGCACTGTTGAAGTTCTTGACTTGCCGAAGCATGATCCCATAGAGGATTTTTTTACAATTGCTGAGGATCCCAAAGGCCTTATTGAGTCAATGCTCAAATATCCCTCTTTAACTAGTCCAATTCAAAGGCAAATGAGTGCCAATATGGTTGTTGGAAGACATTTTTCATCATCATGGATCCTCGGTCAATAAAGCCTACCAAACAGTGGAAATTGTGACAGTCTCAAAATAGCCCCAAAATTGGTCAAGATCTTCATTAGAATTCTCAAAAGTCTCCTGCCAAGTTTCGTTGCATTTCGACCTGTCTAACGTAGTGCAGACTGAGAAACAGTTTCAACAGAATCGGCCTCCAACACCCTGAAATGGACCCTATAACTAGAGCTATATTTTTAGTGTCTCAATGTACTTCAGAACCATTGTCATTGGATTCGGTATGGTTGAAAACCCCCAAGGGTTAAATTTCAGCTTGAACGGACATTCCAAGAAGCAGCTATAGGCAAAAGAGTGAAATAAGAGCAGCCGCACGCTTTCCCGTGCAACCACCCTGCAACTTAACTCCATTAAAGGGGCACTCAATACCAGTGACTTTAGATATTCATATCTCACCTGTCTCAAGTTGGATCAAGCCCAAATTTTGTGAGCGTGTTCATCTCATCGAGAAGAGCGTTTCGATATGTAGTACGCCTCGTGACAGCACCCGAGCGTGAAGAAAAGCTAGAGAGAAGTTGTTGATACATAAAGAAAGTGCAAGAAAATCATTAGCGTCCTGCCTCATACGAGCGGCTAAATCATGTCTCTCGTGAGCCCAATCGACGCAAAACTAGTTCCATTGTGTGCGGAAGGTCTAGGGCCATCTCTAGTCCGAACCCTGTACATGATGAACGGTGAGATTCCGCATATGAAATCGACGAAGTGACTAAAAATTCTGTCGCTAGAATTCTAGATTTTGGCCAAAATTTAAAACTTGTATAACCTTCGTCCAGGCACAAAATCGAGCTTCGTTTGTTGCCCCGCAATCTTGATGGCATGCTCAGTGTGATCCAGTGAAGATATCACATAAAAATATCAAGGAACGAGTACACAATCAATCCAAAGTTTCCAGATTCATTCAAATTTAAAGTCACATGATCGTGCCCTAAAAACATGATCCATGGCTTGAAGTTGGTATCAAATCGATCGCCATGTCGAGCCCTATAAGAAAACAATCATTTTTCGATCAAACGGGCATCAGAACAACACCGGATCATCCATGAAAAATCATGCACATTCTAGGGCATCACAGGGACTGTCTTGGAATTCAAGAACTTGTTAGGAAGGGGGAAATCTGTCATTTTGCACCCTATTTTCTAATTTCTTTTAAAAATCTTAATTTTCAACAATTAAATTTAATTTTTATTACCCACCCATGTTTAGGCACAATTCTATATATACCACGTACTATCATTGTATGCAGAGGCTTGAAAACCCTTCACAAAAAGAGAATTTCTACTTAATAGAATTCCCTTTGTTTCTCACTGTTGGTTCACATTTGAAGAGACAGTAAGGAGAGAGAAACTTTTGGATCGGTACCCCTAAGCTCAAGGTAAATATTCTCTCTCTTCTTTTCTTTCTTCTTCTTCTTCTTGGTTTGAGCCTCCCTAAGAGGCCATGCACGGCAGTGGCAGCACCATGCATGCCTCTTTCTTTTCTTTTGCCCCCTTCATGTGGTTTCACAAGTTGTACATGGTGATGGCAGTGCCGTGCTCGAACACCTTTCCCCCTTTTGTTCACCCATCTCCATCTCGCAGCGAGGCTTGCAGACGGCGCTGCTCATCACCATCCGCAGATGTGTCCTCAACATTTCAATGAAGAATGCAGACGAGGAAACTTATTGCCGCCGGCAGGAGTCTCCCCCTATTGTGCACCAAACTCAAACGGCGATACTTATCATTGCTCGCAAGAGGTCACGACAACACCTATCGCCGTCCACAATTGCTCTACATGTCGAGGCATCCAATCCACCCTCCATGTCAGAGCTCATCTCCAAGGCAGTTCGTATTGAGGGATTATTCAAGCATCATGGTAACCCTTGTCAGCAACCTGCCAACTCAAACTCTCGCTCCAACAGTCGGGGCAGCCAAAAGGTAGTGATTAGCGCAACCGTCACCGTGGCTAACACCAAAGGCGCCGTTCCTCAAACCTTGGACCTTTCCAAGGCATAGACGTCTGCGGCTGGGGACAAGCAGCAGTCTTACAGCAGCATCCCACCTCCTAAAAATTCTAGGCGAAATGATAAGTTTTACCCCTTCGATACAGAGTGGACTCCTGCACTACTTCGGCTGGGCAGGAGGAAAATGAGAAGTACTGCGCTTATCATAAGAGAGTATGCCACCCCACTTTCGACTGCTATAAGCTCAAGGACATGATCGAAGCCCTCATCAACAACACCCAGATAAAGCTCAAACACTTAAAGAAAGTGTTCGAGACAACTGAACTTTCTCTCATAGTCACGATCCAAGAGGACAACGGGGCACTCGCTTTCCTTCGTGCACTTTTCTCCATAATGCTCGAAGAAGGGCTCGTCACTCCAAAGCCGACAAGACACCCCAAGTTCCTACCTTCAGGAACCAAAAACCTCTGGTGCGCTTATCACCACATATGAAGCCATGATGTCAGCGAATGCGCTGGCTTCCAAGAGCTCTTGGCAGAGAAGATGCAGCAATGCCAGAAAGTTCAAGGCAACCCAGATGGACACCCTTGAGTCCCTCTTCTACCTGAGCAAGAAGACCTCTTGACGCAAGCCCAAGGAAGCGCTGAGCTAGACCCTTTGCAGGCCCTCTTCAAGGGTATGCTCCAACAAGGCCTTATCACTCCCAAGCCCGCTAGGCTGTCGAGGCATCTTGCCCAGGGTGCAGAAAAACTTTGGTTCCCATATCACCAAGTATGGGGCCACGAACTCAACGAATGCTCTAGGTTCAAAGCCATAGTCGCAGAGAAAGTCCAACAATGCCACATCATTTGTGCGGCTCTCTCGGAATGCGTCCAGGCTGTCGCTGCCTTTCTAAAGGAAGGCACACTACTAGCCCGTCTTGAGTATACATTGGACCCTTCAGAGCCTTCGACCCCTCAGCCTTGGAAAGTCGGCCATGGCCAGAGTAGGCTCAAATCCTTGAAACATGAGGCAGTCTACCAAGCTAAGGCTACTCACCAACTTGGTAGGGTGGTTCAGACACCTCCCTAAGAATCTCAAAGGAGACGACAGGCACTTAGGTCGGCCCGCCGAAGGAATCATCCTCCTCAGCCACCAGTCGAGGAAGAATTCCTCAGGCCCCTTCCTCCACTGCCGACCTTACAAGACTTTATCCCAGGCACAGCTCGCCTCGTCCTTTCGTCCAAACAGGCGAACATCCCCGAGTCACCAACAGCTCAAGATTCTCCCAATACGGGTGACGACGCTAAAAGCACCCCACGACAGTCAAACCGGGGGCAAGACCTAAAATATCCCTTAAGCACGTCAAATTTCGACGACGACATAAAAAGCTATCAGGAACGTCCTAATTCTTACTTCTCCTCACTCCTCTTCTATTTTCTCCACAGGTGCAGCTCGACGGTGCCCAAACTTCGACACTCTAAACAAAAAGTTCGGAGAAACCAGCCTCACCATGCCACAGCAAGAGTGCCTCAAAGAGATGTTAGCTCAGGCAGCTGGATTCTCTACAGCCACTGCTGCCCTGTTAACCCTAGCAAAAACTGAGTCATTTTTCAGGCTCCTGTTCCAAAGAAGCCTCCAACATGGTGTAGATCATGGAGGTACAAGCTAGCACGGGGCAAATGGGTTTAAGATCGGGAAAGAAGCTACAACCCACACCTCAAAAGCTCAAGGCCCTCAAGTTTTCTGGTCCTCTGCTTTCCCCTAAACCTCAACCTCAAACTCAAACCTCTGCATCCTTAATACAAGCTCCTATTACTTTCTCATCAATCCAGATCGCACTGGCTGGACAACAAAGTCAGTCAGTGTCGCAAACCAAAACTCAACCAAAAGCTATTCCTAAGCCTACCCTACCACCCACACCAGTGACAAGATCAGGAATACAGAAGACTAGTTAGGTGCCTTGATCTCGCCCTCCTGATCTAGGTGATCTGGTGGCATGTGTCTCTGGTCTCTGGTGGACCGGGGACTTGAGATCGCTCTCTCGAAACCTTGCTCGAGGGTCAGGGTAAGTATACCAACTAATGAGAGAGGAATTTCAGGTGGGTTCGGGACTTACTCGGGCTGGCTCACATAGACACCCTCTTAGATCACAAAGAAGGCCCCCCAGCTGCTGGAGCTGGATCGGAATCGTCTCTGTTGACCCTTAATCCTCCTATTTTTCTGTACAACACTTCTATGGTTAATTTGTAAGACAAGTGGGTAAAAAAGGACCCACCACCCTTGTCATAGGGCAACGCACGTTCATGGGAGAAGGGGATGAAGTGGAAATTTGTACGAAAGGTAGAAAGGAGAAGAGAACTTAACGAAAGGGCGAGACTAGCATGATGGCCAGAAGTTGCCGACTCGGAGTGGTAGCAAGATGGGCATGGTTCAAGGACCCGCACGACGGCAATACGACACGAAACCGAGGTCGACGGGGTGGCGCTAACCTAAGCACCCCTTTAATCAAGTGAGAAGAGAAAGAGGTGGAGAGAAAAGAATGAGACGACAACGAGAAGGGGAAAGCCAGACATCGATAGACATCACGGTGGGGCAATGCAAGGAGGTGGCGCATCCCTTATGGACGGCGCTCGCTGCTGACAATGCATACGGTGATGGTTTCTCCGTCTAGGTTCTTCACCGAGACATCAAAGTCATGTCTGTGGGCAGCAATGGGCAGCGCTGTCTACAGACTTTATTGAGAGAAAGAGACAAATGAGAAGGAGGGGAAGGAGACTCGCACATGGTGCTACCTTAGTCATGCCCGACCTGTGAGGCCAAGGGAGAGGCATGCCTGACATTGCCATTACTGTGCACGACCTCCACGAGGGACTCAGATGAAGAAGAGGGAAGAGAGAGGGGAGAAGGAAGAGAGAAGAAGAAGAAAAAAGAAGAGAGAGTGGTACATACTTATATGGCCCTTTTGGAATGAGAGAAAATATTGAGAGATGTACCAAATGAGAAGAGGATTTATGACATGAGAGAAAAGTACGGGGAAGAACTAGTGAGAAGTACTGTACTCTTTTGGATGTACTCTCTCTAGTGAGAGAAAGGATTGTTTTTTAAATTTTGTTCTCTCATTTTCAAGTAATATTTGTTTTTAAAAGTTTTTTTTTTCAATCGATATTTCTATCATAAAGATTGGATGGTGTTTATGTTGTGAGAGAATCTTATTTCAATTGATGTTTGTAGTATTATACCGATTGGAAAAACATATCAGATTTATAGATTGTGGTTTTATACGGGTAGTGTGAAAGTCAAAGATTTAAAAATTTATTTTCGGTATCGCTATATCCTGAGAGTGTACTTGCACACTTCTAGAGACCTATTTGCACCTCAAAATTTTACCAAAACAGGACCGTTTAACACCTTAAAGAAAGCAAGCAACTCCCTGATTTTGGTTCCCAATTTCAAGAGTTCATCGCCTCCGTGATGTATTGTGCAATGTCGTGAGTTTACCTTTCCAATGTGTGAGAAAACCCTACGAACAATCCCACAGCCAAACATTGTCCTATGACCTCATAATTTCCTATTTGCACCACTCTGTATTTGAAACTTGGTTTACAAATGTGGGCAATCAGGGATATACCTATGAACCCTCTGACATTACACCCCTGTGATGTACTGTGAAAAACCATGGCAAGCAGCATCACTTAGCCTCAGATGTAATACAAAGAAAACCTCTTGTAACTTTATGACCAACGCCAATTGCTCCTTGATTTTAAGAAAACTTCCAGCATTGGACCAAGGACAAGCAAAAATGCCAAAGAACTGACCAGTCAAGGCAGCAATGTGATATTTCAGGTTTATAACGGAGGGGGGTTTCTAAGAATCTCTGAAAAAATTTCCACTCAATAGCATGAATTCATAGTCTTCACGGTGTGGATTTATGGAATCTACTCACTTCCATAATCATTAGATGTACGTCCATCCAAATTTTACTTTTTCTGTTTTTTATCTAGAGAAATTTATGTTTTTGTCCCCCTAAAGTAACGGTTATTATAAAAATGCCAACAAATTTTCGTTTTTTACATTCATATTTTTTTTGTCGTTTTTTATTTTTTTTCGAAAATGACCCAAGTTCAAAAGTGAAAAGACAATTATTAACTTCAGATCTTGAAGATTGGAAAAAGACTCGAAATGATGTACAAGTTACAATAAAATCTTGACTTTGGACCCTGAAAATTCGAAATCAGTAAAAAAGCTTAACTTCGGACAAAGAAGGTATGTAGTCACAATAATAAATATTCTTCATAACTTCGATCCATAGTGGTTGTCATTTTTGACCTGGCGATCCTACGTAGGGACATTTTGGAAACAAAAAAAAAAAAAAGTGGAAAAAAGGGAATGAAGATAAAAAAAAAAAAATTGGGGATGGGTTTTTTTCTGTTTTTTAGTTGTGGAGGTGAAGGGACAATTTTGTAATAACATTACATTAGGGGGACATGAGCATAAACTTCTCTTATACTTGCTTAAACTGTAACCATCTTAAAATGCATTTACGAGAGGTTTGTTTTTTTTTCTTCTTTTTGGGTTGTGGGGGTGGGTAGGGAGGGAGAATTTTTAAATAATGTTACATTAGTGGGACAGGAGCATAAACTTCTCTTACTTGTTTAAATGTTTAACGGTCTTAAAATGCAGTTGCGTACCTCTCAAAAGAATTCATTAATGATTCACTTCAAGCATTATTGCAACTGACACATTTTAAATGATCGCATCTGTTTCTTGGATCTCATCACTCCAACTTTTATTACATTCTCTGGTACCATTGTTCCCATCCAATTCCCAATGCTACAGTTCAAGTTCTACCCACCTTTTCAAGAACCCCCACTTTCAGGTTTTTTCTATTGTTGACATGTGCATCAACTCATCAATAAACAAGGGAAACCTAAAGAAACCGTCGTTCTTCCCAATTTGTTTCCAAAGGTTTTTTGTGCCTTGGGTCGTGGCCCCACACCCTACAATCCTCCGGTAGGCCCGGCCCTGGCCCTCTAGGAGTCCGGTGGGGAGCGGTCGTGACACCTTCCCACTGCACTTTCCTCGGAGCAATTCACTCATGTACATAGCCTTTTAGAAATTCCCGAGCATGCATTCAACAAGCAAGAAAGGAAGAGCTCAGGCTTTGAATGCAAATTATATATGCGATCTCATTCATCCTCAACAATGAAATCAATACTAGAAAAGGAATCACAATGGATCTAGTTAAAGCAAGAATAGTGGTTAATGACTCCATCATGGTATAATCAGTCTATGAGAACGCATGTGCTTTTACATTACAAAAGCCTGAGATCGACATTCCATTTGCACTAGCATCAAATGGTCATTTATCAGTCACTCCAACGACATTCTGTGAAGAATGCCTTCTTAAATGGCTTTCTTTAGCTTCTATAGATTGTTTCGAATTTCCCTGTTCTTCCATAGACTGCAAATAATGCACAAGATATTTGCTAACTGATCAGCTACAGAGGCTTTTGGTGCTTGTAATTCAAACTTTAAAGTGGTAAGTGAAGACTAGGTCTTCAAGTATTGTTAAAGGAAGAGAGAACAATTCATAAGGACTAAACTTATGATTAATATACCACCTTAGAGATAGCTATCTAAATGAAAGTTGGAACTTGAGGGTCTTAACCTGCGTCAGATTTGGAAAGTTGGAACTTGACAGAGTTTTTCATGAAGTGATTAGGCAGCATAGTTCAATCTGTTTCTCTAAGCTATTTCTTCGCAATGAACCTTGACCTCCTATAATCTATTTGTAATACTACATATCTCCTCATGCAAGTGCATCATCAGGGGGTCTGATGACAAAATGTCATTAATTTGATAACCAATAATTTGGCACTGACTAATGCTCACTCTGTTTCTTTTCCATGTCTCTGTTTCTTTTCCATGTAAAACTTTATAGCTTCTTTTAGAACATCATTCATTCGTGTCACACCACTTAAATCTCCTCAAGGTGAGCTTCACCTTTGCACACTTGCTAAATAATCAAGTGTAACCCAAAAAGGAGAAAATATGTCAGGAAAACAAAGATCACAATTAGTTGTTACTATGGTCAAAAAGAAAAAAGGAAAAAAAACAAAGATTACAATTAGGATTTCACAAATACAAAGCTTAGACAAGGTCTTGTAAGCTCCTCAAAAGGATTCATTTATTTGAGGATCACAGTAATAACAGAAAACTTGAGGACAGTAAATGTCAATAAATGAAAACCCGCAACGTTGCAAGAAATGTCATCACCCATACATTCCTTTAATAATTTGCTGATACATAGCAATCGTCTCAAGACTTGAATATATAAGTTAGGGAAAGATAAATCAATGCATAAGAGAAGAAACAGTTGTAACAAGTTTTTGTAATTATTTAAAAAAAGGAAAATTGTTTCAAGTGGGCTGAACTGCATGACTACCTGTGCAGTCCAAAACGTGTAAAGCATCCATCTTAAAGATGGATGCAAGTAGGTGTTCCATCTAAAAACAATGGACACTAACGGTCCACATGTTTTCTTACTAGAATTATTATTTTTAGTTTTCTAAATTTATTTATTTTTTCATATTCATGATCTCCAGGTTAAAGATTACATGTCCTCAAAAATTAAGTGCAAAAATCCATCTCAAAAATAGATTTATTAATAGGCTTGCATTTCTAGATATGCAGGCTTGGCCGCATAGAAACCGGGGAAAATTCCAAAGAAATGTGCATCCTCATCAAATGTGCATGACTACATATGTGAATAGGTTCTTGAATGTCATTAAGATTCCAAAGAAGGGGATAATTCCTGATAAGCATTCATTATTATATCTTCAAAAATAGGCTTTGACTATAATAAAAAAATGTGCATCTTCATCAAGTGGAATCACGTTCAGCTAGATTATTGATACAAGTTGACAAGTTTGGAAAGCAAAACATCCATATAATAGAAATCAAGTGCGAGGGATGTGGATGAAGAGTCAAAACAGTAAAATCGCACAACCCAAAACAGAGCAGCATAAAAACTACCTAATAGAACTGCCCTGGAACCAAAAACTGGTCTGGCACCAAGCTTCCCAAAAAAACAAAAAAAAAAATCAAAAAAGAACAAGAAAGTTGTTGCAGCTATAGGAACAAATATTTCATTCAAAAATGTTTGACAAGCATTTTAAGTCTCTTCTCAACATTTTGCAGTGACCTTTTGTAGGCTCATAATTCAGATTACAACACTCAATTTGCAAAAGAGCAGGAGGAAGATGAAACTAGGTGCCTAACATAATTTTACAACACCTCTCGCCATTTTTGCACCATGGTGATTCCCTCAGGAATTCATTGCACATCTGAGAAAAATATACAAAGAAGAAATGGGACAACAATGCCTAAAAAGTCAAAATTGAAGACTGTGATCCTCAGTGAAACCTAGTATGTCGGAACCAACTCAAACAGCTCATGACTTGTGGGTTATCCTTCCTATGCCTCAGGTCTGTATAAACCATGTTTTTAACACTTGACAAGCCAGCATCAAGTTCATCCAGACTGTTTTGGGTTAAAAAATAGTGAGATTCAGGGTGCAACTAATTTTTCACATAAAGGCAAATTTGACATGTGACCATTGCTTAGAATAACTAGGACAAGTGAGGAAGCAATGAATGTTGTCAATGTTTGAAGGAAGATATCAACCATTACTACACACCAACAGAGATCCCACAGCATGGAGATAATAATTCCATGATGCATGTCTACATCCACGCATTGTAGTCCCCCATTCCAGACAAACAAATAAAAACTTCTACCTCATTCATCCAAGAAAAAACAACTGTCAACTTAAAGCAAACATATATAAAAGAAGAAAAACCAAAACATGTATATCCATGGAACAGATCTACTGCAATATCAAGAGTGACTAAACAAACCAACTTCCATAGTGTACAAACATTATTAAGACCCAAATGCCACATCATGAATCTCTTTGAATGACAAATAAGATGGCAAAAATGGGGAATTTAAGAAAAATCAAAAGCTTATCGGTGATAAGAAAGACTTCCAAACCGAAACCACGATGAAAGGATAACAGAGAAAACCCAAGTTGTCCCAAACCAGGATGGGCAGTTCATCTTGCTGTGAAGATGGGCACGGAGTCTGCAGTCGGCTGTATTCTTCGAGTATACTTGATAAGCAAGCTATCTGAAGAGAGACAGGGCACACGCAGGTCCCTGATCAAAACAGAGAGTATTCACTTACTCATCACATAAACAGAGGGTTTAACGCATACCATTCTCAAGGTCAAACAGATAGAGTTAACAAACACTTACAAAAGAATAATCACATAAATGCCATTGCGGAGAACCCTAGATAGAGTATAAAATGAATGGAAGAGAGAGAGAGAGAGAGAGAGAGGGAGCGAGCCTGATGCAAGGTTAGAGAATGCAGGGAGAAAGAAAGCACCTGATGTAAGGCTCCAAGTCCTGTGATTCCCACCTCTGGCGTTCCTTGAAGAGAATAGAGAAGCGTTCTGCAGGATCAGAAGGCAGCGAAGAGACACTGAACGCTCGAACCCACACCTCAGCTCCAACCCTCTCTGCCAAAACCTCCCCCTCAAGCATCTCCATTCCCACCGCGAACCCCTCAGGCACCCTCCTCTGCAGCTTCATCAAAAAATTCTCACTCTTCATCTTCCCCACCTTCCCCAATATCTTCCTCGCATAATTCACACACACCGCCCTCTCACAAAGTGCCCAGACTCCCACATCTTTCTCTCTCCCAAAGGCCTTAAGGCAATGGCACCCAAATTCAAGAGAAACCCCATCAGCCTCAAGCACAGGCAAAACCAGGTCCTCTCTTAATGCTCCAAGAGGCCATCCATGAATAGTAGCATTGCGAATGAGAAGCTCGAGGGTATCAGACATGAATCCCTGGTCCAAGATCCTCCATTTCCCATTGATCTCAATGGCAGAAAGAGAGTTAAGCCTGTCCTTCAACTCTTGGTCACTGGCCTGAACCTTACTTATCAGATCAGACCAGGTGAAAAGGCACGAAGCCTCTTCTTGTCCCTCGTCGTCCGTTATGTTAGGGTTATAAGTAACAGTAGAGAGAAGGGATTTGAGTTTGTCCAGCTGCGGGGCTACGCAGAGGAGCTCCATGTGACCTGGAGAGAGCTCGATCACAGGAGACGACAATGGTTTCTGCATTGGGTTTTCGAAAGATGGGGGAGGAATGAGAAAGACTGAATTGGAGGTGGAGACGAACTTGAGGGCGTAGGTCGAAGAGGGGGTGCAGAGAACCGCTTCTTCATCTGGATCACCACGGACAGTAACTCTGAAAAGGGATAGATGCAAGGAAACTGTTAGAACACCACCATTCATGAGACGACAAGCGTAATGAAAATGATAATAGAGAGAGAGAGAGAAAGAGGGTACTGGTTGTTATAGAAGTAGGGGAGGAGGGTGGGATCGAGCTCGAGGAGGAGGAATTGGTTGTTGGGTTGATGACGATGGGGGAAGAGGGGATGGTAAGTAATGCGGAGTGAGGAATTGAAGGGAAGGTTTAAAATGCCTTCGCTCCCTCCTCTCAAACTTTTTTCCTCGTCCATCTCTCTTTCTCCAAAATCGCTTCTTTCTCTATATCGTATCTCTCTCCTGTACTAATAGTTGTAATCGCATCTCTCTTTTCACACCGCGGAATCTAAAATCTCTATCACGGTCTTCTATCTATTAGTTGTAATCGCATCTCTCTGTTCACACCGCCTAAATCTAAAATCTCTATCTCTGTTGGGGAGCAATTGGGCGAGAAATGGAACTTTCTTTTTTGGGGGTAAATTTTGGGAAAAGGAAATTTACTAACCTTGCAGATGCAGCCTGTATTCTCCACCTCGCCCAAGTGAAATGGTTTTTTTCTCTACGAGAACACATTCTTAATAGATGCCTAAGACGTCTTGTTATTTTCAGACTTTTTTTTTTTTTCACATATTTTATGAATGGATGTCTATGAGATTGTTTTCTTATGAAAATGTGGATTTTTAGATGAAATTGTTAGTTTTTTATTGGATATTTGAATGGATGCTTAAGCAGTCTTGCTTTTCAATCTCTTGCTACATGCACTAAACATGCAATTTTTTAATTGTGTGAATGGATTCTTTCTAATTAGTGCATCGCTAGACATTAAAGACCGCCACAATCTGATTTAGATTTTTTTATTTATAGTGAAAGCCTTCTCAACATGAAAATGTAGTTATTTGGACAAAAATTTAGGTTTTTTTTTTTTGTTTTTTTTAATTATGAGTGGATGTCCAAGATTTGTCTTTTTCCTTTTTTGCTAGATGGGTCAAAGGTGCAATTTGAACGTGTCCAAAATTTGTCATTTTTCTTTCTTGCTAGATGGGTATAAGGGATTATGTTCATCACAATCTAAATCATTTTTTTTGCTATAGGTTGTTCATCACAATCTATTGACAACTGAAAGAATGGATAGTTCATGGCGTGAGATTTATAGAAATACTTGTTTTTTATTTTTTAGGGAGTTTTTCATTTACTCTTTATTGTCATTTTAGGGCTTGAATGATTGTTATGGGAAACCTGTGCTCTACATGTTGCAACTTTCACTATCACTTGTTAATCTATGGGAAACATGTGCTCTACATTTTGCGCTTTCACTATAACTTGTTAATCTTGCAGCATGTTATCAAACACAGAAACCAAGAACTTCTTTAATTTCTCCTGAGGTTATCAAACACAGAAACCACAAACTTCTTATAGTAAATTCTATCTTCCCAGCAAGAAGGAACTTCCAATTTACAATTCATAAAACTTCCCGTTATCAAATAGGCTTTAAAAGAAGCCATCAAATGCTTTTTCTCTCACTCTCACTCTCTCTCAAATTCTTTATATCCATTCGTAAATTACATAAATTAAAAGCCAAGCAAAGTATCTCTCTCAAATTCCTTTCATCCGTTGCTAAATTACAAAAAAACTAAAACCCCAATAAAGCATGACCATGTACGTATGAAGTCGTGAGCTGTATTACTACATGCTTAACAAAATATGTATCATAACATTTATATATAATCATCACTACAACAGTAGTTAGTTTAGCTCGACAATGCAGATAAGCTTAAAAGATCATATTCCAACTACTTTTTCAAAAATTAAAAGTGTATGGCACTAATAAGGATAATTAACAACGGTAGCACAGAGTACATAGGACGAATATTGCATTTCTTTGAGCCTACCTTACAAAATGTACTATTTCCAAAACTTGAAATCCAATTTTTTCTCATGTCCATACATCTTGATGTCGAGATGATCAATTTGAAGATATTTAGGCATCAAAACAACATCTTCTAATAGAATTTTTGAGGTAGGCTCAAATTTGAAATTTTCCCTTTCTTTGATGCCTCAACTTATGAAGCAGTTCTAGTTCGTCAGCCCCTGAAAACTACATAGTACATTTTAGCAGGAATTTCCTATAATACATAGATAAGTAGATTCAACATGCGAAAAACCATGTATGGTGATGTAACTTATAAACATTCGATCACATTATAAATATCATCATAAATTTTCAATCACATCCTGTTATAAGGAAAAAACATTATTATGACTGCAATAACCATAAAGCCCTAATTCCATCCATAAGATAAGTTAGAGCACCTGTTATACATCATTTTTTATGTACTTGTATCCTCGAGACGCATAAGGAGAGAGCCAGTTGCAAACTGGACCGGTTGGTATCAAAAACGCCAACATACCATGAGAGCACTGTGAAAATAAGCCAATTTTGGGTACCAAAAGAAACTGTCAGATCGGCCTCAAATGGCATGGGAAGGTAGCTTTGGGTACCCTAAGGACACTCGTAAAGTTTCTTCGCACTCCGACAAGTTTTGAGCTAATTAGGACGAAACTCGGTTTTCAAATCCAAATCTTGTCATGTTAAAAAGGGGCCTCATAACTACAACCCTATTATCAAGGTCTTAGATGAGCACCAAACCACTTCCATTAGATCCAGAATGTCAAAAATCTCCCAAATACCAATTTTCGGCTCAATCGAACCTTCTGAGACCATTCTGGACCAAACTTACCATAAAATGGTGGGTTTTACACTATTATGGTGCAGCCTCAGTGAACCAATTTTCATTTATGGAAATAATATTTTTCAATCTCGAGATGAATTTGTAATGCTCATAACTTGCTCATTTTAAGTATAATTACTCTCAAATTTTGACATGAGCTGGATTTCGTAGATACGCCCGTTTTGACATATGGCACGTCCCATGACGTGGCCCGGAATGGACGAATTTTTAGAGAGAAGATGGGCTTGAAACATTTGAATTTCAGATTTGAAAAGTGAAACATCTCCATCTTCAAGAGGCTATATCTTGATATTTCGAATCGTCACAAATATGGGTTCATTGCGACTGTGCTTCTTAGGGTTTTAATTTGATATCATTTTTGTGTGTGATCATAAGTCGAATGACACTTACTTTTGATGTTAAAGAATGCACATTTTCCAGTCACTGGAATTCCATTTTTCGACTGTTGGACGGTATTTTTCATCAACATGAGGCCCCCGCTTAATAAAGGCCTAGCAAGTAGTGGAAATTTCGACATTCTCATAACAGCCCCAAAACTAGCCAAGATCTTCATGAGGTCTCTCAAAAGTCTCCTGCCAAGTTTCGTCACATTCCAACATATCTAAGTCAGTGCAGACAGAGGAACAGTTCCGGCAGAATCGGCCTCTATCACCCTCAAAGGGACCCCTATAACTAGAGCTACATTTTTAGCATCTCAAATTACTGTGGGACTACCACCATTGAATCCGACACGGTTGAAAACCCCCAGGGGTCAAGTTTTAGCCCAAACGAGTTATAGGCGAAAGAGTGAAACAGGAGGAACCGCACGCTATTCCCATGCGCCCACCCTGCAACACTACACCATGAAAGGGACAGTCACAATTAGTGACTTTCGATGCTCATATCTCCACCGTCCCATGTCAGATCGCCCTCAAATTTGGTGAGCATGTTCGTCTCGTCCATACGAGCGATTCTATATGTGGCACGCTCTGTGACGATCCCAGAACACGGAGAAAAGCTAGAGAGAAGCTATTGATCCGTGAAGAAAGTGCAAGAAATTCAGCAGCGTCGTGCTTCGCTCAAGCGGCCAAATCATGCCGCTCAAGAGCCTGAACGACATGAAACCAATTCCATTGTGGGCTTAAGGTCTCAGGCCATCTCCGACCCGAACCCCATATATAATGAACGGTCAGATTCTATACGTGAAGTCGACGAAGCCAACTGCAAATTCTGTCACCGGAATCCTTGATTCCAGCCAAAATTCCAAACTTGCAAAATCTTTGTTCGGCCATAGAATCAAGCTGCGTTTAATGCCTTGTGATCTTAGCGGCATGCTTAGTGTGATTCAGTGAAGAAAACACATAAAAACATCATGAAACAAACACACTATCGATTCGAAGTTTCAAGATGTACTCAAAATTCAAGTCACATGATCATGCACCAAAAACGTGATCCATGGCTCGAAGTTGGTATCAAATCGATCATCATGCCTAGCCCTAAGAGAAAACAATCATCTTACGATCAACTGGGCATCAAAGCGACCCTGGATCAGCCATGCAAGAACACATAAGTCCTAAGGCAACACAGGGATTGTTTTGGAATTCTACAACTTGTTAAGAAGGGGCAAATCTGTCATTTTGCACCCTAATTTCAAATTTCTTTTAAATCAATTTATTCTTAATTTCCAAAAATTAAGGTTACTTTTGATCATCCACCCATATTTGGGGCACACTTCTATATATACGTACCATCATTGTACGTAAAGAAAAGAGAGAAGGTACATACATACACACATAAGAGAGTTTTCACTTAATACAAGTTTCTCTTTCTTACAATTATGGTGTTACGCTTGAGAGAGAGGGTGAGGTGAGAAAAACTTTCGATCAGTACCCCTAGGGTTGAGGTAAATCTTCTCGCTCTTATTTTTCTTCTCTTCTTCTCTCTCCCTTCTCCCCTCTCTTCTCCCTCTTCTTCTTCTGAGTCCCTCACGGAGGTCTGCACGACAGTGGCAGTGCCGTACATGCCTCTCCCATGGTCTCGCAGGCCGCGCATGGCGATGGCAGCACCATGCGCGAGTCTTCTTCCCCTCCTTCTCGTCTGTCTCTTTCTCTCAATGAAGTCTGTAGATGGTGCTGCCCATTGCCGCCTACAAACGTAGCTTTGATGTCTTGATGAAGAGCCTAGACAACGAAGTGTGTTGCCTTCTGCTGGAATCTTCCTCTGCTGCGCATCTAACGTAGACGGCGATACCTATCGCCGCCCGCTAGAGGCCCTGACAACACTCATCGCTGTCTGAGAGATTCCTCAGTGCTTCCGGTGCCTATCGTCATTCCCCTTGTGTCCCACACCTATCGCCTTGCGACCCAGGAGAAACCATCGTCGTGTGCCTTGTCAAGAGCTAGCGTTGTCCACAAGGGATGCGTCGCCTCCTTGCATTGCCCACCGCGATGTCTATCGACATCTGGCATTCCCCTTCTCTTTGCCATCTCGTTCTTTCATCCTCACCTCTTTTTCTTCTCACTTGATTGAGGGTAGGCGTAGCCTAGCGCTGATGCACCGACCTCGGTTTCGAGTAGTATTGTCGCTGTACTGATCCTTGAACCATGCCCGTCTTGCTACCACTCCGAGTAGGCAACTTCTGGCTGTCATGCTAGTCTCGCCCTTCCATCAAGTTCTCTTCTCCTTTCTACCTTTCGTCTAACCTTGTACTTCATCACCTTCTCCCATGAATGTGCATTGTCCTAAGACAAGGGTTGGTCCTTTTCGACCCACTTGTTTTACAAATTAACCATAAAAGTGTTGTGCAAAAAAAAAAAGGAGGATTACAGGTCAAGGGAGACAATTACGAACCAGCTCAAGCAGTTGGGGGGCCTTCTTCGTGATCTAAGAGGGCGCCCACAAGAGCCAGCCTGAGTAAGTCCCAAACCCACCTAAAATTCCTCTCTCATTGGTTGGTATACCTGCCCTTGTGCTCGAGCAAGGTTTTGAGAGAGCGATCTTAAGTCCCAGGTCCACTGGAGACCCGAGACACGTGCCACCAGATCACCTAAATCTAAGGGCGAGATCGAGCCAACTAACTAGCTTGGCGACTCCACTGGGGAGTTACTACCTCTTAGTCGGTTTTCTCTTATTTGACCAGTTTCCTTCTTTACTTTCTGCACTCAATTTTATGGCACCTGGGTTGTTCAACCCGTTCATTCGGGTCAGGGATTTCCTTATCCCTGCACTCGTGGCTGTCTCAGGCAAGAGATCCGCTCAAGCCTCCTTCCCTACTCTTCTTCTGAGTCAAGACTCACGGTCAGGCTCTCAGGTTCTCACCTGGGTCAGTGTAAGAGGGGATTTAATGGTCCTTGCATCCCTTCTTTCTCTCTCTGGTGGACTCTACACCAAGGCCCCTTGCATGGGCAGCACTTCTGCTGCCGCTCACCCTGCTATTGGCAAATCTCCTGCCAGTCATACTGCTACGGTACACCGAAAGGCTGCCCTGTCTATCCTTACGAAAGGCAAACAAACTCCAGTCGCTCCTAAGTTTCGTCTCGAGGCAACCCCCTGTGCCCCTTAGTGATTCCTAGCCCCCACACCTGGAGGGTCGATACACTGAGGCAGAGGCCCTAAGGTCTTCATGCCTCACACATACTCAAAGGCTCATGGTCTATCCACTCGAGCCACACCTCAGGGTGACCCTCATGTTGCCTTGAACTCGCATCCAGGACTAGTCCTTCTCGGGCCAAATCCTGCATGCACCATGCATTCGCTTTCCACAGCTCGGGGCAGCGCTAGCTCTATGCCACCTCGAGAATAGGAGGGTCGACCGCTTCGTCTTCCCTCCCAGTACACACAACTTCACCTTGTGAGAGACAAGCGCCCACCTCGTCCCTCCCAAACACAAGCTCGTGGGTCTCAACCTCCACAGGTCGAACCCATTGACCGGGCCTGGGCTGACCCCCAAGTCACTCGGACGGCTAACCATAAAGGTGCACACGCACCATCTTCGCAAGTCCCTTTCGGAGCCAGACTCAAGCGGAGTCACGAGCCAACCCCTCTTTCCTCTGCTGCTCCGACACCGAGTAGGCACCTCGAGCTCTGGTACTCCAAGGTCTTCCCTAAGAGTACCATCTTGAGTCAGCCCCGGGTCATCCGAACACCCTGACCTCACAAAGGAATTCGAGGTGATGACTTGAACTCCGACAGAGGCCTCCAACCTCCAAAATAAGAACCCAAGCTGCACTCCATCCTTGGGCCCCATTCCCTGCTCCAGCTCATAGACATGGCCCTCGCTTGTTCAAAGAAAAAGGGACAGTCCAGGTCTCAGGCTCGATTCTTGAATGAGGTCCACAGCCGCCTCATGATCAAGCAGAATAGAGGCCTACAGATCTTGACCAGGGAAGCCTCCAAGGCAGTCGAAGTTCCTACCCCTGATGGCCTCCTGCCTTGTAAGCCCTGAGAAGCACTGCACCTATCATAGGAGGGTCTGCCACCCCACTCACGACTGTTATAAGCTCAACGACATTATCGAAGCCCTTATCAACAAGGGTTGGATAAAGCTCGAAGAATTGAAAAAGGCATTCAAGGCAGCTGAGGCATCTCACATAATCATAATCCATGAAGATGACGGGGCACTCGCTATCCTTCGTGCATTCTTCTCCATAACGCTCGAAGAAGGAATCGCCACCCCAAAGCCGACAAGGCAGCCTAAGTTCCTGCCTCTTGGGACCGAGGACCCTTGGTGCGCATATCACCGGATACAAGGCCACGACGTCAACAAGTGCACTGGCTTCCATAAGCTCTTGACCAAAAAGATGCAGCAGTGTCAGGAAGTTCAAGGCGACTTAGCAACACACCCTCGAGTCCCTCTCTTGCCTGCACAAGAAGACCTCCCGATGCAAGCCCAGGGAAGCGTCGAGCAAGACCCTCTTCAGGCCCTCTTGGAAGCGATGCTCCATAAAGGTCTTGTCACTCCCAAGCTCGCCAGGCAGCTGAGACACTTTGCCCAGGGCACAAAAAAACTTTGGTGCCCCTATCACCAAGTGTGGGGCCTCGAACTCAATGACTTCCCCGGGTTCAAGGCCAGAGTTGCGGAGAAAGTCTAGCAAGGTCACATTGACTGGGCGATTCTTTCAGAACACGTCCAAGCCCTTGCTCTCGTTCAAGGAGAAGCCACGCTGCAGGCCCCTCATGAGTATGCACTGGACTCCTCAGGGCCTGCGATCTCTTAGCCTTGGGAAGTCTACCACGAGTGAAGCAGGCTCAAGTCCCTGAGATGCAAGGCAGTCCGCCAGGCTATCACCTCTTGCCAGCCTGGTGGGGGGTCCAAACACCCCCTCGGGGATCCCGAAGGAGACAGCGAACACCTAGGTCAGCTCGCCGAAGGAATCATCTTCCTCAACCACCAGTTGAGGAAGAATTCCTCAGACCCCTTCCTCCGTTACCGACCTTGCAGGACTTCATCCCAGGCACAGCTCGCCTCATCTTATTGTCCAATCAGGCAGACGGCCCTGAGTCATCAATATCTCAGGAGCCGGTCAAAATGGGTGATGACATTAGAATCTCCCCACAACAGTTAAAGCCGGGGCAAGACCTTAAATACCCCCTGCAAATGTCCAGCTCTGGCAACGGCGCAAAAAGAATCTCAAAACGTTCTAACCCTTTTTCTATTTCCCTCTCCTCTGTTTCTTTGACTCTTTAAACAGAGAGTTCGGAGACAACAGCCTCACCATGCTGCAGCAAGAATGCCTCAGAGAAATGCTGGCCCAGGCGGCAGGATTCTCGATAGCAGTCGACGTCCTGACAACCCGAGTTAAAGCCAAGCCATCTCCAGGCTCCTCCCTCCATGAAGCCTACCACATGATCCAAGCGCATGAGGTGTCACCTAGTTCAGGGCGAGCATCGTGTGAGCCCCATCACAAGGCTATCGAACCCCCACTTGAAGCTGACCCTTCTATTGCCTGGACTAACCAAAGATCAACCCTCCTCCACATTGTGCCCCTTCTAGAGATCGAGATGTCATGGCTACACTCGAGATCGAAGAAAACCCTTGTGAGTCCCCCGACGAGGAACTTCAGGAGGTTCCCGAAGAGTGGGAAGAGGGCGGTCAGGCTACGGCCGATGAACTGGAAGAGATCAACCTGGGGTAAGAGGCCGACCCAAGGCCAACCTTCATCTCAGCAAAGTTGTCATCGAAAGAGAACGAAAGCTATAACCCCCTCCATCAAGAAAATTGGGATGTCTTTGCTTGACATTATCATGAGATGCTTGGTTTAGACCCCCAGATTGTTGTCCATCGCCTCGGTATTGATCCTACCATCAAACCCATGAAGCAAAAGTCAAGAAGGCTTAGGCCCGACCTCGAGATGCTAATCAATGCCGAGGTGAACAAGCTCAAGAAAGCTGGATTCATACGTGAAGTCAAATACCTAAGATTGCTGGCGAATGTCATCCCAGTCAAGAAGAAGAATGGCCAAATAAGGGTCTACATCGATTTTCGTGATTTGAACACTGCTTGTCCCAATGATGATTTCCGCCTGCCGTTCACCGAGATACTGGTTGACTCCACATCCCATTTCCAAATCTTCTCCTTTATGGACGGTTATTCTGGTTACATCCAAATCAGGATGGTGCCAGAGAATGAAGAGGCCACTGCATTCTTGACTCCCAAAGGTGTCTCTTGCTACACTGTGATGCCTTTTGGGCTAAAGAATGTTAGTGTCATGTACCAGCGAGCCATGACAGCCATCTTCAGGGACATGAGTCATAAGGAGGTCGAGTGGTATGTGGATGACTTGGTGGTAAAGTCTGAAACAAAAGCCACTCACATGCAAGACCTTAAAAAGGTGTTTGAGCACTTGGGGCGTCAACAGCTCAAGATGAACCCCTTGAAATGTGCCTTTGGCATACGCTCAAGAAAATTCTTAGAGTTTATCGTGAGATACTATGAGCTGGAGATCGAGCCCGTCAAAATTAAGGCAATTCAGGACATACTGTCGCCTACAACCCTCCTTGAACTGCGGTCCCTCCAAGGACATCTCGCCTACATTTGAAGGTTCATTTCGAACCTCTCATGACGATGCATACCTTTTTCACACCTCCTAAAAAAGGATACTTCCTTCATATGAGACAAAGCGTGCCAAGCTGCGCTTGAGGACATCAAGCAGTACTTGTTGAATCCGCCAGTACTCTCTACGCCAGTGTTAGGAAGGCTTCTCATCCTATATGTGACCACCCTTGATGAGTCACTCGAGGCACTCCTGGCATAGAACAACGATGGAGAGAAAGAGACGACACTCTATTATCTCAGCCGCAGAATTCAAGGGGCCGAAAAGAACTACCCTCCCAATGAAAAGATGTGCCTAGCTTTGATCTTTGCGATGTAGAAGCTTCACCATTGCTTGCTCAGCCACGAGGTCAAGTTAATCTCCAAGGCGGACCCGGTCAAGTTCCTTATGAGCCGGCCATGTTTGTCAAGACGTTTAGCCAAGTGGGCATTATTGCTAATGGAGTTCGACATTACATATGTACCACAGAAGGCAATTAAAGGTTAAGCCCTAGCTGACTTCCTTGTGGCTCACCCAATCCCCTCAGAATCTCCCCTGTCAAACGATCTCCCAAATGAGGAAGTTTCTGTATGGCGCTAACTTGGTCGTGGGAGATGTACTTTGACGGAGCATTCCAGTTTGATAGAGGGGGCGCTAGAGTTGTCTTCCTGACTCTCGATGGAGGAATGATTCCTCTATCCTTCTCACTTGCAGAGGCTTTTCTCATAACGAAGTTGAGTATCAGGCCCTCATAATCGGATTGGAGATCTTTCAGGAGCTAGACCTGGAACATCTAAACATCTTCGGTGACTCTGAGCTGGTCGATCGGCAGCTAAAGGGGATATATGACATAAGGAAGGATACTCTCAAGCCTTACCATGACATGACCAAAACTTACATGGCCCAGTTCGAGGACTTCTCCCTAGATCATATCCCTAGAAGGCTAAACTCGCTGGCTGATGAGCTCTCCAAGCTCGGTGCCACCATCCAATTGTCTTCATCAGGGCCCACTCCAGTCTGGGTAACCGAATGGAGACATGTTAACTTGAAAATCGAAGTTGACACAGACGATGAGAGGGATGTCTTCCTTGAGTGTCCGCCTTACCCATTCGGGGCACTCCTCGCAGCTAGGGATGTCCTCAAGGAGGAACAAGAAGTTTCCCAAGGAAAAGAAGCCAAAGCCAGGGAGCAGGAACCCGAATTCTTTGACCCGATATGTGCAGAGGTTGAACAAATAGAAGACTGGAGGGAGCCCATTGTGGACATCGTAAAGCCTGGAAGGCTACCTCAAGATCCAGCGGAGCGCAACGACATAGTACGGATGTCTACCAAGTACACCCTTCTGGATGGGGATATCCTCTTTCGTCGGTCATTTGACGGAATCCCTCTCAAATGCGTTGACGCACAAGAGGCAAGCAAAGTACTCGAAGAAGTACACTTGGGCATCTGCAGGCTGCATCAGTCCGACCCTAAGCTCTATGAGCGCATACGTAGACTCGACTATTACTGGCCATCCATGGTAGCTACGCCCAAAACTTTGCCAAACAATGCCAAGTGTGCCAAATCCACTCGAGCCTCATTCATCAGCCCCCAGAGCCTCTCCATCATACAGTGACATCATGGATCTTTTCCCAGTGGGGTATGGACATTGTAGGACCCATTGACCCTCCTTCTGCCTTGGGTCATGCCTTCATCTTGGTGGCGATAGACTACTTTTTCAAATGGGTTGAGGCGATCTGTCTCAGACAGGTTCTGGGGACCGCTGTGGTTAACTTCGTGCGGCACCACATCATATACCGGTTCGAGATCTCAGATCGAATAATTTCTGACAATGGCCCCTAGTTCAAGAGCCAGCATGTTAACCACCTAGTCAACCAGTTCGTGTTTGAGTGGAAGTACTCGACTATGTATTACCCTCAAGCCAACGAGTTAGTTGAGGCATTCAACAAGAATTTGTGTGGGGTGCTCCAGAAGTCAGTGTCAAAGTCAAAGAAGAATTGACACGAGAAGCTACCTGAGGCTTTGTGGGCCTATCGCATTACCACTCGTAATGCTACGAACTCCACCCCTTATTCCCTAGTCTATGGGGGTGAGGTGGTCCTACCCCTAGAAACTCAAATACCCTCACTGCGTGTAGCTATACATTAGGGATTAGCTGAAGACAAGAGGGTCAGGCTCTGTTACCAAGAGTTGGATGCCCTTGATGAATAGAGATTAGAGGCCCAACAGAACCTCGAGCTCAATCAAGGAAGAATGAAGAGAGCCTTTGGCAAGTCTGTCAAGGTTCGTTCATTCGCTCGTGGGGACCTAGTTCTGGCTGTCAAGGCACCGTAAAGGAAAGTTTGAGCCTAAGTAGGAGGGTCCATTTGTAATCAAGAAGGTTACACTAAGTGGGGCCTATGTACTAACGAACTCTGATTGAGAAGAGGCGATGCCCCCTATTAACGGGAAATATTTAAGAAGTACTATCCCTAACATGGCAATAAAGCGTGGTGTGTGCAACAAAACGATAGAAATGAAGACGAGAAACATCAAGCCAACTCAAAGGAAATTCATTTCTTTCATTGAATTAGAAAAAGTTGCACGGTACAATCGAAAGCCCATTATTAAGGAAGTTACAAAGCTCTTGCATCTGAGGATAAGAGGACAATTATAGGCTAAGAGAAACACCATCCTCGTACAGAAAAAGCAAACCCACTAAAGAAATTCCTGACCCATGAAGAAGTGAGAAAACCACTTGGAGAAGTTAGCCTCGATCCCGCCAAGGAAAATGGTTACAGGCTAAAAGAACAAGTCAACCACTTCCGAGTCAGCTTCAATTCATCTGACGAGTATATCAAATATACAAGGCAGAATTATCGGGCAAGGAACTTCCCTATGAGGGAGTGTGTACCCTATTCACAATGGACGCCCTTCCACAGAACAACATGGACTTCACGACTATGTCCAAGGACCTTGCTTCCATCACACTGCGATGGTAAGGCCTCCCTATCTTCCATCACTCCTGACCGTCGCGAGGCATCGTCGTCTGAGGTCATTGCCGTGCACAACATAATGTCGTGTCCTATCATCACCACGGGCAAGTTAATGTCGCACGTGCTTATCACCACGAGCCTCATACCCCCATGTATGGCAATCACAGCGTTTGGCCTAGGGACATGCGAAGGCGACGCCACATGTGACTTAATGTCATGCATGACTTTGAAGTACTTCAGTTCTCGCTGTTCTCAATTACCGAGGGAAATTTACTCCCATGCCTCTTCGGTTTCCCCAACTGCTGCCCACGTCGACGGTCCACCTTCTTGCGACCCTTCACCTTCCCTGCAATCCTTTGGGCTTCGTCGAAAACACACCTCCGACAGTTGGAATCCCTCGACTGACCCTGTTCTTTCCCCTATCGGCGTGGCTTCCCCTTGTAAGAGACAACTTTCCACTCAATGGGAACCTCTCGTCTAACCCTGTTTTTCCCCTTTTTCGATGGTTGGAAATATCGTGGAAAACACCAGGCTCTCCTGCCTCCTGTTTGTTGCTAGAGTTGGTGAAAACCACCGAAAATCCTCGAAAGCTTCCATGCGACCCTGCGGATTTCTCTTCTCCTTGGTTTTCCACTTCAACAGTCCACCAATACTCACTAAAATTATGCTAAATTTCTGGTGAGCTCAATGCAGCCCCTTCTCCTTCTCCTCCGAAACCTAGAGAGCTGGCAGAGCCCTCTGAACTCTTTGTGACCTCCCCTTTAGCAGGAGAACGACCGGAGAAGCACTCGAACTCCGATAGGGCACCTCTATAAATTCTACCAAGGCCCCGAGAGATCCTCTTCCTTGCTTAGAAAGCTTTGATGCTGGTGGAAAACTGTTCATAATCACGCTACGAAGCTTCACACCTCTTAAGTTCACTAGAAAAATCCCTAAGGACCTTTCTCTGCAAGTTCTGGCTGGGTAGTGCTCACCAGAAAACCCTCGTCAAGGGCTTTGGCTCTCTCTCTCTCTAAAAATCCCATCTACTGTTTCACCCTTCAGTAAAATAGTAATGTGGGGTTTCTCCCCCTTTTATACCCCGTAGTACAGAAGACTGCCCCAGATAAACTCAGAATGACGCTCCAGCCCCTAGCTCTTGATGGCGATAAGGCCAGGCAGACGCAGTCAAGCCCGAGACCCGAAACAGCATCCCCGTGCACCTCATCAAGACTTCGTCTAGTGGACTAGTGCCACACGCTTTGTTTAGAAGGTTGTTGCCGCATGTCTCGTCTAGGGACTACCACCGAGCACTTCGTCAGGAGGCTATTGTCGCGCACTCCGTCAAGGAGTTATCGCCTTGCATCTGGCCGAGGGCTACTGCCGCGTGCTTCACCAAGGGACCTGACGCCAACATCCAGGTCTAATGCTGCACTTAGTGTCATACGCAGGCCCGAGCGCTCCCCTCCAGACAATCGACTCATATCCAGATGAAAGTTCATTCCCTACACCACAACCTCGCCCCTCAGCTAGCCCAGTTTCAGGTAATGGCTATATTTCCAATGAAGTCTCATCGTCATGGTCCGCGCTGCATGACCTTAAATTGCATCGCCATTGTCTGCGCTGCATGACCTTAAACTGCATCGCCATGGTTCGTGCTGCATGACCTTAAACTGGATAAGGCCAGACCGAGGCAGTACACCCCGAG